>CAJQZJ010000567.1:2040083-2176033 GCA_907164525.1 Lophiomys imhausi
CTGGAGAGCCCTTCCCTCCTAGTTTACTGTTTCAATATGTGAGCTCTTCTTCCAACAGGCACTTGTAACATTGGTGCCCTCCATAAGTCAACATAGCCAGGGAATACTTAGGCACAGTCTGTGTAGTGCCATTAGGACTTTAAGACGCTAAACCTGTGAGCTAAATACATTCTGTTCTTGGTTAAATTAGTTTATTTCAGCTATTTTGTTTGATTAACAGGGATAACTAATACAACAGGCTGAAATTCCTCTCAAGTATTTTGTTCCTCGTTCCCTGAATGATTCCTTCCTCTTGTATTGAATCTCAGTTGCTTTGGTAACTTACTTGATCAATGAGACTTAAAACAAGATCATCTCTTACAGCCTCCTTCCGAGTCTCTTGGGACACTTGTCTGTGACACCCAACTTCTGGGCTTTGAAGGAGTCCAGGAAACCACATGAAAAGATCTACATGGAAGGAACTGAGGTCCCCAGAGGACAGCCCAGTTAAGTAACCATCCGAGAGGCAGCAGCATTCAAGCAGATATGATTAAGCATTCTGAGTCACACAAGCAGACATCATGCGGGGCTGAGCAAAGCTGCTCCAACTGAAGATGTGTGCGCAATTAATAAAAGATTCAAATGATGGTTGTGATAATCTAACAAGTTTTGGGTGGTTGTTATGTGGAACCTGGCAACTGCAAAGAAGAGAAGGCTGGAGGACAAAAACAAACAACATTTCAAGTTTGAAAAAACAGATGATACATTTTGAGGAAGAGAAAAACAACAAAAAAAGCGAAGATAAGGTAGAATGTTCAATGGGAATAGTATAGGAAAGTGGGTGGATGAATAGTGTTGCTGGAAAGCAATGAAAATTATAATTGGGATTTAGTCCAAATTATTGATCAATTTATTCGTCTTGATGTCATATCTACCTGTACAAAAATCTAGAATTCAATTAACTCTATAGTTAATTGCAAGTGTATTTGAGAATACACATAGCAGAGAGTGAACGCTTTTATGCTGAGAAAATATTGGATTCACTATCAAATTGCTTGGATAGTATATTATAATTACTGTCATAAAAATATGAGCTATGCAAAGAAACAGATCACCATTGGTCTTTTATCTTCCCCAGGAAGTAAATTGCCTTAAAGTGCATGAAACATCAGTATCAAAACTGCATTGTCTTTCTCCTTATTTCTGAGTTTAAGATGGCTTTGGATTTTTTTTCATAAAGTTCCTGTGGTGGTTATTCTAATGACCAGGCATGTGCCCATCAAGGAAAAGGAAGAAGAAAGACTTACAAGGGCCAGATTTAATTGGCATTTACAGCAAAACAGTATTTGCCAGAAATGACAGGGCTATCACACATATGAACACATAGTACCTGCAATTGTATGCACAAGACCTGTGCAAGGTCATGCCAGCCAAAATTACAGCATGTGTGAGGGGAGGGGCTCATAGAGTCCTGCCTGCCAACTCAGGAGAAAAGGCAAGTGCTGACCGCTCAGGGAGGGAGAGTTAGTTTTCTTCAGAGATAGAGCCCCTTTGTGGCAACGGGTCCCCCGCACTGCCTTATACCCATGTACACTCAGGTAGCATTTGTTGGACTCAGTGGGTTTTTTTTTTTTTTAATGTGTACATGAAGTTGAGTGTAAAAAGTGGTGGCGGATTTGAAAAGGAATTGGAGGGGAGGTAATGGAGGGTAGATTTGATCAAAACACATTGTATGCATGTGTGAATTTTTCAAATAAATAAAAACTTTAAAGATATGACCTCAAATAAGTAAAGTTTAAATGAGAATAACTATATTTAGGTTCATAGAAGCAAATGTATTTGTGATAGTGATATGTCTATTAAAGAGTGTCCACTGAGATTATGCACACACGCAGATTTAATTTAATAGTTCACTGTGTTATACAAGGTAGCCACATGACAAGCCTCATAGACCTCTTTTTTCTCCTCCAAACAAGCAAAACCCCCAAGTGATTTATCACTCTAACCAATGACTTTAAAGAAAATAAACACTAGAATGGCTGCTCCACTGTTTATTTATAAATACCTTAGATATTTATAGAGTATAAATAGTTGGATAGACATGCAACCCTTGCCTTTACTGAGACTCATGCTGTCAAATGGTTTTCAGTAACTGCCTTCTGCCAACCAGTTGGTATGGAGGTTTGCAATTTGCCCTCTGTTCACTCTGCTAAGGAGAAACATGACAACTGCTTTTAATAAAAGCTTCAGTAAATAGACTCTGAAAGTTGAAATTCAAATTATTTAACTTCTTTTAGTGTGTCAAAAAGTTTTGGGGATATGACCCCTAACAGCTCTCTGGTGAACCAAAAGCCAATATATTTTTACAGCACTTAACTTTTCATGGAATGGCTTTCACCTCTTTTCACAATAGGTCAAAACAGAAAACATATTTGAATCCTTTTCATCTGCTATCCCATTAACTGAAAATATTCTTTGTGGGTTCAGTGCCTGTCACAGCTGAAGAAAGGGACCAGGAGTGATGGGAGGGGGAGGCAGAAAAAGGAGGGAAATAGGAGGGGCTAGTTCAGAGACCTACTGTTGCTTCACCCTGAGGATTAAACTAACACTTGCGCTCGGTCTCTGTGACTTACAGCTTCTGTACAAAATGACACACAAATATATGTGTGTCCCTCTAGAGGTTTCACTCCACAAATTGGGAAAATGAAATTTGTACGGGGGAAACGTGATTTGAAATATGATGTGCATCTCTTCTCTCAACACGCTGCAGTCACTGGAGGGCTTCACAACATCACTTCCATCAGGGCCACCCTAACAGGCTAAAGATCTAGATGTCACTAGGTCCTGCTGCTAAAGACATAACCATTTGATTGTCCTTTCCCACCCCACTACGGTAATTAGCAACCCTCTCAAGATTTTAGCTTTTATTTGCAAAGTGTCAAAATCTTTAAGTTATATGTAACTGAATCTGCTCTCTGTTCTGTGTAGTGTCCCACAGATGGTCTCAGGAGAGGCTGTAACAAAGGTCATGATGGCCATTTCAGTGAGGAAGCACAAGTTCCAGAGACTCGCTGAGTTTTCTGTGCACTTCATTATTGTACTGAATGTTTTGCACCAGGGCTGAAAGGTAGTAATGCAGCTCTCTTCCAAATAAGGAAGCAGAGGCTAAGTAACTCCGTAAGGAATGAACTCAGGGTTTCTACTCTAAACAACCTCTTTCCACAATGCCCACTTACGTGCACAACTATTGCCTGTGCTGAAAAAGTTGCATGTCTGGTCAGCATCACAGTGACAGTTAGTGGACAGTACAGGAGTTCCCACTTTCCTTTAGATAAACCTACCTTCACAGTTCTCCTACAGAGGGACTATTGGGAAGAGGCCAGAGATCAGGAGAAGAGGGAGGGGAACAAGAGAGGGTAATGGGGTAAATATGATCAAAGCATGTTACGTGCCTGTAGAACTACTTTTTGTAGAAGTGTAAGACCTGGAACTCATAGTGTCCTTCTTTATCGAGGTCAATGTTGTGAGCCTTGTAAGTTGTGTAGAGCCACATAAAATACCCAAGAGTAAATACCGAATTGAAGAATTGTGAGCCAGGATTAATTCTATACACTCAATATCAAGCCTTGGGTTTGCTATTAGGGAACTGTCAGTTCTGACCTGCAGACTCCTGATTCTCACAAGCCCAGAGTAAAACCTCAATGTATTGTTGCCCAGGACATTTTGTTGCCCAGTAAAACAAACTGCAACAATGTCACCAGAGTGAGGAAGGAAACAAACGCTACCAAACACCTGGAGGTTGCAAATTGCTTGGTCTGAAAATTGTTAAATTGGTAAATATTTATTGGGTATTAGGTTACCTTAAAGCAGACAAAAATTCTAATCTATTCAAGGACACACATTTAGGCTTCCTCTTTCAGAAATAAATGTCAAAATGCCATTCTGTTAGGTGTCCCGTAACAGAAACTGATGCACTTTGAGTTCTACCAAAGGGTTAAAATGGAGAAGGCATGTAGGAGATTGTGTTTGGGCATTCTTACATACAGTTAAAGCCTTTTAATTCTGCGTCCAAAATGTTCTTGGTGTTGAGTAACAAGGAGGAATTAGGATGAGGGATAGTGGCACATGCTGTGCTAGCAGCAAATTAGCCTTCAACCGGTGCCACTGACTTTCTGATTTTATTTTGAAACCTTTGTCTGCTGTACTGTCATATAACTGCAAATGCATTCTTCTATTTAGTCTTCCCGCTCTATGCTTCCATTCATGTGTCTCCTTCATGTTATGGAACTAGGATCCCTAGAGTAAAAATATTACTGACAACTACAAAGTGAACACAAATCTGTCTTGGGAGCTGCCAGCGGTTGTTCCTGGCTATCAGAGAGGAGCCAGAAGATGTTAAATTGCCGTCTGTTAGAAAATGGTTTTCTGGGACTTGTATTTCAAAATGTAGAAAGAAAAAACAGATGACACTCCTTTTTTTTTTTTTTTTCCCTTTTTGGCTTAAACTGAGAAACTAGAAAATCACACCAGATGTGCTAAGATGTTTCTCTGTAAACACATGCTGTTTCCTGAGAAACACTCTAAGTCTAAGGCAGAGGTCAGAGAGGGACTCCTCAGAGTATACTTTGGATTTTGTTTTTTAAAATAAATTAGAGCTTTCTGTTGTGATTAAAATACTTACAAAAATCTATGGGGAAGAACAATGAATTCAATGTTTTTATAATTATTGTGACTCATATAAATTCAGTTCTCTGTAGGACTGATCAGTGGGATATCTAAATAAAATTCCGAGAGGAGACACGCCATGACAAATCCTACAATCAGCTGAATGAAGTGACTTAAGAACTGAAACGCTCGCCGCATTGGTGTGTCTGAGACATTTATCACAAGTCGTTCATTCTTGCCTGGGAATTGTCGTTCATTCTTGCCTGGGAATTGCATAAGGGAACACTATTAGGGAGTAGTCATTTTATGCCTGCCAGTTTCAATTCTCAGTATCCAGTGCTCTCCGTTGGGTGCCATCATGTTATTGTATATACACATATAAGGAGAGCACACACCCTCTTCCTTACATACCGTTTGTGACTAAATTGGTTTCAGAGGAGAGCATGTGGGATTCTAAACTCATGACTACGATGACTGGGTTGAGGGTTGGGTACACAACCCATGTTAGGTCAGTCAGATAGATACATTCTAAGACCTTTCTGTGAAAGTTTTTTGGTTTGATCTAAGACTTTCAGGATATAATCATTAAGCTCTTGGCTGACGTTTTTGCCTCCATGAAGAAAGGATACAAAGAAAAAGCCAGCACAGAGGAGAGCAGGAAGAAGGGAGAAAAATAAGAAGAGAGACGTCTGATAACTTACAACTGTGAGACTGAGTAGTGAACTTCCAAACTGGTTAAGTTCGGCTCTCCTCTTGATTCAGGTCTAGTTTCACCTGGAGTTTCATTCTCTTGCAACCGAGAAAGCATGATCATTCCATGAGAAATCACTTTATTTTTGAGAGCATTTACAGAAGTTTCATGGAAGAGGCAGGATCTTGAAGGATGCTAAACTGGAGCAGAAAGACACATGGACAGAGGGGCACCGATGGTGTTGCCTTATAACCCAAGTTCAGGGAGAGCAGGAGGGGAGCCATTGAGTCTGTAAGTCTGCAGGCATTTCCACTGGCCTGACTTCAGGGTCCTTCAGGGTCCTTAATTGCTTACATCATCACCAGCCAATAGGTGCCAACACCTGGTGGCATCTGGTGGGATAAAAGCCACGTCTTTCCTGGTCTCTGTTGGTCTTTTCCTGTCATTCTTCTCTCTCTCTTCTCTCTCTCTCTCTCTCTCTCTCTCTCTCTCTCTCTTTTTCTCTTTCTCTCCCCCCTCTCTCGGGTTCTCCCTCTCACCCCATCTTTCTTTCTCTCTCTCCATGGCTCTGCCCTTAACTTCCTACCTTAATAAACCTTATACCAGACCTATTGCGTGTTATGGCGTGATTTACCAGCGACAACATCAAAACATTTGGTGGCGTGACTCGAATCAATATCATAACATTTGGTAGCCTCTACAGGGATAGGCTCTTCTCCTGCAATGATCTAACCCATGCACTGGGATGCTATCCCACCCGCTTCATTTAAATCACCTGCCCGAAACAGTTTCCTTCCCACTTCTCAAATTCCCTGATCTCTGGGCTTCTGCAGCCACCACCGGCCATTTGGTGAGTTCCACCGTTCGTTTATTCCTCTACCAGCAGTCATTTTTCTCTCATTTTCCCTGGTACTGGTCTAACCTCGTGATGACCTGATTAGATAGCTTGAACTGACTTTCTTGCCCCTGTGGCTTCTCAACGCTCCTCTCTGGCCGTGTCTGCTTCAGCAGTTTGCCTCGGTCCCTGCCTAATCTCGTCACAACCTGATTAGACAGTCTGTATCTTCAGTCCTACCTGCACTCCTTGGGGTGCCTCAGCTTAGGCTTTTGGACTTTATTCCCCTCACTCCATAGGAAGTGTGTCTAGCTTCCAAATTTATCAAATTTATTCTGTCCAAGCAAAATAAGGAAAGAAGAGGAATTCTCCTCTACTCCATTTTCGTCACTCTAAGTCCTGCTTCTGTTTCTCTGGTCTGACTCCCTATGCTGCCTAAAAGTCTTGTTTGTACGATGCAACCTGCCACCATCACACCTGGTGGGAAAACAGATTTTGAAGGTCAGGTGGCATGAAGGACACCAGGCTGCTCTGTTGTCTCGGTTACAGCGAGTGGACTCCAGGATGCTCCATTTACTTGACAACATTACACTTGATGAGGGTAGTCAGTGATAATGTTTCATGTATGCTGGCATATAGCCTGAAGCCTGCGAGGCATGGACTGTGTGAATGGTGGTAATAGAAACAAAGTAGAGGCTCCAGACTTTGAAGATGAGAATCCCACCCCAGTCTCCAAATCTTGGCCAGTACGGGAACTTCTGGAGCTATTGACTCAAGGAGATTAGAGTGACTGAGAAAGATCATCACTGATCATTTAAGCTTTCTGTGTGTGTGTGTGTGTGTGTGTGTGTGTGTGTGTGTGTGTGTGTGTTCACACATGCATATGTGTGCATGCCAGCAGAGGTCAGTGTTAGGTGTCTCCCTCAAGTACTCCCTACTTTATTATTTTAGACAGGATCTCGAACTGGCGCTTACAGATTCAACTAGACCAGCTAGCCAATAAGCCCCAGTAATTTCTGTTTCTGCCACCCCAGCACTGGGGTTAAAAGCACACACTCTCACACCTGGTTTTTTATATGGATGTTGGGGACCCAAACTCATGACCTCTCTCTTGAATGGCAAGCACTTTCAGGTATGAAAACCTTCTTAGTTCCTCTAACAATGATCGTTAAAGAATCTGTTATGTCGTCAGCTCCTGACAGCACCCCCTATTCTACTCCAAGTAGAAGATGAGCATCGAAGAATCTCCAGTGGGAGATGATTGAATTGGTGGTAAGCCTTTCTCTTGGCAAGAAAAACCCCTTGCTTCAACTGTAGACAGAATGCTGTCCCAAAAGGACATAACTTGGAAGCAGGTAAGTCGACAGCCTAGCTCTGCCAAGACAGGGTAGGTTAGTCCTTCATAATTCCTGCTCTACAATCAATGTCTGTCAGAGAAATGAGGCCAAACGGCTGAAGATTGATGCTGTAATGTATGGAGAGAAAATGAGAACTGTCCAGGCAGCCACTGGTATGTCATTTCTTAGTTTTGGAAGCTGCGGGCCCTGCACTTCCTATATAATCAGATATATTTATCCCTCTCAGGTCTCTGAGGTGGTTGAAGAATAGATAGCTAGAGTCTCATAGTTAAATTTTGAGTTGTTTAGGAATCAAGAGGGTGTTCTGGATCTAAGAAGATATTTTTAAAATTGTGAGGCAAGTTAGTATGAAAGCTGAGTTAGATATAGAACTTTAAACTCATGGAGATGGTTAGATAGTAGAATGTTAAAGTCAGGTGCCAAATACATATGGACTGGACATATTGGGAATGTATGCTAAGCCATATAACTCTCATAATTGTGGCCTATTTATTTCTGTTGTTTTGTGTTGTATTTATAGCTATAAGAGAAAGAACCATTTGTTGGACTGAAAGGGAGAGCTGTTGGGGGGGAAAAGAAATACCTTAAACTAAAAAAAAAAAAAAACAAATAAGAAGGGAAGGGGGGGGGGGTGGAGGGGGTTGAGGGTGGGAGGGTGGGACTGGAGTGGGGAGTAGGGAGGGGATTGTGATTGAGATGTAACTTGAAGAAATAAAAAATAAATTATTTTTAAAAAAAGAATCTTATGTTAAAACACACGTTAAAAATAATAAAAGTCCTATAATGTGGCGCTGCCCCTCATTCATTTGTGTTACTTGTTATATATGCTGATTTTTTTGAATTCTGTTTCATTATTTCTCATGAATTGCTCTAAATTGTCCTCGTGGTCTACTTTTTAATCGGACACTGAAAGCCACTGTCCTGCCGTGCTGAGGATGACCAGCAGATGTCACTGTGGGTGGCCGGGCCTGCAGAACAGCCTCTGCAGCATATAATAGCAGCAGTCACTCTCCCCGAGAACCTGAGTCTTGCCTCCGCTGTTTGTTTTTTAACCTTTTTAAAAGTCCATTTTATCATATAGTTCTACACATCAGTTCACAGAAGGGTAAATCCTCTTAGTGAAATCCTCTCCTAATTTTTGCATCTCAGTTCTACCTTCATATATTTTTCCCCAAGAAATCTTATACTTATGCAAATTAGTCCACAGACTCATTCTTCTCCCTTTATTTACAAAAGACCAGTATAATTGTGCTTCTGTCCGGTATGTTTCTTGTCTTTTCCTAATCCACTTGAGTGGTTACTGAGGAACGAGTTCTTTCTGTTCAGGATATATGATATGATATGATTGATATGATATGAAATGATATGTGTGCCTTTAATTAGCTAACTAGTCACAAAATATTTGAGTTGTCTATGCTTGTCTCTGGTTTGTATACAAAAACAGTTTATGAATCTATTACAGCTGCAGTCTTATTCACTATTAATCTCAATTTTCCTGGGAGTTCTAACTCTCTTGGGTCATCAGGTTTTTGTTGTTGTTGTTTGTTTTTTGTCTCCTTGGGCTGGCCACCCTGGATACTGATGTCATTTTTTTCATTTTGTGATTTTGTGACTTTCACATCATGCATCCTGTTCCTCTCCTCTCCCACTTCCCCTCAGACCCACCCTCCACCCTTGCAACCTCCCCCTACATAAAAAAAAAAAAAAAATCTCATTATGGAAGCTGTACTATGTTTTAGTGTGTCCCACAACATTCCCTTTTGTCCACATGGTTTTGCTTGCAAATGTTCATTATGATGACTCCTTGGTCTGGTGTGAGGCCTCTGGCTTCTGCTATTTTGTCAATACTGGAACCTCACTGGACTCCTCTCAGATATCCTGCTACTGTCCTGTGTCATGGGGATTCTGTAATTCTGGGTCTGTGGAACTGGCCTCTTCATGCACTCTAGCAGTTCATCCATGGGGTGGGCCAACTCAAAGCCTTGGTTCTGGGCCTGCAACCCCCACGGCAGAGTGCTGCAGCAGGTAAGGGGTTAGGTCAGCTCTCCTGCTTCCATGAGCTCATCAGGGCCAATTCTCCTGTCTGCTACTGGTGGCAAGGACAAGAGAGTAAAGGGGATCTCTCTCTTGCCAACACCACAAAGCAGACAGAAGGCAGGGCTGGCTCATCCACAATCCCCACATCCAGGGCCAGCTGTAGTGTGCTGCCCAGGTGAGTGCAGGGACTGCTCTCCCAATGCTTCATCATAGTTAACACAGCAAATATCCTTCATTGTATTTTCTTCTCTTAGTCACCTAGTTCCTTTCCTAAATTCCATATTGTTCCAGACCAGTTGTACTGATGCCCCTGGGTCTCTCTCTCTCTCTCTCTCTCTCCATTTGCTTGGTGTCTGGTAATATAAGTGTAGGATCTGCTAACATTGGGAACTGGACTGCTGTTTGTCATCGCTGTATCTATAATCCTGGAGTCTTCTATTCCTCTGAATTTCTACCTGTGGCAGAACTTTGAAAAATAATTGTCAACCAAAGAGAAATATTTCAAAATGAGGATAAAACTGCTTTGACTTCTATTAAATCTTCAATTTTGCATATATGTATAAAGGCTCCAATTCCTAGGAGACACACACACACACAATTTTAACAAATTAATATATTTCCATCCTCCATAGAAACCAGAGACTCTGGCCACCTGTCGCGTCCCCCTCGACCAGCAAGGACGACGCAACTCGCAAAAGCTCTTCTCAAGCAGTTTATTCAGGTCCCTTGAAAACAGTCTTCCGAAATGCCCGGGCAGACCCAACCCACAGGCTAAATACTAAATGAACAGCCAATCAAGTAAAGCCACGTGGTGCTATCTTAGAGGCCCACGTATGCGGAAGCAAGCCAGATCAGCGGTCTTTGCCAAATATGGACTTGTTTACCACTGAGAGCACTCACCGTCGGGCTGGTGGAAGGCGGAAACCGGCGCCATCTTTAGGGAGCGGCACATTGCAGCTCTCTACAGATTCCCCTTTTTTATTTTTTCTAAAGTTGGTAGAAGTCCCTGGAAAGGCTACGTAATCCCCATATCTGGGGATCTCATGGTGGGCCTGAGCCTGTAGGAGGGCGGTGCTCAAACTCTTACCCGCCTCTGGGTCAGCCTCCCCACTCGGGACTGCCCTGTCTTAGGTGGCTGAGACTTACCCGTCAACTCCGTCATTGACTTGCCAGACCCTAATATCCATGGAACGAATACCTCAGTGGGCAGGGACTATGCTCAGTGAAGATTTAAGGCTTCACGGCAGCGAGCCATGCCTGAGGGGACTGGCCCGCCTCAATGGCGACAAGGGCTTGTATAATCATGGCTGCATTACGCTTTTGTGTGGCTCTCATTTTGTAGATGCACCATAGGCAAACCAGACAGGCTAGTATCATCAGTATCGCCAAAGAGCCTACGCCCGCCCACTCCTTAAGATGATTCATGGCTTGGAGGATCCATGTTGACAGTCCTTCAGCAACAGAGACATCAACCCGGGTGGAATTCACATGCACGATGGCAATTCTCAGATTCTGCATCAGCTTATCAAACTCGCCAGACCAATTTCCTGTAAGATACTGAGAGAGTTGCTTAGACAAATTTGCAGCTACAGTATAATTTTGATATGGCACAGAGGTCACACACAAACCAGTCATTTTCCACTCACAGCCAATCTGGGCCACCTGCCACAATACATCCAAGGCCATGGCTACATTGGCTGACAAATTATTCAAGGTAGCGGCAGTCTGCACTGAGGCATCCAGGCTTCCAACCCCTTGTTCTTATAAGGGGTGATAGCTGCTTTACATTCCTTTGTACATTGCTCATACACAAGTTGTTTAATTAAGGGCATTGCCAAATCAGGGTCTCCAAATACCCTTCCAGCTGCTTCAACCATTATAACCACGAAGTCTGAGAAAGGCTCCAGGGGATCCTGAATAACCTTGGTTAGATTGTCATTCACTTCCCCTTTGTTAGGCAATGATTTCCAAGCTCTGGTTGCGATTAAATTGATTTGCTCAAACACCTGAGCCGGATACCCAGTTTGTTGTTGAGCATATCGACCTTGCCCAAGAAGCATGTCCACATCCCAGGCTGGGTTTCCTGCTGCACGATTAGCAGCAGCTTGTTCATTAGCAAACTCAATCAAGAAAGCCTTCCAATCTACATACTTCCCAGAGGACAGGCAGGCACGTGCCAGGCTTCTCCAGTCACTAGGAGTCATGTAATAACGATGAAGAGCTTCCACCTGAGCTACAGTGCCTTTGCTAACATTTTCAGACTCTGAGCTATCTTCTTCCGAAGTATCTTTCCCAGATTTGACCGAGCGCTCCTCTTTTAACTGCTCTAATGCCTCTTGTCCCTTTTCCACGGCCTTGCAATATCTCTGATCTTCTAAACAACTATGAACAAGTCTCCAAATAGGCCGTGCTCCTCCCTGCAATGTACCTTGCTCCCAGGCAAAATCTAGATCTCTCCCAAGCTTATCCCAGCAACTGATAAAGGCCAGCAAGGCCAGCATTCGCTCCATTTCTGTGAGGCACTCTCTGCTTTCCTCACCTTGCTCTGCCAGTTGTGTCTTCTACTCTTCCGAATCACGGAACTTTATTGCTCCCTCCCGGAGACCTTATTGCCTCTTTACCGAGGTCCTTATTGCTCCCTTCGGAGACCTTATTGCCTCTTTACCGAGGTCCTTATTGCTCCCTCCGGAGACCTTATAGTTCGCAATTTCTGCGAAACTTTACCTTTAGTTCGCAACTTCCCGCGAAACTTTACCTTTAGTTCGCAATTTCCACGAAACTTTACGTTTTGTTCGCAATCTCCGCGAAACTTTACCTTTTGTTCGCAATCTCCGCGAAACTTTACCTTTTGTTCGCAACTTTCCGCGAAACTTTACCGTATGTTCGCTATTATCTGCGAATGTTTACCGTATGTTCGCTATTATCCGCGAAACTTTACCTTGTGTTCACTATCTCCGCGAATCTTTACCTTTTGTTCACTATCTCCACGAAACTTTACCTTGTGTTCGCTATCTCCATGAAACTTTATTGTCCTAATTTATCCCAGGAACTTACCAGCGCTGCCCCTGACTGCAGGAGTTCTGAGTCTTTTTTGGGTCCCTGTATGGGCCACCACTTGTCACGTCCCCCTCGACCAGCAAGGACGACGCAACTCGCAAAAGCTCTTCTCAAGCAGTTTATTCAGGTCCCTTGAAAACAGTCTTCTGAAATGCCCGGGCAGACCCAACCCACAGGCTAAATACTAAATGAACAGCCAATCAAGTAAAGCCACGTGGTGCTATCTTAGAGGCCCACGTATGCGGAAGCAAGCCAGATCAGCGGTCTTTGCCAAATATGGACTTGTTTACCACTGAGAGCGCTCACCATCGGGCTGGTGGAAGGCGGAAACCGGCGCCATCTTTAGGGCGCAGCACATCGCAGCTCTCTACAGCCACCAGCTTGAAGTTCTGTGACACTTTAGGCTTCTCCTAAATCTCTCTTGTCACGTTGTCCATCTTGAGTTTTATGGTTGTTTGACTTCTAGGAGTCCTGTTCCAAGTTGGCCCCTTCTCCAGTGTTGAAGACAGAATATTCTATTACTGGGCTTGTTCTCTCTTGTTCGTCTAGTCACTAGATTTGTTACAGTTTGGCTTCTGTGTCATAACACTGCAGGGGCCAGTGCAGACTGCTTTTCAGAGGTTCTCAAACCGTTGGTCACAACCCCACAGTAGTCATATGTCAGATATTTACATTACAATTCATAATAGCAGAAAATGTACAGTTATGAAGTAGCAATAAAAATAATTTTATGGTTGGGGGGTTCACCACAATATGAGAAACTGTATTAAAGGGCCACAGTGTTAGGAAGGTTGAGAACCACTGATGTGGATAAAGAATAGGTTACAAAAGTGAGGTACTTTGTGGGGATTTTGAGAGGAGGATACTGTAGTAGCACGCATAGGACTTGTACAGGTCGAAGCCAGAGTCCCAGTTCTGGGGGGAAGTGGACGTGGGCTCCTATCCCTAACCCAGGGTCTATCTCCAATTGACAACCACTCAGAAAAGAAAAATTAGTTTTCTCCAATGGAGTCTCACTGGTATATAAACCACACCAAAGGGCTGGTCCCATACCAAGCAGTAGGACGCCAACAGAAAACGAACTCAATGGTATTTTCAGAAATACTTTTTGTTTGGTAATTTTGTGCCTTACTGATCTTTTGCTTGTGTGTTATGATTTCTCATTTCATGTTTTTATGGGTTGTATGTAGGGGGTTAGATAAATTAGATTTAGAAAATATATAGGGGTTTCTAATACTGTCTCTTAATTCGGGGCATGAAGAGCATTATCAGCATGTGGACTAAAAACAGGAAACAAACAGGAGACTTAATAGACTGAAAAACAAGGTTGAAGTCAGGAAAAACAGGAAAGACTCAATAGACTGAAAAACAAGGTTGAAATCAGGAAAACAGGAAAGACTTAATGGACTTGAAGAAACAAAGTATCTGGCCTGACATTGTTTTCAGCTGCTAAGTGGGCGGAGCCCAAATTAAGCTGAAACAGAGTTCCTCCTATTTAAGGACAGTGCATGGAGCCCAGAAGGAGAAGAGGGCCCTGATGCTAGAGAGCTCCAGGAGTCCTGCTGAAAACAGTGCTGGCCATCATTTGATGGCCAGATTTCCCTGAAGCAGAAAGAAGCTGGTGAGCAAAGAAAGCCTGAGCAAGACACCAAAAGGCCAAGGACTGGACCCTGTGGCTCAGCTTTTGCCTGGAGGGGTTTGATCTGTCTGATCAGTGGCCTAGGGGAAACTGTGCCTGGCTTTAAGGACTGAGGCAGAGCAGCTGAGTTCCTGATTCAAAAGAAGTAAGTTGGCCTGCAGACGGCTGGGGTCTCCCACAGAGAAGAAAGCATGAAGCCTTATTTAAGGTGAGACTGCAATAACCAACTTACCCTGATGAACCTGCATCTGAGAGATCCAGAAAAAGGACTGCTAAGTGCGTAAAAGAATCTACAACAAAGACTGTGTTCCTGATGACTGAGGACCTGCCCCAGAGACTGTATCATTCTAAAAGGTTAGAAAAATAATTATCAATAGGTTTAGTGGATAGGTTAAAGGGGTTGTAGGAATTTATAGGATTAGTAGTTAAGAAATTGTTGGTGTTTGTTATAAGTGAATTTAGTAATAAATAAATAAGAGTTAAATAATAATTTAAAAGTTCGGTTACAGTTGTGTGTGTGTGTCTGTGTTTTATGTGTATATGTGTTTTAATACTTTTTCTTTTTATAATTCTGATTTGTTTGTTTCATTTATTTGCCTGTTTGTTTTCTAAAGAAAGAGAAAGAAGGGATGGAGTTGGATAGATGGGGAGAGAGGTGAGGAGGTTATGGGAGCGGGGGGAGGTGAAACTGTGAACAGAATATATCATATGAAAATTTTTTCAGTTTAAAAAATGCTTTTCTTACCTTTTTGTTCTTCATTCTTAACTTCTATCATCAATGTTGTAACAGTAATGTGAAGCAAATGTTTTGTTAACTTTTTAAAAAGCTTCATCTGTTTCTTTATTATCTGAACTAAAGCAAGACTTTGTTTCACTTATAATAGTAAGGTCACTTCTCAGCTGTCACTTACCTGAGACTGTAGGGAGTCTAGGAGCAAAGCTGGAATCCATAAGTATTGTACCAGTGTCAGGCCTGCCAAGCCAGCTGCCATATATAACCCTTATGCTATACCCAGTAGGTCAACCCATGGACCTCACATGACAGCTGAATGGCTCCTTCCAAAGGCTTTTTGTGCCAAGGAAAAGTCTGTGTGTTGGATATACAGCTATGATTCCCTAATGTACTCCAGCTATTTTTACATCCGTAAAGCAAAGCAACAGCAGATATTCCCGCCTTCTCTGACTGTACCTTGAAGTTTGGAAAGAAACTCACTCCAATGGAGTCCAAAGTTGACTAACATTGTAAAATGGGGGTTGAGGGGGGTTGATCTTTATTTAGGCTAAAAAATGCTTCCAGAAGAGATACATGTTTAAGTTGTGAAAATAATGGATTTATCTTTGTGACATTTATAGAGAACTTTATTAGATACAATTTAATTTTTTGTTCATGTAAGTTCTCAAATCTGTCAAATACTAATGTAGTGAAAGTTGTAAGACCATCCATGTCTGATAGTATAATACTTTAAAAAATCAAAACTGAAATCATGATAGGAGACTTGCACTCTCACAAAGCTATGGACTGGTAGATACATTCTTGCAGCCCTAATCCTTCCCCATTTCCAGTATCCAATCAAGATAAAGAAAATCGTAGCATTAAATTTTGAAGGCAGTCCACAGGCCAGGTTATTCATAAATTCTGCAAGGAGGTATCCAGGGCTATGTAAGTACAGGAACCAGAAACACTCAGTGATGTTCAGAGTTTCCACCACAGAGGTTTTGCTTTTTAAAAGTCTAGTTGGGACTAGAGAAAATACCTTCAAAGGATCACACTTAAGAGTGAGCACAGACGTGGTGGCGCATGCCTTTAATCTCAACACTAAGGAGGCAGAGGCAGGCGGATCTCTGTGAGTTCAAGGCCAGCCTGGTCTACAAAGTGAGTCCAGGACAGCCAGGGCTACTACACAGAGAAACCCTGTCTCGAAAAACCTAAAAGAAAAAAAAAAAAAAAGAGCACACAGACAGTGCTTTTACACTACTGTTTCCGGTTATTTTCCTAAACACAAGAGAAACCAGCATTTCACAGCTCACCTTGTAAGTGGTTTGGGAGGAGGAAACTGATTCTGGCCAGCAGTCACTCAGCTGAACTAAAGGGGCCTGTACCACAACATGACACAACAAAACCTGAAATCGGAACTGCCCAGATCCCCGAGTCATCAAATCACAGCCGGAATTCTTCTTGTATTAGAATTTTTATGAACTTTGTTATGCAGAGTCATGGGTGTTTCTGGATTACTTTATTACCACAGGATAGCCTACCCTGACCAAAGGCAATCCAGAAGCAACCTTTCAATAACAAGAATGGAAACACTTATTTGATCTGGTGGGGTTAGCTTAAAAAGAAACATGGAAATGTTTCTTTTTTTTTGCTAGTGTCTGTAGTTCCTGTTCTTTTCTTTTTTTTTTTTTTTTGCTTCCATTTTTTTTCCTTTATTTTTTTATTTCTTCAAGTTACATCTCAATCGCAGTCCCCTCCCTATTCCCCCTCCAGTCCCACCCTCCCACCCTCAACCCCCCCATCCTCTTCCCTTTTTTTTTCTTTTAAGTTTAAGGTATATCTTATTTCCCCCTACAGTTTCTCCTTTCAGTCCAACAAATGGCTCTTTCAGTCCAACAAATGGCTCTTTCTCTTATAATAATAAGTACAACAGAGATAATTAGGCCACAGTTATGAGGGTTATATGGCTTAACGTACATTCCCAATGACCAGTCCATATGTATTTGGTACCTGACTTTAACATTCTACTATCTAAACATCTCCATGAGTTTAAAGTTCTATATCTGACTCAACATTCATACTAATTGCAACACAATTTTAAAAGTATCTTCTTAGATCTATAACACTCTCTTGACTCCTAAACAACTCAAAATTTAATTTGAGACTTTATCTGTCTGTTCTTCAATCACCTCAGAGACCTGAGAGGGATAAATATATCTGATTTTATAGGAAGTACAGGGTCTGCAGCTTCCCAAACTAAGAAATGACATACCAGTGGCTGCCTGGACAGTTCCCATTTTCTCTCCATACATTACAGCATCGCTCTTCAGTCGTTTGGCCCCGCTTCTCTGACAGACATTGATTGTAGAGCAGGGGTTATGAAGGACTTACCTACCCTGTCTTGGCAGAGCTAGGCTGTCGACTTACCTGCTTCCAGGTTTTGTCCTTTTTGGACAGCATTCTGTCTACAGTTGGAGCAAGGGGCTTTTCCTACCAAGAGACAGGCTTGCGACTAATTCAATCTTCTCCCACTGGAGATTCTTCGATACTCATCTTCTACTTAGAGGAGAATAGGGGGTGCTGTCAGGAGTTGATATGTCTTGATATAAAAAAATCTAAAGTTACAAAAACATCTTTGAATGCCATATTCTGCAGATCTCTTGAGGTTTTTGAAGAGGCCCTATCTATCTCTTATATTAGGGTAAGCAGATGTTGCTTGTCTCTTAGCAGGTTTATTTCTGATTAGCTTAGCAAGTAACTATAATAGGCTGTCATAGTACCTAACAGAATGACTGGCTTGCATAACCATTAGTTTGCATTTCTTAATTATCCTAAACAGTTCATGACAGTTAGTAGTAAAAGGCGGAAACATCACATTTCATTTTTTTTTCTTTACCTCCTAACCCTTCCATCCCATTTCTCTGGGGTGGGGCGTCCTTATATAACAGTCCCTCATCTCAGTTGAGAGGTCGTATGAGGGCCAAGAGCCTCTTCATTCATTGGGGATCTATGAAGCAGTACCATCAGTGAAAAGTGTCTCATTGCCTGGGAGAGAGAACTACTAAAAGACTAAAAAATAGAAAAAATATAACTAATATATAAAAAATAAATAAATAATAAAAATTAAAAATAAGAAGTCTATGTCCAAGTTCCCTTTGGTGTGTTAGTTGTAGTATTGATACCTTCTACTATATAGCTAAAATCCTACTATAAATGAATAGATGCCATATGTGTCCTTCTGAGTCTGGGTTAGTTCACTCAGGATGAGCTTTTCTAGTTCCATCCATTTGGCTGCAAATTGCATAATTTCATTGTTCCTGATAGCTGAATAATATAACATTGTGTAGATGTACCACAGTTTTTTAACCCATTCTTTGGTTGAGGGACATCTGGGTTGTTTCCAGTTTCTAGCTATTACAAATAAGGCTGCTATAAACATAGATGAGGAAACTTCCTTATGATTTTAAAAAATAAAAGTTATGATGATGTCCTTAAAAATTGCTTGTGTTCTCACAATAGAAAGCAAATCAAGGGCGGGGCTCTGGCACACTTCCTTCTTAAAGAACCTTGAGGACTAACGGGCTTCACTGGCTATCTAGAGATGGAGTGCATCTTTTCTTTGATCTTTGAAATAATTAAATTGAAACCTAGTACTTGTCCTTTTCAGATTCTTTTTATGAAACTCAACCACTGGCTACTCACAGGACATCTCAAAAAAGGCTAAAACAGTCCATGGTCTTGGAAAATCATTTTAGAAGGCTTAATTTATAAGACTATATAATATTTTATATACATCACAAAAAAAGAATAGAGGCTATTATTTGTTTTTTACAAAACTTTGGGGAGTTTATTTTTAAAATCCTGCTTCTGTACTTTTTTTTCCTTTAAAAATGAAATAGAATTTATTTTAAGATGCTCAGAAAAAAGCAATAATAATAATTTTTTTAAAAGCCCACCTCTACTGCAGCTGCACACAGGCCTGAAAGGTAGTCTCTGGGAGGCTAGCTTCCACCTTTGCTGCTAGAGACAGAGCCTTTACAGTGAAGTACTTTAAAACAGAAGGGAACAAAGGAGGTAGAAACACCTCAAAACATTTAAGAGCAGCACTTGAGTGGCATCAAAAATACAAAATTAAAATATATGTCAGGAAGAACCAAAATTTTATACTAATCATAGAAATTATTTAATAATAAAAATGTCAAAAAGATAGTTTTTCATTTGTGAAAAAAAAGAACTAAAAAAGATAGAGTTGTTTTAGGTTATAAAGAATGTTCATTAAAATGTTATACTTTCTTAAAGGTTCCATTAATTTTCTTTTGTAAACCAATCACTCTTAGTTCAAATGTGATATATTCTATCGATATGAATATTTAGCCGTGTCTACAGAAACATTGTTCAAAAAAATGTCAGATATGTCTTAGTTAGAGCCTTATTGCTGTGAAGAAACACTGTGACTAAGGCAACTCTTATAAAGAAAAATATTGAACTGAGGTTTGCTTACAGTTCAAAGATTTAGTCCATTATCATCATGACAGGAAGCATGGCACCATGCAGGCAGACATGGTGCTGGACAAGGAGCTGAGAGTTCTACATCTTGATCCACAGTCTGCAGGAAGTGAACTGAGACACACTTCCTCCAACAAGGCCACACATCCTAAAATTTTGTGCCATTCTCTATGGACCTGTGGGGACCAATTTTTTCAATCCACCACAAGGTGTTTTTGATAACTTTTGTGACTTAAAACTTCTTTGTGTATTGAGACGGGAGTCTCACTTGGTCATCCAAGTGATCTTGTCTGTTCTTGTCAGTTATCAGTGAAGATCTACAAGAAGGGAATAGCATAGACAAAGGGACAAATAGATGCAAGAGGAACAAAATGTTGTAAACCAAGTCACTGGCTCATTGTCTAAGAAACACTGACAGAGCCAAATTGTGAATGAATAGTGGAGGAAGATGCTGCCTGAGTGTATGGATTGTTCTGCTAAATCGGCTGGGCGGATCACAGATACTAAATGAAATGAGTGATCCCTGAGAGGACTGAGTATGTCAGCAATGCAAAATGAGAATAAGAGTGGGAGCTGTCACATGCTTGAAGAAACGGTCTGCGGCCAATTGCCTACATCTGCTTAGGTGAGCTCTGGAGAAGGGAAAGTTGTCCCAGCAGCACTGAATGAAGACTGGCCATCTGTGAGCTATCTCTCCATCTAGGTAAATCTCTGCAGCACTTGACGCTCATTTGTCCCATGGATGGAAGAACTTCAGTTTTTGTTTTTATTGTGTTTTAAACCCACTGAACATGGTAAAGACACGTTAAATGGGAACTGCTCTCAGCACCACTAACAATGCATGAAGCTGCATGGGAATCATTAGCTTCTGTTATGGATACACATTTAAAAATAAACACTTTCATTTGCTTGGACTTCTCATTCTCCCAGCTGAGAATCACAGTCACATCCAAAAACCAAAATGCATAGAAGACAGTCAGTATATTTTAACCAAGTAATGTGCCAGTTCCTGGGACCACAGTGTGTTGACTGGATCACAACATTTTTGCCCTTAAGAGAGTCATTTTGTAAAACTTTGCATTGCATTCTTCAAAATCAATCCTTCACCTGTCTATCCTGAGCCTCAGGGTTGAGGTCTCCTAGGGAGACCACTGGGGAGCAAATGGCAAAAATTCTACCCATAGTCTTAAATCCAAGACTCTGGGAAACCCCTGTATAAATACACCCCTTTTATTCTTGTTTCAAGGTACAACTATGGCCTCAATAAGAAATACAATCATAGCTTCGTTGTAGGAGATTTATAGATATTACAAACCCTCACTAGGGGCATGAAGCTCTTTCAGAGAAGGGTACAGTGACCCTGTACTGAAGAACAACTGTCATGACCTAACAAAGCCACTTTCTCATGAGAAGAAAAATCATTACCTGGAAATGCCAGGGGTTGCTAGCCTGTTGGAAGGTTTCAGGATGGTCTTCTCAAAGGAAGTACAGACTAGTATATACTGGAAAAGGACCGTGTCTCCTCGACTTTTATTTTGTTTTTGGTTTTTTTTTTTTGTTTGTTTGTTTTTTTGAGACAGGGTTTCTCTGTGTAGCTCTGGCTGTCCTGGACTCGCTTTGTAGACCAGGTTGGCCTCGAACTCACAGAGATCCGCCTGCCTCTGCCTCCCGAGTGCTGGGATTAAAGGCGTGCGCCACCACCGCCCGGCCTCCTCGACTTTTAAAAGAAAAACTAAGCTGTTTAATCAGAGAGAGGAAATCTTCACTGGTGCTAATGAAAGTCCATCAATAACTCTCCCCTTTCCCACTCACGTTAGAAGGATGTTATCTGCACATGGGCTAATTTTGTTCACTGCTGAACTGGAACGGATGCAATGAACCCTACCTTAATGTCCACCTCAGTGTAAGAGGCATAATGAGGGTTAAAATGGGAGGTACAAGGGTCTCTGTAGCAAATAAATTATGTTTTATTTATCCATCCATAGTACTATGTCTATCCAAATGCTGTGGTTTTTAAAGATTTTTTTTAATGTATAGAAATGGAGTGGTTTGGGGGTTCACATTTGAGAGAATTAAAAAAAAAAACAATAACCAGGAATTGTAAGTTTAATTCAGGATTAAGCAGTTTGACATGCATATTAATATTATTATTAATTATATTCTCTCAATTAAATCTTAATGTGTATATCAACAAAATAAGAATTAAACATAAAATTAATATAATAAAGTTAATATGCATAACTCCTTATTACCACTGTACCTTTCAATAAGCCACTCATATTTCAGATCTCGTTATATGATTTTATTTGTGTCTGTGTGAGGAGACTCTCTTTTTATAATAAAAATGGGAGCACAGCGCACACACACACTTTGTTGAAAGAGAAACTCAAGTGTTTTCTCTCCAATGCTGTAAATTGAACACTAGCACATATAATGACCATGTGCCTTCCTATGTCTAAGAAGTCCAGTCTAATCTGACCCTTAATAGACCTAAGGCTTTCCCTGAGATGCCTAGGGGGTTCCAAGATTTGGGATGAAGCTAAGTAGACAGAGTTCTAACCCCCAGCTCCACTCCAAACTCTCCCTAATAGAACCTTTCAAATAAATGCTCCCTACACATGGTTAAAACTGCAGCTAAGAAAAAAGACAGTCACATGTTTAACATATATAACATTGAAGCACATGTGTATA
Organism: Lophiomys imhausi; assembly: GCA_907164525.1. Taxonomy (NCBI): domain Eukaryota; kingdom Metazoa; phylum Chordata; class Mammalia; order Rodentia; family Muridae; genus Lophiomys; species Lophiomys imhausi. The sequence continues at coordinate 2,062,257 of CAJQZJ010000567.1, forward strand.
TTCTGAATAATAACTCCCTTTTGGTATAGTAAGACAGGCTTCCTGGGTTTAAATCTATCGCTGTGTGACTACGGTGGTTTAAAAATACACTCACGGTTTCTTTGCCTCTCTTCCCATCAGGAGTGGAATCTAATTCCTTCCCTGGGAATGCTGGCTAGTTTTGCTGTTCCCTTCTAATGACGAGGCTGCAATAGTGCTGATGTGGCATAACTTCCAAGTCTTGGTCAGGGCAAGGAACCTTGGCAAGATACTTACTTCTCTTTGGCTTCATTTCCTCAATGATGAGATGAGGAAAATATCACCAATTTTATATTTTAAAGTTAATATGTGGAAAACTCTCATCACAGCCATCTTAAAAGTTCTATATAACTATGATCTACTATGATCACTATGAGTGGTATTTCATTATTTTTGGAAATTTCTACCTAGATATGATAAGCAATCATACATGGTTAAACCTGTACAGGTAACTGTAACTATTACCTTAAAATTCTTTGAACATGGACCTGCTAGATCAGATATATGAGTTCATTTAAGGAGAAAAGGTCATATTGAACTCTGTGTTTATAGTGAGAAGTCCTGTGCTATATGATTATAAAAGGTACATGGCATCACTGAGTCCTAATCGTTTAGGTGGTCACTTGTGTCACTTTTGAATAATCTTTTATATTTAATTTTTAAATCAAAATGAAGAAAAATAAAGACAAGCATACTTGAATTAGCAAGCAATTGTATAAACCTCTATGTCCTTTGCTTCAAGGGCTAACAAAGGAGAATTACTGGTTAATCTACAAGTCTGATTATAAACGTGGCGTAATGATAGCAGTACAATACGGAAGGAGGGTGTAATAATAGAATGCATAGCCGGGCGGTGGTGGCGCACGCCTTTAATCCCAGCACTTGGGAGGCAGAGGCAGGTGGATCTTTGTGAGTTCGAGGCCAGCCTGGTCTACAAAGTGAGTCCAGGACAGCCAGGGTTACACAGAGAAACCCTGTCTCGAAAAAACGAAAACAAAAAAACAAAACAAAACAAAATAATAGAATGCATATACACGCATGTTATATAGAGAGCTTATTAACCAAAGCACCCCCCATGCAATGGCAGTTATCATAATCCAGAATAATGGGGAAAAGGCCATTGACTACTCATATTGTCTCACAAATGCCAATGTCTAACTTGATTTCTCATCCACCCTTTTACTCTAGGCTACCTTCACTTTGAAAAAAAATTAAGTATTTTCAAGTCAGTGCTTTTGAAATTCCATATCTATCAATTTTGTAGCATTATGCTCAGAGTTCTTACTTGTGACTGTACCCATTAGCTGAGAGTTATTTTTAAGAGCTACAAAATGCTACTTTGTAGGCCACAGTACTGTCAAGAAGGCCAGAGAACCTTGGCTGCAGTCTAGCTTCCAACAGGAATGTTCTACAGAAATGATAAACAATGTTGCCACCAACAAGGAAAGCTTTGTGTGTGCTGCTACAGTGAGCTGAATCGCCGCTGGTACAAAGGCCACTCCAGGGACCAGGAACAACCCCACAAAACATTACCACGACTGAAAGCCAACCGGTTCACACACTGTCCTCGCTGATGGTGTACCGAGAGCTTCCTTCCTCCGGTTGTTGACTTCCCAAAGGGGCAGCTGTCTGAGGGATTGGTCATCTGGCTCACGTTTCGCTCCTCATAGGGATTGGGAGTAATCTCTGTGCTTATGAGGAAGAAATTCTCTGAGGCATCAGAAGTTTCCTTGGACTTGCTCAGCAGATCATGGTGTACACCCAGAAAGGCAACTCCAGGTCGAGAGAGTTTTTCCATATAGTCCCTCTATAAACCCAGAATCTAATTAGCCATGGTCCTGGCTGAGGTCATACATTGCACTGTCCTGATCTGGGAGCTGCTGATCCGTCACAGACTCACTTCCTAGAGTTTAAAGCTGTAGGCAGTCCCTTGTAAGCCGTGTGAACTCTTAATGAAGAAAGAATGGAGCAAAGTCGCCCAGGGTCCACACAGAGCCCCATCCATATCTCATAAGGCCTTCAGTTCAGCTAGCTCTCCTTGCCTGCCTTTTCTGGTGCTCACTGAACTGCAAGTCACGGCTTCCAGTTGTACTCAAGTCAGCACCAAGACTTTGCAGATCCAAGAAAAACATGACTTTTGCGTTGTTCGTTGGGAAAACAAAAGACAGAAAGGTAAGACTAAAGGAGAGAATTCCTCTGGAACAGTTCTGAGCACCGAAGAAGTACGGGGACAAGAAAAAGGACCAAGTTTTACTCAGCCCACTCTAGATTTACTCACATATTAACAAAAGAGTAAGAAACAAAAGTAGATGGAAGCCAAAGGACAGAGTTTTGAAAGCTAAACTTAGAGCCCCTTTAAGCCCGATATAAACATGAGAAAGAAAATATACTTACCTTCACTGACATATGAAAACATTTGGCCTTCCCTAGTGTATCTTGATAGTTAAAAACTGAAATATACGTTTTATCTTGCCGAATCCAAGAATGTGAATTTTATTTTTGTTATACTATTTTAGTTTATTTTTCTTTGAAAATGTATGATTTTATTTATTCCTTTGGTGTAAGAATTATTTAATAAAATGTAACTGTTAAAAACATACAGGCTGGGGATGTAGCTCAGAGATAGACTGTCTGCATGTACATGGCCCCTGGTTCAATCCTCAGGACTGGCAGGAAGCAAATGTACATATGTGGTGGGCCTTTCAAAGATACTTATTAGTCTCTATTGCTTGTGTTTAGAAAGTGCTGTTTGTGTTATTTCTGTTCTTTGGATGGTTGGAATGTGTATGGTAAATTTTCATGAACATGTTCTGTGCATCTGATGTATCATATATATCTGATAAGGTATATTATTCTCTACCATACCATTTAATATATCTGTAGGGCATGACTTATGGTTGCAATCTTATGACAAATATTCTTTTAAAACTTTTTATTTTACATGTATTTAATTGGAAGGAGGAGTACATGCTTCATATTGAGCATGTGGAAGTTAGACAAAATCTTGTTGGAGAACAGAGTAGGTCTTGGAGAACGTCTTCATGAGTTTTTAGGTCTTTTGTTACATCAACATGGAAGTGACTCCTCCTTCACTCAGGGCTCCCAAGAGTGGCCTCCCAGCTGCTCCTGGGTATAACAGACAGCCAGTCACTATTATCCACACCAGAGTCTGGTTTTTGCTCTTGCCTAGATTCTTCTCTAGAATCAGAATAAAGTGAAGGAAGTTGTCCTTTGCAGAGACCTGTGGCAGACAAGCTGTTTCATACAGCTAGTGCACTGTGAGCATTAAAGAACTTAGAAAATAAGGTGAGAAAATGAAGTTAGTGTGGCAAATGGTCCAAATGTAAAATTGCAATGAGTTGATGACATTTTGTAGTTCTAAACTTCACTTTCTTGAGACATAATTGAGATTTATCAACACTTCTTATATAAAGTGTTCCAGAAAGGAAAAAATGTGCAGACATTAGTATCTAGACAAGCCTTAGCTGGTAATAATATGATTCTTCTGGAATTACTGATATTTGGAGTTTGCTCTCAGATATGGCCGTGGACTTCCCAAAAGGGATTAGAGCTACTTATTCTCAAATACATTTATCCTCGTCCAATGCAGATCATTACGACACAATTATTATGAAAAAACCTGCATTGAAAATTAAAAATCAAAGCCGGGCGGTGGTGGCGCACATCTTTAATCCCAGCACTTGGGAGGCAGAGGCAGGCGGATCTTTGCGAGTTCGAGGCCAGCCTGGTCTACAAAGCGAGTCCAGGACAGCCAGAGCTGTTAAACAGAGAAACCCTGTCTCGAAAAAACCAAAAAAAAAAAAAAAATTAAAAATCAGCTAAATCACAGAAAACATTATAAGTGATCCAAAAGCACTGTGCACATGGAGGTAAGAAGGTACATTTCTGCTTTGATTACTTTATGGATGTGTCTCTTCTCGTTAATTTAACTTGGCAATCTGACGTGTTTGCACCTGTCTCTCGCCTTTCATAATAAAGAGAAACGTCTACAGCTATCATTTGTCAGTTTCTTACAAATGTTTCTCCACATGGCAACAAACTGAAAATGCTATGTTGCCAGAAGCTAGATATAGTATATTTTCAGAACTACATATACAGGTAGGCCTCAAGAAGTTAAAAACAAAGGAAACAAATTGCTTTATTAGATTCCGACTGTAAAAGGAACACAATTACCAGATATGAGATGGGCAGATTCTCCTGCATAAGAAACGTTAGCCAAGCCTTCAGAATCACGAGGTAAGGATGCTGTTTACACATCTATGTTAGGCCGTCAAAGAAATGTAGCAGGTGAATGTGACTCAAATAACTTTTAATGGGATTTGTCATTCCATTCATGTTCTAATTTTATGGGAGAAGGAATGTTTTTAGTAGTTTACCTAGAAATTAAACATATCACCTTCACCTTGATACTGATAAAGAAAGAAAATGTAAAACAGATTCAGGGATGCCTCTGTCTAGCACCGTAGCCTGTATCCTAGTACTAACCCAATAAAGTACAATAAATCCCATCCCCCCTCGCACACCCTCCCCCCTCCGTCTGTCTGTCTGTGTATTCATCATATTCTCCTGCTATCATAGCACTGCTCTCTCTGCAGTGACTGTGGCCTTCTTTCAATACCCAGTCAAATAAGAGGACCAACTTTCAGCTTCAAGTCATCCATGAACAGAAATTTTCTCAAATGCAGGGTTTGCCACAGGACAATGACTAGCTTCTATCTAACAATAATTGAGCACTTAGTATATGCCCTCAGTCTGTGATCAAATTTTCTACTAAAATGCAATGGAAGAGCAGATTTTCAACAGAAGGGGCTTCTGTCTTCAAAACAGGAAAGACATTTTGGAAAGATAAACACAAACTTTTGTCTTTGTATTTCTCTAAACATGAAATCAAATACTTTTCCATAAATTTAAAATCAATTTTAATACCTATTTTGTGTTTCATGTTCTTGTTTTTTTTCATTTTTCTAATTACTTTTAATCCTGCTTTTTTATTTCATTCAACTTCTACACACTACATTTTACATTTTAGAACAATGTTAGACTTCCTTACTTTTTAGTATAACCAGTGGTCTAAAGACATCTTGTATATTCCCTCCCCAAGTTGTAGAATTAGCCATTTCTAATTAATTAAAAGAAAGCTTGATAGCGCAAAGAGTTCCTATTAACACACGTCTTACATTATTATGACAGTGTATTTGTCACTACCATAAGTCAGTGTGATATTTTGAATAAAATCTATAGATCATCTAATTTCTGGTTTTTCTCTCACTTTCTTTCTGTCCTATGATGATAAACCAGGAAACAAAATATTCCAGCTGTGTGTCTCCTCAGCTCCCTTTCTGGCTGTGTATCTCCTCAGCTCCCTTTCCGGCTGTATGTCTCCTGAGCTCCCTTTACTGTGGCTTCTCAGAATTACCAACTCTTGGGGAATCTCACAGACCTCAGAGGCCCAGCTCTGCTGTTGCCGTTTCCTGGTGTTTTCACACTGTCTGTTGGAGTGAGCTTGTGTATTTGGGGATGAAAGCCATGTAGATGGAATGCCATTTCCACCACATATCACGGGCACACTCTAATGACTCTGGAGTATCAATGCTGTCCTTGAATGCACTGCTAAGATACTGTTTGTCACATTGCCTTACTACAAAATCAGTATATTCTTACCACTTTCCTTACCTTACTGTTTGAAAGGACATAACTGTGCAAGTCCACATTTATGCAACGGCAATTGTGCTCAGTATTCTTGGAGAAGGAGCAATCACATAAACTATTTGAAATTCTTCTTCCGGCTGTGTGTCTCTGTGTGTGACACACAGAGGTATATCTCTTTTCCCCAAGTTGTCATAGTCATTTCTTTATATCAATATAGACTCATGGATATTTATCTTATACTTTTCGCAATCAACTAAGAATACTTAGTGTTTTCTCAAATTCTTGCAACATCAGGCACTAGAAACTGCTTTAAGTTGGCTTCTGTATTCATTGACACACCGTATAAAAGGTTGTGAGTGTGTGAGCTAGATCTTCCTCACTTTTTAGCATTACCAGTGGTCTAAAGATATCTTGTACATTTCCTCCCCAAGATGTAGAATTAGCCATTTCTCGTCAATTAAAAAAGAGAGAAACACAAGTACAAACTATATGAGACTGCTATCAACGTTACACAGTGTACTGTATTACAGTTGAAATTTTATAAGTGTAATTATCAAATAGAGATTGGAAGTACAGTAACTATGTACACCAGTAACCTAGTCATTCATTATCAGCTTTTATATACTGTGCCCAATTGCATATGCTAGTTCTTTCACCCAATTAGCGGGACAGTTGGCTTGTTTATACCAACAGAACCATAAATGTTTGCCTTGGGCAATGACTGGGGCTATGAGTATCGTTACAGCTACAGTATTCCTAGACTATAGGAGTTTTTCCAGCTTCATAACAATTTTGTAGGACCATTGTCATATATGTGGTCCATACTTGACTAAGATGTCATTGTGTTTATACCTCATCTTGTGATCTTCAGGTGTTTTACATTTTTACCTAAGTTATTTAATTATGAGTGTGGAATTTTTATAATGGTCTCAATTATCTTGTTAAGTTGTGAGGATCGATGATGATGCTCCCGTTTGAATGACTGTAACACTGCAGTTAGAGTTTCCTCTGCATATTCTTCAGTCTTGGCTGAAATTCATCACTCTCACGGGCCTTTTCAAAACAGCTTTTCAAAGGGGATTTTATTTATTGCTTTTGTGCTTTCAATTTATTTTGCAAATCTTAAATTTACCATTTCTTTGTTCTTGCCCTCGATTTTTTTCCCTTGAGATAGAAGCTTGAGATTTTTGCATGTTTTTTAACTTAACATTATTTTTCTTTTTTTTTAATGGGTTTATTATATTATTTATTTATATGTGCTTATGCACGCGCGTGTGTGTGTGTGTGTGTGTGTGTGTGTGTGTGTGTGTGTGTGCGCGCGTGCATAGGCCAGAGGAGGGTACTGAAGTCCCTGAAACTGGACTTAGAGGTAGTTGTGAGCTGCTACATTAGGGTGCTGGGAACTGAACTCTGTCCACTGAAAGAGTGGAAGTGCTCTAAAATGCTCTAAAATGCCTCATTTGATACTTCCTCTCTCATGTAAGTATTTATAAGTATAAATTCTCACTCGGTACTGCTTTAGCTGTATCTCATAGATCTTGGAAGCTTTATGTTCATTTTTATTTTTATTCACCTTGAACATTATTCATTTACTGGTAGATTGTTTAGAAGTATATTATGAATTTCAAATGTTTGAATATTTTTCTGATAATTTTCTTTTACTGGTCTTTAGATTAATTCTCTTAAGGTCAGAGAATGTATTTTGCATGATTTCAATTCTTGTACCTTATTAAAAGTTATCATATGGCTCTGGATCTGGTCTATCAGAGTAAATTCTTGTGCACTTCAAAGGAAACGTGTTCTGATAATGCTAAGTGGAATGTTTTTTCAATTTTAGCCAGTCCCATTGGTTTGTAATATTCAGATTTTCACTGTCCTGGTTGCACTTCTGACCGTGATGCCTGTTTCCCTGAGACCTAAGCACTGCAGCTTTCTCTCTTTAGTGACGTAATTTCCCGTCCTCGCTGGTTACTTCACTGCTTGTCGGGGAGCATCTGCTCTATCTTCTCTGCAGCTGCAGTGATGTTGTAAGTCTGGCAGTGAGACGTGAACCAAGGTGATGTACGTTCCGTGCCAGTCATGCCAGTACAGGCTGAGATTGTGTTACTATGTCCCTTTCCTTGTCGTGTTAGAGAATAAATAGAAGACATAAAGGAGACATTTTTATTCCTTACACAAAATACTCATGTGATGATGGCAGAAGAGCCCTGTCTATCCACGTGGCTTTTAATTGGTTTTTAAGCTATTCTGTTTTGAAGGGTTTTCTTACTCCTTTTTATCTTACCCACTTCTAGAGCTTAAATTAGAAAAAATGCATTAGATTTATAAATTTCATACAGAAAAAATTAAAAAATGAAACTCAGTAAATTAAAGTAAGTTGAATGATTTGTATGGAATATGGAACTGTATGTTTCTATGTATATGTCTGAACCATATATATATGTCTGAAACATAGAAAAATCCATTTTACTTACATTTAATAATGGAATGTTATTATTTATAATAATTTACAATTATTTATAATAACATTATAATAATTCCAATTAAGAGACACCTCTATGGTGATTTGGAAAGACATTTAAGGTAGTTAATATCGGTAGGACCAAGAGGGGGAGGAGAGAGGGGAATATAATTGAGATGTAACTTGAATAAATAAATAAATGTTGGAGAGAAAAAGGTAGTTAATATCAATTAGTTTTATTAAGTTTTAAAATACTGAAAAATAGGCCAGGCATGGTGGTCCACACCTTTAATCCCAGCACTTGGGAGGCAGAGGCAGGTGGATCTCTGTGTGTTGTAGGCCAGTTTGATCTATACAGATCAGGTCCAGGACAGCCAGGGTTATACAGAGAAACCCTGTCTTGAAAACCAAAATAAGAAAAAAAGAAAGGGACGGAGGAAGGGAAGAAAGGAGGGAGGGAGGGAAAGGAAGGAAGGAAGGAAGGAAGGAAGGAAGGAAGGAAGGAAGGAAGGAAGAAAGAAAGAAAGAAAGAAAGAAAGAAAGAAAGAAAGAAAGAAAGAAAGGAAAAGAAAACTGAAAAGTATCACAAATTTAACAAAATTTTTTTCTACTCTTAAAAAATACCACAAAATGAAGAAAACTAGTAGGAAACATAGGCACAGTAAGTTTTTTCTAACACTCATGAACATTTCCAACATAATTTGAAAATAAAGATGAGGGCACAAGCTCAGTTGCTGCTCTTCCAGAGGACTCCAAGCACACATGTTGAATGGTTCATCAACACTGGTAACTTTAGATCCAGGCACATGCAATGCCCACTTTTGGCCTCCTTAACCACACATACAGCATGTATTCACACACACACACACACACACACACACACATGCACACACACAGAGGCACATAAATAAAAATAAAAAAGAACTTTAAAATAAAAATAATTAAAGGCAAAATGTGGAGAAGTGGAACTTGCTTTGAAGGACACATAGGATGTATGCAGTCATGTTTTATGAAACTGTATTAGTTATCTGTTGTTGCTTTAATAAGTTATCACAAACTTAGTGGCTTGAAACGATGTACATTGATTATCCACCAGAGCTTATTTGTGATTTATGGGATTGAATCCAGGGTCTTATGCATGCTAGGTACACACTCTACCACTGGGCTCCATTCCCAGCCTTGTCTCACAGTTCTGAAGATCAGAAATCCAAAGTAGATGCACTATGTCAATGTCAGGTTGTCACTTTGGGGCTATATTTCTTCCTGGAAACACTACAAGTGACTCTATTTCTTAGAGCCCCCACTACCCACTATGTTCTTTGGTTCGTGACCCATGTTTGTATTATCAAAGCCACTGTGAGTTGTAGGCCAGGTTGATCTATACAGTTCAGGTTCAGGACAGTCAGGGTTATACAGAGAAACCCTGTCTTGAAAAACCAAAATAAGAAAAAAAGAAAGGGAGGTAGGAAGGGAAGAAAGGAGGGAGGGATGTAACCGAAGTTTTAAATTATTATTTAACTCTTATTTATTTACTACTAAATTCACCTATAACAAACACCAACGATTTCTTAACTATTAATCCTATAAATTCCTACAACCCCTTTAACCTATCCACTAAACCTATTGATAATTATAACAACTACTTTCATAACCTTTTAGAATGACACAGTCTCTGGGGCAGGTCCTCAGTCGTCAGGAACACAGTCTTTGTTGTAGATTCTTTAACGCACTTAGCAGTCCTTTTTCTGGATCTCTCAGATGCAGGTTCGTCAGGGTAAGTTGGTTATTGTAGTCTCACCTTAAATAAGGCTTCATGCTTTCTTTTCTGTGGGAGACTCCAGCCGTCTGTAGGCCAACTTACTTCTTTTGAATCAGGAACTCAGCTGCTCTGCCTCAGTCCTTAAAGCCAGGCACCGTTTCCTTTAGGCCACTGTTTGGACAGATCAAACCCCTCTAGGCAAAAGCTGAGCCACAGGGTCCAGTCCTTGGCCTTTTGGTGTCTTGCTCAGGCTTTCTTTGCTCACCGGCTTCTTTCTGCTTCAGGGAGAGAGCTGGCCATCAATGGCCAGCCCTTTTTTCAGCAGGACTCTTGGAGCTCTCTAGCATCAGGGGCCTCTTCTCCTTCTGGGCTCCACGCACTGTCCTCAAATAGGAGGAATTCTGTTTCAGCTTAATTTGGGCTCCGCCCACTTAGCAGCTGAAAACAATGTCAGGCCAGATACTTTGTTTCAAGTCTATTGAGTCTTTCCTGTTTTTCCTGACTTCAACCTTGTTTTTCAGTCTATTAAGTCTTTCCTGTTTTTGCTGACTTCATGCTGATAATGCTCTTCAGGCCCTGAATTACGAGACAGTATCAGAAACTCCTATATATTTCCTAAATCTAATTTATCTAACTCCTACAGAGGGAGGGAAAGGATGCCCATGCATGGCCATGATTTTAACATGGCATCATAACACTACTAATTTTGAGAAATTAACTGTTCTCTTTCTCATTTGGGGATCATGTGACTACAATGAGGCCACCTGGATAATAATCCAGGGTTGAGTCTTAAAGTCAGATAACTAGTCATTTTCTTTTTTTTTTTTTTTTGGTTTTTCGAGACAGGGTTTCTCTGTGTATCCTTGGCTGTCCTGGACTCACTTTGTAGACCAGGCTGGCCTCGAACTCACAAAGATCCGCCTGCCTCTGCCTCCCAAGTGCTGGGATTAAAGGCGTGCGCCACCACCGCCCGGCTAACTAGTCATTTTCACTTCAGCTGTGACCTTCATTCTCTTTAAGATACACAGCATAACATATCTACAGATATGGTATTAAAATGAGTGTTTTGGAGAACAATTATTTTGCCTAACATGGGATCCTTCAGCTCTCTTTGATTACAAACAATTGACATTGTCTAAATTAAGTATATTGGGAATTTAGTAGTAGAGGGAAAGTTAAGTTTATGAATTATAGAAAAGGATGTTTCATGTAGAAAAAATATGAAATCAAAATAACTAGAAAGTAAGAGATAATTGGCACTCGCTTTTAACAAACTCTACTATCTTGATGAATCAGCTCCAAAAATGTTTTATTCTTACACAGCTCAATATTAAAACTCCAAGGAGAAAGGGAGACTCTCACTCATTTATGCTGAGTAATGTATGTGTTTCATAGCCTGGGACAGTTTGAGAAACTTAACTGAAGAGTCTACCCAAAATTGTTGGCAATAGGAAGGGAATTCATCATCAACAGAAAACCAAGGTATTATTATGAAAAGCGGAAATGTAACTTAACCAGACAAACACTAGAGATGTCCATTGTACCAGTCAAAGACATTTTCGGTAACAGAAGCAATATCAACTAAACTGTAGTAGAATCCTAACGCACCGTATACTTTATGAACAAATTTAGTTTTGCTGATATGGAAACTGTAACTAGCCTCATAGGGCAACAACAGGAAAGACGAGTGCATTCCAGTGTAGAACTGTTCCTGACTGAACAGGTGATTTGAGTCAATGTCAGAGAAATGGGCAGCTAGCAAATGTTTCAGGATAAATGATAAGAGCACTGGAACTATCCTGGGAGCTCAGAGTAATGGCTTCATTAGCCAACGGAACCAGAAGTGAATGTCAGAGGTATATTTATGCCACAAATCTTACCTACTTATTTCTACTCTCCCTTGTATTAGAAACTCAACTTCTGGTTAGTGGCAGATTGTTTGGCTTATTAGAAACCAGTGACTTCTTCAGGTCTTTGGGGAACAAAGCAAGATTAAAGGGTGTTTTGTGACTGGGGACGGGATGTGGCTGTGGTTCAGTGGTAGGTCTCACGTAGCATGTGCAAGGACGGGGTTCAGTCCCGACTGGGGGGGGGATTTTTCTTCAGCTTCACCAGTCTCATTATAACCTCACAGAGCAACAACTACAAAACAGGAATACACAAAAAATGTTTTTATCCCAGTCCTTTCATTTGTGTCTGCAGATCGCATAATTTTCCCTCTTTGTTCTTCCCACCCAAGAAGCATTTTCCCTAGTTTTTCGGTGAAGGAATTGTATTTTCAACCAAGCAGAGTTCTTAACTAAAACACACTCCACGTAAAATTGCTAGGTGATTTTCAAGGAAAGTAACAAAAAAGCAATACACTCAAAGGGTGATCTTTAGACTTCACAAAGAGAAATTACTAAAGTAATTCATTTGAAGGTCAGAAATATTTACAACTTAAGTACACATCACAAAGATGAAAAGAATTCCTGGTCAGATCCACTGCCCTGGAATCCTGGAGGCAGTGTGAAACCCAAGCTGTGAATCTGAAAAGGAATGCCAAGTATTAACAAGTACTAGCGATCACTGACTAGAAATATTTTCCCCTTGCTTCTGAAACATCATCCTTTTTATCTGCTCTATAGCAGACTCTTCTCTCTCACTTGTTTTGCTAGCCAGTAGAAGAGATGAGTCATTTTACCATCTGGGCTGAAAGAAAGAGAGATGTATGGCTGAATAAAGCCAAATCTGATCTGCATAATGATGGCCCCACAGTCCAAAATATCTCTCTTTCTGAATGTCCTCATCTATACTTGTGTCTCTCCAAAACAAAATTAAAGGGTATTCTACAAAAGCAATTTGTGGCTACTTATTCCCAAGTCTAAGCTGACATTTCCAAACTTTTGACAATACAGACTACAGGCCCCACTGGCTTCTCACAGGTCTAGGAAAGTTGGATTAAAATAATTTAGCAAAAATATATAGAATCATGCTTTGATTTTGAAGTGTCATTCATAATCCTCAACAGCACCAGTCCCTCAAACCAAAGTCAATAGCTGAAAAATAAAGCCAGTATTTGTGTATAGGTATAATTAGTGCTGTTCAGATGATGCAAAGTTTCAAATTGTGTGTGTAAGTGCATCTATTTGTGTATGAGTATGCACATTCATGTGTGTGTGACTGTGAATGTCAAGAAAGTAGACATTTGTCTTGTTCTCATGAAATAAATATATAGATGAGTAAGGTAAAAATTACATTTTTTTCTTTAGGAATATGAGCCCATTACTCAAAATATCAAAAGATAATCAACTCTTGCTTATCTAAGATTAGAGTGATTTCTTTCAGAAATAATTAAAACTATATGGCTTGTGTATTATATATAGTATAGATTTACACATATCCTTATACTCTTATCTTTAATTTGTTTCAAGTATGGGTAAGAATTTCAGTTCCTTGAAGAAAAAAGTTTACTAATACTAGCCTTGGGACTATATCCTAACAGTAGCACTGACAAGCATTTCTGAGGAAAATGATAAAAATCTGTGAAACTTTGTATCAAATTATATAATATTTCAATATAATATAAAATATAATTTAATTTTTACCATCAGGTTTTAAGCACAGGTCCTAAAATCCTTGTTATTCTTTATGTTATAGTGGTGGTAGTGTAAGAACCAAAGTTATATTTTTAGTTTTAATCACTGTACCTAAGAGATCCATAACGCAAAAATGCTCTAATCTGTAACCCCCTTGCCCAGGGACAGATACTTCTTAAAATGCAGGATGCTGTTGTTTATGGGAGATGACAAACCTTATGTTTTCACTTCCATAAACAAGTTTGTTTGCAACCCAAACTGTACCAGATGAGCTTGATCGCATGTAGGTGGGTAGCAGGCAGGCAGAAAACACATTGTGATGTATGCTTGCCCCAATTGGATATAAGTGAGAGCAGGCAATTAAGAAGTGCATCTGGATATAGGCTTGCCCCATAGGACCCTGTGGGAAATACGGTTGCCTTATGGGTTTACCTTCATAAGCTTCTGTAAAATGTGACTTGCCATTTTCTGGGAACTCAGGAATGGATCTACTCAGAGTTCTTCATCCTGCCAGTACTTAATTCATGCTTGCTTCAAATTTGGCTCAAAATTGTGGTGGTGGTCTTATTCTCACCCAGTGGGATTAACAGTAGGAGCATTTTTTTTTTTTTTTATTCTGCTATTTGGTCTTTATGGTTCCTAACTCAAAGCTCTTCAATCTCTTTAGATTTCCTTAATGATAAGAATTCTTCTTGTTCTAATGAGATTCTCTCAATGAGTCCTGGATAGTTTCAGGATAGGGACTGGTCCAAAAGACCAATCATGATTGGCAGTTTGGAGTTTTCAACACCATCCCCTTTTCCAAGAAGAGGACAGGGTCTGACATGATGATACTTCATGAAGCCCTCATGAAATCCACTGAGTCAGAAGTTCAAAAGTTTCTATTGAGTGAAAATATGCTCACACTGGGAAAGTGGTGCCCAGCACTTCTATGGGTAGCTCTGTGTTCAGGCCGCTCCTAAACATTTCAAAATACTTGTTAATGAAGCCTTTATCTGTATCATTTATCATTCTTCTTATAACATACTAGTGAATATGCTTCCCTGAGTTCTATGAGCCATCTTAGTTGTAGAAATCTTGATTTGTAATCAAGTAAGCAAGAGGGGAAGTGACTTGGCAATTCACCATGTGTGATTGGCATCTCAATTTGGGGGCAGTCTTATGGGACTGGGGAGCTCTTTAGTCATAAGATCTGACAGTAATGCAAGATATTGAATTGATAATGCCAGGACTGGATTACAAAATACTTAATTGGTATTGGAGAGTCAGCAAGTGTAAGGAAAAAAAACTATACATTTGGTCACAAAAGGGTTGAAAATTTTAAGTATAATGGAAGAAAAATTTGGTTTCCATTGGTTTCCTATATAATTTATGTAAAGCTGAGAGGACTGGGGTACTCAGCTGTGTCACTTAAAAAGAGTTGCCACAAGCATAGACAGATTTAGGAATTTTAAGCCACCTGATCTACAACTCATAGGGATATGTCATGAGAAGGAATTTTACCTAAGGAGAAAATTTCTAACACTTCGCTTTCAACAATTTACAGTTAGAATGGAACTTTATTTCAATGAACTTCACAAATACAGTTAAATGTTGAATAATCTTGAGGAAAGACTTACCATGAAATAAATTTTAAAAAATTAATATCAATGTCCTGGCTAGTTTTATGTCAACTTGACACAAGCTGGAGTTACCTGAAAGGAGGGAAACTCAGTTGAGAAAATGCCTCCATAAGGTCCAGCTGTAGGGCATTTTCTTAATTGATGATTGATGTGGGAGGGACCAGCCCATTGTGGGTGGTGCTATCCCTGTGCTATGGTCCTGGGTTCTATAAGAAAACAGGTTGAGCAAGCCATGGGGAGCAAGTCAGTGAGCAGGATCCCTCCATGGCCTCTGCATCAGCTCCTGTCTCTAAGTTTCTGCCCTGTTTGAGTTCTGGTCCTGATTTCCCTCGATGGTGAACAGTGATGTGGAAGTGTAAGCCAAGTAAACCCTTTCCTCCCAACTTGCTTTTGGTCCTGGTGTTTCATTGCAGGAATAGGAACCCTAAGTATGGCAATCAACTCTTCTAAGCTTTTAGATTTTAATATTTTCACTACTCAGTTCATAAGGTGATATAGACTCCATAGCTTATTTTGTCTCTGCATTTTTCAATTACTGTAATTAAAATGTATGTAGTAAATGTCCTAAACATCTACATTTTTAAAAGTTAATAATGCTAAATGCTGTTCTGATATTGGCTAGGTGCTTAATAGATGTCATTTCTTTTGAAATCTGAACTTTTTTCCTATTTGAAGAATTCCCTATCCCATAAATTTTATGCAGAGGCAGGCCTTCTGATTATAGAATCAAAGTATCAACTACCTGCCATCCCTCTCTCTGCTGGCACCTGCCTTAGGCTCTGGTAATCACATAGTCCCTTCCAGGGACTTTGGCTCAGAAGCAGGTGAGATAAAGAAGCATGGTCAGAGAAGGATTTATTTTGGCAGAAACAGCAGCCAATTTTGAGCAGCCAAGTCATTGGGAGCCTGCACCAGAGCAGTCCATGTCAACCTTTCTCATGCTCGGAGAAGTGGCCGCAGTGTCCTTGCCAGTTTGGCTATGTTGCAAGCCTCAAGTTATAAAGCGACATGTCCTACCCTTTTGTTCCTGATAGTTTCCCAAGTCAGCCTTCTCCAGTCTTCTATCTTTTAAAAAAATAAGCCCTTCAATTATATCTTTGTTCTTTAATCAGCCAGTTTCTATTACAACCCTGTTACTCTTCTCAACATAAGGAAATATGAGTAGTCACTTTCATTTGACATCTTCCTCTTAAAAGTATTAGAGTCATTATGAGTTGAAAGAACCTCTACTGTATGCAGCTGTGTATCGTAGTCAGTGCCCAAAACACACATGGACATATAACTGAGTGTGCATCCTAGGCTAGAGTAATCTATTTGCCAATGTGTGTGTTCAAAATGGTATGTTATCTCTTATTCCTCCTGAATACATTAGAATAATATTAGAGAATTTTATAACCACAAGTAGTAAGTCACAAGACAATGTGAGATATAACACAGGATTTACCCAGTGCTCAGTGCAAGAACTAAAAAGACCTACATTCAGAATAAATCATAACATTTTATAGCATTTACATGATGACACTATGGTCAGTGTTTCCAATTGAAAATCAGGGTCATCCATAATACCACTTAGAATCATTCAAGCAAGTTTAGGCAAGACTCACATTACTGTATAGGAGGCTGGTAGAACAGAATAAAATGCAAGCATCTATTAAACTACATATAAATAATATATTTATATAATATACATATATGTATTAGTGTTTCTATTGCCATGAAGAAGCACCATGATCAAAAAGCAAGTTGGGGAGAGAAGGTTTTATTTGGCTTACACTTTCATATTGCTGTTCATTATTGAAGGAAGTCAGGACAGGAACTCAAACAGGACAGGTCCCTGGAGGCAGAAGCTAGCAGAGATCATGGAGGAGTGCTGCTTACTGGCTTGTTCCCCATGGCTTGCTTAGCCTACTTTCTTACAGAACAAGGACCACCAGCCCAGTGATGGCAACTCCCACAATGAGCTGGATCCTCCCACCCTGATCACTGAATGAGAAAATGCCTTACAGCTGGATCTCATGGAGGCATTTTCTCAACTGAAGGTCCTTCCTTTCTGATGTCTCTAACTTCTGTCAAGTTGACACACAAAACCAGCCAGTACAACTGATCCCTTGTCAAGTTGACATACAAACACATCACTATTAATCCACAACCCTTCCTTTTTTATTCTTCCCCAAGTTCTCACATTAAAAATATAGATAACTTTAAACATCCCACAGTCTTTACAAATTAAAACGCATTAAAATTTCAGTCTCTTTAAAATATTCAATCTCTCTAAAAATCCAAAATCTGTTTTAAAAGTTCAAGGTCTTTCAGCTCTGGGCCCCTGTAAAAATCAAAATTAAATACCTTCTGCAAGAGGGAAGAACCAAGGCATAATCTGAACTAAGCAAAACTAAACTATAACAGTATAAATAACTCAATGTCCTATATCTGGAATCCACACATGATCTTCTGGGCTCCTCCAGAGGACTTGGGTCACTTCTCCAGCTCTGCCCTCTGCAGCACATACAGCTTATCTTGTAGGCTCTGGCTGGCTTTACTCCAGGGCTGCTGCTGTTCTTAGTGATCATCCCACGGTACTGGCATCTCCAAAATGCTTGGGTCCCTTGCTGCAACTGGACTTTCACCAACAACCTGTCACAGGCTCTCTTCCTGGTGTCAATCCTCACCTTCTCTGTTATGACCCCTTCAGTCCTGGGCCTTCAACTCCCAAGGAGACTGCACCTTCACCAATGGCCTCTCTTGGCCTCGCACAGTGCCAAGGCTCAGCTTCTCTCCATGACTCCTTCCTGCTCTCAAAACCAGCACCACCTGGGTGACTCTTAACGAAGTCCGGCTTCCAGCACAAGATACAGCTTTGGCCGCCTCTGGAACACAGCTTCTGTGAGCTCTCAGAGAACACTTCACAGGAGAGTTCGCCTCAGTGGTGTTGGTCTCTTCTTAATCACCACTAATTTCTTAGCTCCAGCTAACCAGCGTCAATTGTCCCAGTAACACAAAGTTTTTGCTTTAGTAGTTTTGGTATTTTGTTAATCACAGATGATTCTTCAGCCCCAGCAAACCAGAACCACAGAATCTTAAATCAAAATAGCAATAGCCCTACTAGTCTTTATTCTTCCCTCTGAAATTTCACAAGCCAGACCTCCATCTTTGCACCGCTTTCAACATTTTTAACTTCCAAAC
Organism: Lophiomys imhausi; assembly: GCA_907164525.1. Lineage (NCBI taxonomy): Eukaryota > Metazoa > Chordata > Mammalia > Rodentia > Muridae > Lophiomys > Lophiomys imhausi. The sequence goes on from CAJQZJ010000567.1 coordinate 2,080,548, forward strand.
TCCTACAGAACATCCAACTGAGGTCTTAACACTCAGTGGTTCTTCTAGCTCAATCCTCCCCCAAATATGGTCAGGTCTGTCCCAGCAGTACTCCACTACACTGGTACCAATTTGTATTAGTTAAGCTTTCTGTTGCTTCGATGAAACACCATGACCAAAAAGCAAGTTGGGGAGAAAGGGTTTATTTAGCTTATACTTCCATAATATGTAAATAAATATAAAATTGCATCAAAGAAACACTGGGCTATCAAGAGAATTTCTACCCTCCCCACAAGAAATCAAAAACAAACAAGCAAACAAAAACAAAATAAAACACAAAACAAACAAACAAAAACAGAGTAGGCCGGGCGTGGTGGTGCATGCCTTTAATCCCAGCACTCGGGAGACAGAGGCAGGCAGGTGGATCTCTCTGAGTTCGAGGCCAGTCTGGTCTACAAAGTGAGTCCAGGTCAGTCATGGATACACAGAGAAACCCTGTCTTGAAAAACCTAAAAACAAAACAAAACAGAGTAGCAAGAACTGGTGTTAATCCAGGGAAATTCATCACTGCAATGCCCCACACAGGGCAAACCATTCCCGGCACAAGCCACATCCACAGAGTGGGAGTATCTACCCATAGTTCTGTACTTCCACTGAGCTGGAGAGCGGACACTATGCTGTCTACCACAGCTACTGGCTTCACCTGGCCACATCCTTGCACAGCCTTGGAGATTTGTAGAGGAGTTTTAATTCAGAACATGGCTGCTCTGGCAAGAGATCACATCCAAAGACCTTCTAGGTCTGTGCGATCTATCTGGAATACAGACACACCTTTACTTTCAGGAGACAGAGGCAAGCAGATCTCTGAGTTCAAGGCCAACCTGGTATAGAGCAAGTTTCAGGTAAAAAAAGTTTAGGTCCAATTGTGGTGTTACAAGCCTTTAACCCCAGCACTTAGGAGACAGAGGCATGTAGATATCTGAGTTCTAGTCAATTCTGTTCAGTCAGTTCAGTTGGGTTGAGAGCAGTACAGTGGATTTGCGTTTGTGGAATTCAGTGCCTGTTTTACTGGGAGAGTTTTACAGAGACAGGTTGAAGAAAGAACAAGCTAGACACATGTAAAGACAGAATGAGGCAGAAAATGAGAATGAGCCAAAGATTAGAACAGATTATTAGAGTTAGTTTGAGGCCAAGAAGAATTCAATCAGAAGTGAGAGAAACCAATTTGACTCAGTCATCTAGGAGAGGAGTTTGAGCCAGAACAGCTGAGTTGAACCAGCCAGCCAGAGTTCAGAAAGAGCTAGAAAGGGAGAGCTTATTCAGCAGTAAGTCTCAGAGGCTGAAAATATTCAAGGCCTAGATAAGATTGTACTGAGGCTAGAAGCTTCCAGGACTAGGCCTAGGTTAGCAGATGGAGGCACTAAGCCTCCAAGAAGACAATTACATCAGGCGAATAAAAGTTACTTTTACAGAGACTGCCCTAGCTGGAGCTACAAGGAAATGAAGAAAGGACAGACACACAGGGACAGAAAAGCTGGGAAAGTAGTCTGGGCTATCTGATATAGAAGTGGCAGCATCCCTGAGTTTGGTGTGTTTATTTTCCACAATTGAACAGGTAGGCAGGGTTATTACATACAGATAAACAAGGATTCGCTAGTCTCATAGGCAGGTTTAGCTAGTCTCATAAGAACAGTTTCTATCTCTATAGGAGAGCAGTCTTCAGGCCATAAAAATGTGGTAGGGGAAGAGCTACCTGGACATTTTCTGTAGAGACTGTCAGCATGCGGTTATGGCATCTCTCTGAGGCCCATTCAGGAAAAGCTTTGCCACTCCCGTGGGACTGAGCCATTGGTCCTTGACATGGCTGTACCCATGTCCACAACACACAGATGCACTCGGGACTTCACTTGCTCCCTACATTGATTTAAGATATTCACGTTAACCTCCCGAATCTTATGTGAATGCCTCTAATTGGTAGAACCTACGTTATATGGGGAAGCCTGGAAGGAAAGGATGTAAGTGAATTTCTTAGCTTTTCAGTGACTCCAGAATAGAGAAGTGTGTTAGGAGGCTGTACTGAATATTGAGGAAAATAATCTATATGGTCTATCCCAGAAAAAAACACACACAGACAATATTTTTAAAACAAAATCTCTATTGTTCTATTTTACCAGTGAAGACTTGGGAGCCACATGCTGGGGTGATAGCCTCCTATCTCACAGAGGCAGAGAATGCATCTAGATGACATCCCAGAAGGAAAAAGCACTTTTCTTCTCCACACTGTCTTAAATATCCTTCAAACTCAATGTCCCTCCTTTCTACTTCCTGTGCGTTTCTCTATTAGTCCCCCAGATTTCCTCCCACTCTGTATGATTTTTTTTTTCTTATGTTCACTCCTTGTCAACTGGTTGTTTGCTCTGCCTCTTGCTATGGTTGACTCTATTTAATCCTGTTTACAGAAAGCTCTTAGATTAAAGGTGTGTGGTAGGGCTAAGCCACACCACAACCACCTTTTAACAATAAACACAAAGCTCTTGAATTAAAGGCTGACACAAACCACAACTAGAAATAAGTTTTTCCAGTACACAATCTTGGGGTTCACAGTGTGATCAAATATCCTGCAACACACATACACCTTTCCATGTATAAACTTGCACACAGAAGTTGCCATGTAACTGTATTTAGATTCTACCAAAGGGGAGAGTCAAAAATTTAATTTTTGTTCTTAATTCTCAATCTAATACTGATGTTCAATATAACCTGGTGTTTCTCAAAACCTATCCTGCATTAGGGTCACCTATACCGCTCATTCAATCTGAATTACAAAGCCCCGCTCCCACTGTACCTGATTTAATTTATCTGTTGATATGAGAGGTAGCCCCAAAATTTGAGTTTATAACAATTCCTGGACGATGCTAATATTGCTGGGTCAGTGACAACAGGTTCAGAAAGTACAGATGAAATGTACAGGACAAATGATGTCAGAAGATGTAATTGACAGAGGTTTTCTAATGTATTTTAAAAAACTGTTTCCTGTGCCCTCAACTGCTACCCAGATGGTCACATAAGGCATTTGAATTAAAGCATAAAGAACTTCTCCCAACTCCTTCACTCTCCTGCCACTAGCTCAACACCATGAGTTCTATTATGCTTAACAATACCATTTTGGTCTTGAAAAGATATTAGATGCAGTTCGTAATTACAACACAATTTCTTATAAGAAACAGGTGTCCCGAGGATGGCGTGAAACTGACATCAGATGGTGAAATGACACACATGCAAAGCTATAGTCCCAAAATTTCAGTTAAAGCAGCTAGCATGGGCTGGAGAGTTGACTCAGTGCTTAAAAGCACTTGTCCCTCTTTCTGAGGACCCAGTTTCAGTTCGCAACACCTACCTGGTAGCTCACAACTATCCAAAATGTCAGTTCCAGGGCATCCTATACCCTCTCTGACCTCCATATGTACTAGATGTGTATGTGGTACATATACATACATGCAGGCAAAATATACATCCACATGTAATAAAATAAAAACACTCTAGCTACCACCGTGGTGAGACATGAAAGTAGACACAGTATCTGTGGAATCTGTAACTCCAGGAACAAAGGCCTGAGAACATACTTTTAAAAATAGTAATTAAACACATTCCACAAGTTTTGAACAACAAATGACTAGAAACATGTGCCTCCAAACCATAAAGTAAAAGATTAGGGAAGGTTTTCATCAACAAAGGCTAATCAAGACTACAAACCTGCCTTTCCCACCCAAGCCGAAGCCCAATGGCCTTCAAGCAGTCACTGTTAAATTGAAAGACATGGGGCTGGAGAGATGGTTCAATGGTTAAGAGCACTCACTGCTCTTCCAGAAAACCGGGATTCAATTCCTAGCACCCATATGACTGTAATTTCAAGATGTGACACCTTCACACAGACATACATGCAGGCAAAACACCAATGCACAAAAAATAAATAAGAAAAAAGACAGGCGAAGGCTTCTTTAAGCCAGAGGAAAATTAAGTCAGGGTGGAGGATGGGGCAGACTTTGAATGTGGCCAATGACTCATAAAACACATAAGTTCTGCAAGATTTGGAAGGAATTCCATTGTTGGAGAACTGTGTGATTAGACTGAAATGTTTCTCTGCTAAAACTTTACCCAGTCTGGTAGACTCCGGGTTGCAGCTGCTACTGATAATGTCTCTCAGCCTAACCATTCTGCTGAAAGAAAAGATGAAAGTAGTAAATACACACGATGAATATCTGAGGGCACCAAAGACTTAACCCTGCTTAGGCTCTGGCTGTGAAAACACATCAACTGTTCATTGGCATTTACCAAAACACGGTGTCAAAGAGAAGTCTAAGCAGAAGGTGTCATACCAGTGTCCTTATTACCAGGAGGCAGAGATTAGGGTTCAGAATTGCCCAAGAGGATTTTTTAAATGGTCATAGGAGAGTGAAGCAAAGAGCAAAACCTGAGAACCTCTACAGAACCCCTCCTCAAATCTCTGACTGGGCGTTCAGAAACATAACAGGAAGTGGGAAAACAGCAGTAGGTCCAAGGGCAAGTCTACCTTCCATTAAGTTAACGTGCTGCAGATTTGGCCATTGTCTTGGTAAACAATCCATTTGAATGTTGTAGGAGATTACTTACTTTCTAGAGTTCTGGGAAGTTTTCTAACAGTTTTGCTAGGATTCCCATGGCTTATGTTAGCGGTTCTCAACCTTCCTAACTCTGTGACCCTTTAATACAGTTCCTCATGTTGTGGTGACTCCCAACCATAAAAATTACTTTTGTTGCTACTTCATAACTACTACTTTTATGAATTGTAATGTAATATTTGTGTTTTCCGATGGCCTTAGAGGACCCCTGTGAAAGGGTGGTTCGACCCTCAAACAGTTCATGACCCATTGGCTGAGAACCTCTGGCTTATAAAGAAAGTAACATTTTCAGAGATCCTTATACCTCCATATTTGCTGACTTCCCCCTGAGACTATGATTAGAACACAGGTCCTCTCTCTGCTGGTTGACATTTTGGCTTATGCCCATGATTATTAAAGCATATGTGTATCAAGATTACCTGGAAGGTTTGTTAAAATACAGCTGGGTTATCACAGGAGTTTCTGATTCAGGCCTGAGACTGCACCTGGAAACTTGCCTTTTCAAGAAGTTCTCAGGGGGGCTGGAGAGATGGATCAGAAGTTAGGAGCACTGGCTGCTCTTCCAAAGGTCCTGAGTTCAATTCCCAGCAACCACATGGTGGCTCACAACCATCTACATTGAGATCTGGTGCCTGGGCATATATGTAGAGCAAATACTGTATACATAATAAATAAATAAATGTTTAAAAAAAAAAAAAAAGAAGTTCTCAGGTAATACAGATGCTGTTGTACTGATAAGCATTCTTTAAGAGTTCATTACACTATGTGGTTCTTACATGAGAGAGTGCTTGCCAACTGTGGAATCAATACATTCAACAGTATGTTTACATTAATGCATACTATTATCTCAAGTACATACAATAATACAGTACATAAACACATATGTATTTAGTACTTCATTCTAACATGCTTTTCACATAATAGGTTATTTAATCTGTGCCAACAATGCATAAATGGGCATTTTTATTTTCACATATTAAAATAGTAAATCCAGGCCAGGGAGGTAAGTAGGTTATTCAGAAGCCCACAATAATAAATTCAGGAGCTGGTGTGAGGATATATCTGTCTGAGTTTAGAGTTCATGCTTTAAGGCTACATCCTGGAATTTCTCGGACTGCAACATAAATCATTTGTGATGTCTTGGATGACTGTACTTAGGACATGCTTGTGAGATTAAAAACAGTGACACAGAGTGAGAAAGGGATTGCTATTTTGGGTCTATTTTTCTATCCTTTGATGACATCACAATAAAACTGTCATTCGAGTGCTGAGTCTCTAATATATATATATATATATATATATATATATATATATATATAAAATGTTTGATACTGTAGCCTTTTAAGAAAGAGTTTCAGACTCAGAACTTAAACTGTTACTGGGTTTAAATTAACTCTCTCTCATATATGTATATATATATTACACAAAGGGTATTTATTGGAATGTCTTATAAGCTGCAGTCCAACAACAAAGGCTAGCTATGAAAGTTCAAGAATCCAGTAGTTGCTGAGTCCCACAAGTCTGGTGTGTCTCAGCTGGTCTTCTGTATATGCTGGAATCCTGAATTCAGAAGTAGGATTCTACTTCCTCCGTGCCAGTGAAGAAATGGATGTTTTAACAAGGCAAGGGCAAGCAGGCAAAGAGCAAAACCTTCCTTCTCTCATTGTCCAACTGTAGGCTTCCACCAGGTGTGTCTTCAAGTCCTGAGATCCGGATTAAAGGTGTGTCTTCTCACCTCAGGATCTGGATCAAGAGCCTGTGTCTTCCAAACTCAAGATCCAATCAGAGGTATGTCTTCCCACTTCAATGATCAAGATTAGAAGTTGATTCACACACTTTGAAGCAAGCAGAAAATCTCCCACAGGTGTCCCCTTCATTCTGGATTGTAGTTCATTCCAGACACAGTTAAGTTGACAACCAAGAATAGCCATCACAGTTGGCAACCAGATTCAAAAGGAACTAGTTTGCACTCATCCTCAACTTAGTTGAAAGGTGATGTTTTCCAGTTACAGTAATTTCATAATTCTCTCTTTAGAAGTGGAAGAAAAAAAATCATTCACATGAAAAGATACTAACAGTATACACAGATATGGTATGGAAATGATTGAAATTTGAGAAATCCTGTGCCTGCCTACCAGTTAGGGTGTTCAACTGGACCAATCTGCAAGACTCTAAAGGAAAATTAAAGAATATAATTAAAATATAGATTCTCTTTCAAGAAACAAGGACTTGGAAACGAGGAAAAGAGTAAGATCAATTTTTAAAAAAAAATATGTGCTACTGGGGTAGTCTGGAAATTAAACTTGGTTTCACAAAATGTCTAGCAAATTCTTGTAGTCTAGGAGTCTATGGAAATTTTAGATAATTTTACATCAATGACAGAAAAAATAGTTCCAGTTCAGTTCACTGGCGGATTTTACAGTTAAAGGACTTCCCAAGAAGTGGGTCTGTTAATTCGTGGGGGAGGCGACGTGATAAATATATCATGGGCTTTGGGCACTAGGCGGTGGAGCTGGGGGGGGGGGGGCTGGAGGCGGGGCGTAAGAGAAGAGAGCTGGACTGTAATCAGAGAAGCGGATAGGCTTCAGGTTGAGAAGAGGACGTGTGCATCACTGACATAATGAACTAAACTGTTACTGGATTTAAATTAAGCAGGGTGTCCAGGGACTCCAGCTGCTGTATTTATTTTGGTTGCATGTGACGAGAGCCGTTACCTCCCAGCCTGACAACCGATATAGTTTAGCTGTCAGCTGCTCAACTCTGGTCAGGCCAAATCTACATCTCACCTCCATCTGCCCTAAACCAAACAGAATCAGACTTCAGGGCGAGGGCCTGACTGCTGGCGGGCGGGTACAAAGCATCAGGTAGAAAAACAGGGTGAGCGGACAGTCCGGCTCTTCCTCGGATATTTTTCTTTCCCCGCTGCTATCGGAATTGCGACTGCTTGGGGGTTTACTTTTCTTGTACTTAAACTGCAAACGTTGGGTTTCTAGCGGTCCCCGGGGACTTGGTTTAGCACCTCCATCTTGCTGGGGGACTGCGGAACTCAGAGGAGTGTAACTGCGCCAGCGCTCCACACCCCTTTCCCCAGCAGAGACCCCGCCCTTTTCTCCCGGCCCAAACCACAAAAGGCTGTGCTGCCTCGCGGTCCGCGACGGCCGCCCCCCGCCCCAAACGTCGCAGTGCTGCAGGGGAAGGCTCAGGGCCAGACGGGGGGCGGAGCCGAGCACGCTCCTCGGCCAATCCGCGAAGGCCCTCGGAGAAGGCCCGAGTTATTTTCCCTTTTCTCTGCCACGTCCAACCATGACGTAAGCTCCCTTCTCAGGCTCCGATTGGACGCGTGCATTTTCCCCGCAGAGGACCGTGCTGTTTATTGGCTGCGCCTCCAGGGGGCGGGACTAAGCACTCAAGTTCCTCCGCCTCCTTCACGGCGCAAGGGGCGGTACACGCCGCCGCCGCCGCCTCTGCTTCCGCCGCCACCGTCGCTGCAGCCGCTGTGCGTTCGGCGGGGGAGGAGTCGGAGGCGGAGAAGAAGGCGGTGGTGGCGGGTGGAGTACCGAGTCCTGTTCTCGCTCTGGAGCCGCTGCATATTTCGGTGAGGGGATTTTTTTTTTCACCCTCTCGGATCCGGCTGGTTGTGTCAGAGGGTGTCGGGGCGAAGAAGACGCGGCCTCGGCGACCCGCTTCGGTGGGCCCTGAGCAGCGGGCCGGGCCGGACTGGGCCGCGGCCCGCCATGGTGGGTGGGGTTGGCGGCTGAGAGGCCTCTCGCCTCCCGGGCCTCATCCAGCCCGCTTGGGGCCGCGCTCTAGCCCGAGCCGCCGCGCCCGCAGTCCGCTCGCTCCCGCCAGCCCTCTGCCGTCCTTGGTGCCGGGACCAAGGGCCCGGCGCCGTCCCTCTCGCGGCCCGGTCGTGCCGCCCACCCTCAGGCCCACCGCGAAGGACCGTGGCGCCGCAGGCCCACGGGCTCCTACCCGGCGAGGCTCCGCTCCCTGCCCCTTGCTGCCCCCAGAATTTGCCCGTGTCCCGATTGTCCCAGAGGCCCAGGCACCCTGTCAGACGGCGCGTGCGGGTGGCCTAGCGTCCTCACAGTCGGCGTTAGGCCCGAGCACGCCTGTCAGAGGCACCTTCAGGGCTGCCCCCGCCCCCAGATTCCTCCTGGTTAATCATTTTTGCGCACATTCAAAATGGTGAGTCGAAAGCTGCCCAGACCAAGTTGAGGGATAGTGGAGAAAGGTAAACAGTTGTCACTGGAAGAAGAACCGAGAGGTTTTCCCCATCAGACATTTAAAAAAAATTATACGTCTACATAAAGAACTGCTTTGAGTCTCCTCGTTCTGTCGTTACACGATTCTCGGTTTAGAGAGGTCTTAGTTATTTTTATCTCTAAATATTTGCTCCTATCTCTTTTAAGATGGCAGTCATTGTTGCTGAAGACTAACAGGTCATTTGAAGAGTATGTAAATAAACAAAAAAATAAACGGAACAATTTTTGTGGTTGTCTTCTGGATTTTATGTCGTTTTTATATGAAATAACTTTAATCTATTACAGACGCGAAACCTTGGTGGAATATTAAGTAAATACTTAGTATGTGAATATTTTCATCCTCCAGTGCCACACTAGTAGAGTTGGTGGTCATGTTTCAAAGCATTTTCATAAATGCATTTTTAAAGACACGTATACATGCAGAATTGTCTTATTCCGGGTAGAGGTGCGAGGGTTATACTGAGCACGTTTGTGTAAGGCCTACTTCTTTACCTAATTATATATCTTGGACGTAGTCCCTTGTTTTATGTAGGCCTCTCTAATACTTTTCTAATGGTACATCATGTTTCTTTAATTTGGTGGACTTTAATTAAATGTTCCTGTTGAAAGCCATTTAAATTAATTGCAGTTGAAAGTTATGCTTTATATTAAAGGTAACTAACTCATTTATTGATTGATGTTGAATTGTAAGCTTTAAATGCTTGATTTTAGGACATTTCACAATGTGGAAGACTGTAATGTAAAAAGAGCAACTCCCACTTTCCCCTCTAGTATTAGCTCCATCCCAAGATTCAGCCACTTTTAATAAGGGGAAAAACTGTGTGTGATTGTCTCTGGAGCACAGATCCATAGAAATATAATTACAAAGGTAAAAGATATAAATATTTAAATTTGATAGCCATCTAACCCTCATTATTAGTTTTTTCAAAGATATTTTGACTATTTCTTGAGTATTTCTTCTAGGTGATCTTCAGACCACTTGGGATTTAAACTTTCAAAACCCTATTTTGAATAAGGTTATGGATACATTCTTAGAAATATTTTATAGTCTTAAGCCCACTCCCAAGATTGTTCTCACCATTTTATTCACATCTTGCTTTATATTAAATCTTTAGTTATCTCTCATTTATGTAAGACATTCCTCTTCAATATTTCCAGCTCCTTTATGTTTGGGTTGCTGTAGTAAATGAAAACTTTAACTTTTTTCTTGTCTCTGGCAATAAAAAAAATCTTTTGACTTTCTGTTTTTCATGAAGCTAATATTTATTTTTCTTTCTTTTTTTTTTTTTTTTGGTTTTTCGAGACAGGGTTTCTCTGAATATCTCTGGCTGTCCTGGACTCGCTTTGTAGACCAGGCTGGCCTCGAACTCACAAAGATCCGCCTGCCTCTGCCTCCCAAGTGCTGGGATTAAAGGCGTGCGCCACCACCGCCCGGCGAGGAAGCTAATATTTTTATTTAGTTGATAATTATCTGAAAATAGTCAGTGTTGTGTTTCCTTTCCAGTGTTTATAACATTCTGTTCATTGCATTACCTGGTAGGTGCTATATATTGTTGAATAGTAGGGCTAATAGCTATTTTAAAGTGTGATGTTATTTCTTACTTTAAGGTGAATGCTTCTGAGTGTTGGCATTAAATATATTTCCCAAAGCTTCTTAATAGCCGATAATTAAGTTAAAATATGCCCTTCTATTTTTAGTTTCCCAAGACAGTGTTATTGTTTTCATTTTAAAAAGCATTTATTTAGAGAGTCTATGTGTGTGTGTGCATGTATTTGTGCACATGTGTTGTTCCAGCATGCATGTGGAGGTCAGAGGACAAGTTATGGGAGTTGGTTCTTTTTATCATGGGTTTCTGGAGATTCCATTCTGCTAGGCTTTGCAGCAAGCAGCCTTACCTACTGAGCCCACTGGCTCCTATTGCTTTCATTCTTGTTAATATTTTTTTTAAGTCTTGAGGAGTGGATATTAGGTTTTTTTCTTTTTCTCTTTATTTCTTTTTGGACATCTTTTCAGTTACATGTGTGGTTCTATTTGGGTGTTACTAGTGGTTCCTGTATATGAGTTCCTTAGATTATCTTTTCAAAAAGTCAACTTTATTGAGAATAAATTAGAAATAATGAAATGTACTTATTTAAAATGTATAACTCATTTTGTTTTCATAAAAGTATACTCTTATGTCCTTACTATCAGAAGAGTGGAATGTATAACACAATCAGCATAGTATTTTCATCTTTCTGAAAACTTCCTTCCCTTCTATGCTTTGTAGTCAACCACACTTTGACACTGAGCCCCAGGAAACCACTTACCTTTTTCTCATACTTTGGTTTCCTTTGGTCTTCTATTTCATATAAGTGTAATTATTTCTTTTGTATCTGTCATTTCTCAGTGTCATGTTTTTGAAGACCATTTGTGTGTGTCTGTGTGTGTGTGTTTAGCTGGTTCACTTCCTTTTATTGTGAGGGTAGTTCATGATAGTTGATTTACTATGGATATTGAGTTGTTGCTGATTTCTGGTAGTTATTAATAAAGGTGCTATTGACATTTATTCTGAGTTCTCGTGTGAATTAAGACACTTTTTTAACCTGAAAAATCTCTAGAAGTAGTATGGACTTGTGTAGAAAGTGAATGTTTGATCATTGTCCCATTTTACTTGTCTGCAATTGACATGTAACAGTTTGGTTTATCCACATTCTGACACCATTCTAGTATGTGTATAATAGTATCACCTAATTTTTATTTTCGTTGTTCACTTGTTTATTATCTTGGTCTTTTTGAAAAAGAGATTCTGTTTTGTATTGGACACTGTCATGCACTCAGTGTGTAGTACAAGGTAGGCTTGTACTCCTAATCCTCCTGCCTGAGGCTTCTGACTACTGTGATAACAGGCATCCCATCATTCCTGGGTCACAGTGAATTTTAAATTGTGTTTACTGGGTGACCGATGATGCTGATAGGCTTGTGTATGTCTTCATTTGTAAAGGCTTCCTTCAGATCTTTCCACCATTTTTAAAAATCTGTTTAATGAATTTTAAAGCTTTTTAAATACGTTGTTTATATAGCTGTATTGGCAGACATGAAAGCACACATTTCAATATGAATATTTTTGTTTTGGTTGTTTAATTTCCAAACTATAAACAAGAGGAAGAGCAGAGGAAATGGTTCTGCCATTAAGAGCCCTTGCTGCTCTTCCAGAGGACTCAACTTCAGTTCTCAGCACCACATTGTCCTGCACACAAGTGCCTGCAACTCTAGCTCCATGGGATTTAATGTTGTCTTCTGGCAACCTTCACTCATGTGGCACACACAAATAAAAATCTCTTTAAAAGAGGTTTTAATTAGAATTAATTTGGCTCATGAGTTTATGATATGTGCTTTTGTGTTCTGAGAATTCTTTGCCAATTGCAAAGTTGTGCAAGTGTCCTTACATTTTTGGCTACGTAGTTAATAGTTTTGGTTGTTATATCAATACATTCTGAGTTAGATTTTTGTTTTATGATGTAGGGAAAGGTTTAAGGCTTTTTTTTTTTTTTGGTTTTATGAGACAGGGTTTCTCTATGTAGCCTGGACTCCTGCTTGCCTTGAACTCACAGAGATCCTCTTGCCTCTGATCCTCCTGCCTCTGCCTTCTGGGTGATGGGATTAAAGGGATGTGAGAGATGGCTCACCCACAACCAAAATATAAGGCTTGTTTTCTTATCCATGGGATGTCAGTCTAGTTCCATTTGTTGAGAATAATGTGTTTCTTGTTGAATTTAGGTGAAAATCAGATTACAAATGTGATCTGCTTCTGGTTTGTCTTCTTGATCTCTGTGCCTGTAATTCTGAAAATACTATATTATCATGGCACTTTTACTTTGTAATAAGTCTTGAAATGAGGAAATCTGAACTCTTAGGCTCTTCTTTTTAAGTGTCACTTTGTTTGGCACTGAAGAAGATGCCTTAGTTTAGGTAAAGCGCTTGCTCCTCAAGCAGGAGTCCTGAGGTCAGATCCCTAGCACCCAGGTTAAAAAAGCCTAATGTGGCCATGTGCTTGTGACTCCAGCACTGAGGGATAAAGACATGTAAAGCAGAGGCAGGTGACTATCCAGAGTTTGCTAGCACACATAAAATGAAGAGCAATAGAGAAAATTATCTGACCCAACACCTAACTTTCAACTAGAACTTTGTACACTGTTAATCAGAAATAGAGATTGTGTGCTTTAAAAATGTAGTAGTTTCATCATTCAGTGCAACTTTGTAGCTTCTTGATTGATAAACTTTGTCTTGAGAAATTGATTTTAATTTTTAGTTTTCTTAATGAAAGTCAGTTTTTTCTTTTCTCCCTGAATGCTTTCTCTATTTCCAACAGATATGACAGCAAAGGGTATATAATTCATCTAACGTGACTGTTTTGGAAGAAGCTCACTTTAGACCATTTGCTATAATTATTTGACTTATCTTGTTTAAATTTTAGTATCTTTATTGCTGGAGTAGATCTAAAATTTTTCATTTTGGTAATTTTGGTTGTTGATTTTTAAATATTTAACTTAAAAAATATTTTGAGACAGAATCTAAGACAGCCCAAGCCAGCCTCAGCTAGCTATATAACCCAGCCTTTTTGTGAACTCTTGATCTTCCTTGATTTTACCTTTCAAGTGCCAGAATTACAAGTTTGTTCCCCTCAGATGCACCACACTCATCTCCCTAACTCAGATCCTGATTTCTCTGTGCCCATAAAGTCAACTACATGTTTTTTAAACTAATTTTAAATTTTTTTCTTTTTGTGAGTAACTTAATTATCTCCCTTGAATGCATGCTAGAAATTTTTATTAAGTCCTGTGGGATCAATTTTCTCCATGTAGGAAGGTTTTACTGTCTGAGGGTTTGGGATCTTGTTTGTTTTTTTATAATTGCATTTATTTATTTTGTATGAGGTGAGGGTACACAAGTACCATAGTGCCTTTGTGGGGGTGTTTGTTTTCTTCTACCATGTGGGTTTTAGGAATTGAACAAGGATTGCCAGGCTTGGTAGCAAGTGCTGTTATCTACTGAATCCTCTCTCTAACTCTGTCTGAATTTCTTTAGTGACATAGAATATCATTTTAAAGGATAAGACTTAATTTTTATCATTTGTGCAGCAATGTCAGAATAGAGTATCAGATCCCTTGGAGTAACAACCAGTTACAGGTGATTGTGATCTGGCTGATGTGTGTGCTGTGAACCAAACTCTAGGCCTCTGAAAAAACACCAAGCCTCTTGGGAGCCTGGATTTTCGGTAGTTTTCAGTGCACTGATTATGGGAATTGTATCGGTATTTATCCTGGTTGAGAGTCTTTAGACTGTGTGAGGGTGAAAATTCACTTTTGTCTTTGACTCTTGATTATTTGATTATTAACATTCATTCATATATTCTTTTTTGGAATGTTGTTTATATTTCTGCCTTCTTATTCCACATTCAGTGCCTCTTATTCATGTTTCTGTTCCATGCTTTTTATGTATTATATCTTGAGTATTTTCTTACTTTCTGGCTTCTATTGTGCTGATTTTCTTTTTGGCTATTTCTGATCTTTTTTACTTGTGTATTTTAGCTTTCATTACATGTTTTGTTTTTTTTTTTTTTAATTTTTTTTTGTTTGCTTTATTTTGTTTTTTAAGACAGGGTTTCTCTGTGTATCCTTGGCTATTCTGAACTCGCTTTGTAGACCAGGCTGGCCTTGAACTCACAGAGATCCACTTGTCTCTGCCTCCTGAGTGCTGGGATTAAAGGCGTGTGCCACCACGCCCAGCAATTACAGACAGCTGTGAACTGCCATATGGGTGCTGGGATTTGAACCTGGGTCCTTTGGAAGAGCAGCCAGTGCTCTTACCCACTGAGCCATCTCTCCAGCCCCTCATTACATGTTTTTTAAGTTCTATTTTTTCTTTCTGATTTCTCTCTTTTAAAAAAAAAAAAACAATGTCTATTTAGCTGTATTTAAGTGTTATTTTTCATACATTAAAGGAAACTTAATAATTTTACTAACTGGTCTTTATAGTCATTTTCTAGTTTATGTCCCATTTTGTTAATATTTGCTACATTTATTTCTCAGGTATTTTCTTGTGTGTCTTGGTTTGGGGAGTGTTGTAGTCTTTCAAACTTTTTATGTGAAAATTCTGACCTGGTTGAAATAAATTAAAGGAACTTTCACCAGAGAGGAGAGTTCACCTGTTGCTGCCAGGTGCTTGGGTCACTGTCCTCAGACTAGCAGTATTCTCAGCTTGTGATTTAAGCAGATAGTATGAAGTGCAGCTACAAAGCTAGATGAAGTTGAGCTTACAACTTTGAATTTTTAGGCAAGTCACCCTTTTTTGTCCTTGCCATCTACTTTCTCACCCAGAGTGAAGATATTTCTATGTACTTTGATTTGGAAAGTTTTTTTGTTGTAGTACCCAATGCAAAAGGGAAGGAAAAAAAAAAACCGTCTAGTGGCTTCCAGTCATGAACGAACTCTTGAGCAGCTGCAGTTGCCTGTACAAGACCAGCTCAAGATCAGGCTAGTTAAAATTCCAGGGTGGGTTGGGGAGGTGCTCCTGAGATCCACCCCTATTTGAGGACTTTAGTAGCTGCTTGGACAAGGAAGAGTCCATTTTTTTTTTCAGGCATGGGTCAGAAACCAACTCAGCTTGGTTTCTCATGATGTAGTGGATGAACAAATACCCAGGTACATACTGACAGCACTAATTGGACTCCTTGTTTTTTCTGTTTTTTTTAATGACGTGAAGTTGGAGGAATGTGAGTAGTCTAGGAAGAGTTGGAAGAAGGGAGTAGGGGTGGATATGATCAAAATATCTTGAATTCCTGTGTGAAATTCTAAATGAAAAAATTATCTTAAAAGTTTGTGTGGAAATTAGAAAACATTTTTTTTTATCAGAAAAATAAAACTAATGATATATGTCAGGATACCTAGAACACAGCAGAAGGGATGCGTTAGTTTATAGTGTTCGGGCGGTGGTGGCGCACGCCTTTAATCCCAGCACTTGGGAGGCAGAGACAGGCGGATCTCTGTGAGTTCGAGGCCAGCCTGGTCTACAAAGTGAGTCCAGGACAGCCAGAGCTGTTATACAGAGAAACCCTGTCTCAAAAAACCAAAAAAAAAAAAAAAGTTTATAGTGTTGTTACATAATCACAGAATGGTGGATAGTCTAGGCTTTTAATGGAAAGGAGTCAAGCTCTAAAAATATGGAATAATATAAAATCAGGAATCAGTGAAGTGGGGATTTTAGAGCCAGATGATTAAGGCAGTTCTTAGAAAATGAAAACTACAATAAATAGATAAAGAAAAAAGAAGAAAACCAAATTAACAAAACCAGGAATGAGAAAAAGAAATTCATTATTGATAGTACATTGTTCAGAAGAAATTATAAGCAACTTTATTCTGTTAACATTTTACAACTTAAATGAAGGGTCATATTTACTTTCTTGAGACAGAGTCTATTGTGTAGCTCTGGCTGACCTAGAACTTGCTATGTAGACCAGGTTGGCATTCTGCCTCTATCTCAGAGTGCTAGGATTGAATGCTGGGATTAAAGGGGTGCACCACCATGCCTGGACAAAGTTGCAGTCCAATTTACCCAAAACTCATAGGAAGAAATAGAAAATCTGAGTTGTGCTATGTTGAACAAGTTGGATTTATTCAGAACTTAACTGCAAAGAATATCCCAAGCTTAAATGTTTTCACTAGTAAGTCATTTAAGTAAAATAAAATGTTACATTTAGAGAGCCTTTTCTAGAGAATTACCAAATAAACATCTTGGTAATTGTGGTAAAAGGTTAGATGTGACAATAAGACAGTTGTAGGCCATTATTTTTTCAAAATACAGATATAGAAATAATGAAATATAATCCAAAACAGAGATATGACCAGCATGGATTTGTATGAAAAAGGCAGTTTTTAATTTTTAAAATAGTGAATAGTTCATTGTTTTGAAGTCCTTCATGCTTTTACATAAGAAATCATATCACAAAATTCAATACTTAGGTTGAATACTGTCATAAAACCAAAAATCCAGGGAAATCCTTAATTTGTTATTGTGTTACCAACAGTTCCTATGGTTAACATAATGAAAACCTCAATTCTTGTCCACTGTCTCTTCTCTCTATTCAGTTCTGCATTGGAGCCCTATTTATCACCCTCTGCCATATAAAACAATATTGGTAACCACAAAGCCCAAATACATTTACTAGCAAACTACTAAGTGATTTTTAGCAAGTTGATTAGCCATACGATGAACCCCTCCAATATTAATTGGAATTTGTCTAACAGTAGCTAAAAAATACCAGGTCAGAATTTTTAAAGTATATGTAAAATAGCTGGGAGCGGTAGCACTTGGTAGCAGAAGTGTGGATCTCTAAGTATTGGAGGCCAGACTGGTCTACATAGGAAGTACAGGCTCAATAGGACTACATAACAAGACTTACCATTAAAAAAAAACAAAAGTAGCTGGGCATTGGTAGTGCACGCCTTTAATCCCAGCACTTGGGAGGCAGAGGTAGGCGGATCTCTGTGAGTTCGAGGCCAGCCTGGTCTACAAAGTGAGTCTAGGACAGCCAGAGCTGTTATACAGAGAAACCCTGTCTCAAAAAACCAAAAGTATGTGTAGAATAGGGAAATAATACAATGTCCAGATACATAAAATAACATATCTGATATTTAATGTTGAGAAGATTTGCATACTAAAAATTACAAAAGCATTCTGAAACATTTAAAACATTTTTGTGGTTAACTATTTCATGTTTATAGAGTAGGACATTCCAGATAGTTAAAAATGTCAATTTCTCCACACTTAGTAAGTAAATGCAGTATATTTGCAGTCAAAAACTCCAGATTATTTTTTTAATCTAGTAGATCTTGAATTTTTATTTCACATGCCAGTAACTGAATATCACAACTTGCTATGACATTGCAGTAAGATAGTATTGGATTAGAACATGCATAGATAAAAAGACAGTGGGAAAGTTTGAACATTTAGAAGTAGACAGTGTGGGCAGTCACATAGATGATTCTTTATGACAGACATTCCATGAAAACTAGTTAGGAGCGAAAAGTGTTGGTTTTTATAACTTGTGCTGTGTCAACTGTGTACCAGACAGAAGCTCAAACCTTGACTGTTATAAAATATTGTTTTCAAAGGTGACTTTGAGCTGCATGGTAAAACTAAAGAGATACTCTTACAGTCACCTTAAAGTCTTGCTGTCCCCTACCTCCACAATGTTTCCTGAGCCATAGGTGCCAGAATTGTGTTGCAGATGTATCAGTTGGGACTGGGCTCCACAACTCTGCATTTTGATTCGTTGTTTTCTGTAATGGGTCTTAATTACAAAGAATTTTCTTGATAAGAGGTAAGGACTACCATCTGTGGGTAAAAGGAGAAATATTAGAATGTGGTTAGGGATTATGCAGATTTAGTAAACTGGCAGTTGTCGGTTCTCTGCCAAGGTCCATGACTTTGCTAGCCCTAGGTAGTTGCCCAAGATTTCAGTACCTAGAATGGTTTTCCTCTTGTTGAGTGTATTTTAAATCTAATTAATTTTTGGTTACTGCCAAGGTCATACCGCTACTACTGTACCCTTGGGTCATCTTGTGTCATTGTGTCATGCTGGTTGTTGTAATTCATAGGTGTCAGACCTGTGTAGAACTGTTGTTTGCATCCCTCCTTTGGAAGTTTGCATGCCAGCTTTTGGTAGCATGAAAGCTAGTCTTCACAGACACAGAGGAGTCTCTCATTCAGGTCAGATCTAGCCCAGGAGCCTCTGGACTCAATATCGCAAATACACCGTGTTTCTAGCAATAGTACTTACCAAGAATATATTTTTTGAAACTGTAACAAGTTATAAACCTTTGGTGAGGTAGAGTTTTAACAATGAAAATTGGAGGTAACAGTTTAAACTATTTGGATAAGATTTTTTTGGTTGGCCTAAAGATGCCTCTGATTGAATATACTTTGGGATTAAGTTATGTTTATTATGTTTTTTCTATATGAACTCTTTGTTTCTCTTTAGCAGTGTACAAAAATGTTCTTAGAATAGTATTTAGATATACTTAACCATTTGTGCTTAACATGGTTATAGTGTGCCAGTAGCAGATTATTTTTTGATGTTGAATTGCAAATCTGATTAATTTCAGAAGTTTGAACAGTTGTACTTTTCAAAAGATTTTTATTACTAAAATGTATGTGTCTATGTGAATCTATGTCATCTGTGTATGACTTAGGAAGCCATAGAGGTTGTCTAATCCATGAAACTGGTGAGGTAGTGGTGAGCTAACTGACCTGAGTGCTGGGGACTGAATTCAGGCCCTCTGGAAAAGCAGCACAGTCTCTTAACTGCTGAAACTCCTCCCCAGCCCAGCAGTTGTACTTTTTAAGCTGCTACCTACTTGTTGAAGTCTTTTGAAAATGCAACTTAATTATCAATTGTATTAATATGTATAAACTGTAAGATTAGACCAGCGGAGCAATTATCAGGCTGGCAGGAGGCTGGCAGGCATGGCCTTTTTTAACTGGCAGCCTGACTTGTCCTGGGGAAAAGCCCTGGACCAAGGGTGACCTTCACCACCTGCAGCCTAACTCTGTTAAGTAATATCTTCATTAATAACAATAAGTTGTTATGTTAGGCCCATGGTGTAGCAGACAGTCTGGCAGGAGCTTGGCAGACCTGACTTGCCTTAAAAGCCTGTAGGCTTGATGGGGCGGCTGTGGATATTTACTAATAACTATAAACTGTTATATTAGACCAACAGAATTGCCAGCAGCCTAGAGGGACAGCCGCTTGGCAAGAGGCTGATGGGCCTGGATTGCTTTGACTGGTGGCCTATAGGCTGCTGCTGCCCATTCCTCAATAATTAAATACACCAAGACCTTTTAATGTTTCAATGCTTAACCCAGCTAGGCAGACTCTCAACTAGCTAATCTAAGTTAACCTGGGCCACTTAATTCCAAACAAACATGTGGCCTGTTGTTACCTTCCAGAGCTTTCAAACACATCTGTCTGCTTCCATGTCTCTTGGTGGAAAGAGAGATTCCTCTGTGTAAAACACAGGGTTCCTGTTTCCATCTCAGCAAGTCCCACCTTCCGATACTCTTTCTGCCCATTGACTTTATTAACCAATCAAGAGAATGCCTCAGAAGGGTTGGTAACCAGATCTCAGCATTGAAATCAGCCCTTTAAAACCAAAGTATTAGACTTTCCTCCAACAGTCTTTTAATTATTTCTACAGTTGCTCATTTGTGGAATTTGGCAGTTAAATATTGAAATAGTTTTTGCATAGCTTTCAACGATAGTGGTTATAGTAGTAGAGCACTTGCTTTTCTATAACTTACTATAATATATCTAGTTTTAGTGAGATTTAGGAATGATACACCTTTCTGTCAATTTTTTTATCATGTATCTACTAGTTAGAAAATAGATGTACAGAGCAATTTTTTTAAGTTGTATTATAAACATGCTTGTGGGTAGAGGATAGGAGAGCTAGCTGTATAGATAGGCTGAAAGGAATAAGCTATTATAATAAATCATTAAGTGGAAGCTTTGATCATTACTCAGAATTTTCATGTATTAATCTCTTGAAATATGTGCTTTGCCTTAGTAAGGATATCACTGTTATCTTAGAAAGATAACAGTGTAAGCTAAGTTAAAATGTAGTTGATTTCAAAATATGTGAAACAAAAATCAGTAACATTTGTTATAAACGATTTCACCCTTTCTCTACTAAAACATCATGTACATTAATTCTAAAAGTAAATGCTCTTGCTTTGTTAAAAATTTAATGTGTATTTATTAGGTGATAATGGGATATGGGTACCCAGCAGCAGTTCTGAAATTGCTAAAAAGCAAAAGACAAGTATATTTAATTTTGATCCTCCCATTTTCACATCTCTTCAAAATTTTTTAAAACTTATTTTATGAGATGTTGAATAGAAAACTTTGTTCTAATATAAAGAAATTCTGTATCTAAACATTTTTTTACATTATATCTGTTATCTGTTGAAGGATAACTAGTGCTGTGTTACCCTGGAGTAAATGTAACAGCTTAGAAATTGTCTCTGACAAGCAGCCTGGCTTCTCATGAATTTACACTCATAGACATCAGTCATGTGGAGCCTTCTTTCACATGGCAACATGTGAATCTTGGCAGGAAAAAGAATGATCAGTATTTCACCATGTGGCTCTTTGCATTGGGCTAGTTGAGTGATTTCCTAATGGGGCACCTGCTTCTCCCAAAGTGAGCTGAGAGAGCACAGGGAGAAACTATAATTCCTCTTACTGATCTTGTATATCACACAGTCACAGTTGCCACTTCTTTAGAGACAAGTCACAGAGGGGCTTCTAATATTGAGAGCAATTACTTGATTGAGCATCAGAGTGACTCAATGTATGCCCCTGGCTCCTAGCCTTCTTTCTGTTAGTATTATTTCCATCAGTGAGTGGAGCTCATTTATTCAGCTACTGTTTAAGTATTATACATAATATTTTTCTTATGCAATGGTTTTCTATAGGCACAGGACTTAGAGAATGAATATGTATGTATGCAGGACGGGGATTAATGACTTACACACTGTGGCCCAGCTAGTCACATAATAGCTGTCTACCAACAGAAGGTCCAGGAATCCAGTAGTTGTTCAGTCTACAGGACTGGATGTCTCAGCTGGTTTTTAGTATACACCAGAACCTCTACTGCCAGCGAAGGAACAGACTTGTCAGCAAGAAGCAGCAGCCCAAAAGAGCAAGCTTCCTTCTTCTACATCCTTCATTTAGGTTGCTAGCAGAAGGTGTGACCCAGATTACAGGTGGATCTTCCCACCTCAAAAGATCTGGACTAAATGATATAATTAAGAAAAGAAGGGGAAAAAGTCCCTCACAGGTGTACCCAGCCATTTGTATTTTAGTTAATTGCAGATGTAGTCAAGTTGACAACCAAGAATAACCATCACCCTCTGTTAGATAATGTAACAGGCACACTGTTTTCAAATTAAAAAACCATGCCATTTTAAGTTAAGTAGTTTACTGTAGGCATCTTTGTCCTATGGCCATGCTTGTCTTTCTGTTTTCTTAAAGTTTGTACAGCTTCTCTGGAACTAATGTCATAATATCTTAGATAAAGTGATAGTATCTGAGCTGCTAATGGGAAGGTTTCAGACTAATGTTTTCCTGACTCTCTTTACAGCAACACACACATACAGTTTTAACTAGAACTATGTTTTTCCCCAAGGCTTTTAACTTTTTTCTTTTTTTTTCCTTTATTTTTTATTTCTTCAAGTTACATCTCAATCGCAGTCCCCTCCCTATTCCCCCCTCCAGTCCCACCCTCCCACCCTCAACCCCCCATCCTCTTCCTTTTTTTTTTAAGTTTAAGGTATATCTTATTTCCCCCTACAGTTTCCCCTTTCAGTCCAACAAATGGCTCTTTCTCTTATAATAATAAATGCAATACAAAACAACAGAGGTAATTAGGCCACAGTTATGAGGATTATATGGCTTAGCATACATTCCCAATGTCTAGTCCATATGTATTTGGCACCTGACTTTAACATTCTACTATCTAACCATCTCCATGAGTTTAAAGTTCTATATCTACCTCAACATTCATACTAACTTGCAACACAATTTTAAAAGCATCTTCTTAGATCTAGAACACTCTCTTGACTCCTAAACCACTCAAAATTTAATTATGAGGCTCTAGCTATCTGTTCTTCAACCACCTCAGAGACCTGAGAGGGTAAATATATCTGATTTTATAGGAAGTACAGGACCTGCACCTTCCAAAACTAAGAAATGACATACCTGTGGCTGCCTGGACAGTTCCCATTTTCTCTCCATACATTACAGCATCGATCTTCAGTCGTTTGGCCCCGTTTCTCTGATAGACAATGACTGTAGAGCAGGGGTTATGAAGGACTTGCCTACCCTGTCTTGGCAGAGCTAGGCTGTCGACTTATCTGCTTCCAGGTTTTGTCCTTTTTGGACAGCATTCTGTCTACAGTTGGAGCAAGGGACTTTTCCTACCAAGAGCAGGCTTGCGACTAATTCAATCATCTCCCACTGGAGATTCTTCGATGCTCATCTACTTCGGGTAGAATAGGGGATGCTGTCAGGAGTTGATATGTCTCGATATAAAAAAACTAAAGTTACGAAAACATCTTTGAATGCCATATTCTGCAGATCTCTTGAGGTTTTTGAAGAGGCCCTATCTATCTCTTATATTAGGGTAAGCAGATGTTGCTTGTCTCTTAGCAGCTTTATTTCTGATTGCTTAGAAAAATAACTATAATAGGCTGTCATAGTACCTAACAAAATGACCGGCTTGCGTAACTATTAGTTTGCATTTCTTAATTATCCTAAACAGTTTATGACAATTAGTAGTAAAAGGCCGAAACATCACATTTCATATTTTTTTCTTTACCTCCTAACCCTTCCATCCCATTTCTCTGGGGTGGGGTGTCCTTATATAACAGTCCCTCATCTCAGTTGAGAGGTCGTATGAGGGCCAAGAGCCTCCTCATTCATTGGGGGTCTACGAGGCAGTACCATCAGTGAAAAGTGTCTCATTGCCTGGGAGAGAGAACTAAAAAACAAACATACAAATAAGCAGACAAATAGATAAAAAAGACTAAAAAATAGAAAAAAATATTTAAAAAAATATAAAAAATAAATAAAATAAAAAGTCTATGCCCAGGTTCCCTTTGGTGTGTTAGTTGTAGTATCAATACCTTCTACTATATAGCTAAAATCCTACTATAAGTGAATAGATGCCATATGCGTCCTTCTGAGTCTGGGTTAGCTCACTCAGGATGAGCTTTTCTAGTTCCATCCATTTGGCTGCAAATTGCATAATTTCATTGTTCCTGATAGCTGAATAATATTCCATTGTGTAGATGTACCACAGTTTTTTAACCCATTCTTCGGTTGAGGGACATCTGGGTTGTTTCCAGTTTCTGGCTATTACAAATAAGGCTGCTATGAACATAGATGAGGAAACTTCCTTATGATTCCGTGAAGAGGCATTTGGGTGTATACCCAGAAGTGATATGGCTGGGTCCTGAGGCAAAGCTATTCCAAGTTTTCTAAGATATCGCCAGACTGACCTCCATAGTGGTTGCACAAGCCTGCATTCCCACCAGCAATGGAGTAGGGTACCCCTTTCTCCACACCCTCACCAGCATGTGCTGTCATTTGAGCTTTTGATCTTAGTTATCCATTCTGACAGGTGTGAGATGGAATCTCAGAGTCGTCTTGAGTTGCATTTCTCTGATGATTAAGGATGTTGAGCATTCTTCAAGTGTCTCCTCAGCCATTAGGGATTCTTTCTTTGTGAATTCTCTATTTAGCTCCGTCTCCCATTTTTTCATTGGATTATTTGGTTTCTTGGCATTTAATTTCTTGAGTTCTTTGTAGATTTTGGATATTAGCCCTTTGTCAGATGTGGGGTTGGTGAAGATTTTCTCCCAGTCTGTAGGCTGCCATTTTGTTCGAATGACACGAACAAAAACTAGAACTATGTTTAAAAAATCTCAAAGCATTTGAAATGAATAGATAACCACAAATAGAACACAATCATACTAATTATTCGGAAAAATATTTGTTTAGAAAAATTGAGGGACTAAATACTTCCAGTTTTTTACTTTAGGAACCCAAAACTGGTGAATTAATCATTTAATCTTGACCCATAAGTATAATCTTTTCTGTGACCCTTCTCTCTGTTCCAGTTTTCATACTCCAGAGTGATATGGAAACAGATAACACTGTCATAGATAGTTGGTTATAGCAGCATCAGATGAAATAGAGAAAATTGGTATATGGAGGGACATTATAGTCTG
Source organism: Lophiomys imhausi (assembly GCA_907164525.1). NCBI lineage: Eukaryota > Metazoa > Chordata > Mammalia > Rodentia > Muridae > Lophiomys > Lophiomys imhausi. The sequence continues at coordinate 2,105,282 of CAJQZJ010000567.1, forward strand.
TATAACACAAGAGCCACTATTGAAAATAATAAAGAAAAAGGGAACAGTAAAATAAAAATAATGTGAATTGTTACAGAGAGTAATAGAAAGCTAGGTGATTTAAATCTTTCAGTCCATAGAATGAAAATATGTAAGAAAGTTTTAAAAATAAAAGATTTATCACTGTTAGTCAAATATAGAGATAATAGGAAAGAAAAAGACATCTTTGTGACACTGATAAAAGTCTTTTAATTAAGATAGTCCAGCTATTATTATGAAGGAGAAATTTTTAAATAGCTTGCCACTAAGTACATCCTTTTGAAATTGCAGGATATCAGCTTATTAAGATAATGGTTCTCCTTCTGATGCAATAGCAAATCATTCTGATGTTTCCCTAACAGTAATAGGTGTATTAGGAAACAGTACCTTCAGGGTTTACAAAAATGATTTGGTTTTTAACTGTACTGAATTTGATAGATTATCGAAGATATTTTATAGCAAGCAAAAAAAAAATCAAAGTTTGCCTTCTCCATAAACTCTCTGAAATAATTATTTGAGGATCTTCTACAAAAAGGACAAATGGAGACAGGGAGGAAGTGTGATTCAAACCAGGTATGTGGATTCAGAGTGCAGTCAAAAGATAACATGACAGTAATTGGTAATGGGCCTTAAAGATAAGTTTAAATCAAGATGTTGAAAGCCTTCTGAGAAGTTTGTTTGTTTTAGACAGGATCTAACTGTATAGTTTTTGCTGCCCTTGATATTGGATGTGTAGACCAGGCTGGCCTCAAACTCATAGTGATCTGCCTGCTATTAAAGGTGTGTATTACCACATCCCACTTAAGAATATCTTTAAGAGGAGATTTTTAAAACATGGTACTTTTCATGATTCCTGTTCTGTCTAATTCCTTCCCTCTCATCCACATTTCTATCACGTTTTTGAAGAGACCAATAGTGCTTTAACAATACCTTTAATAACTCCCTTCTTACCACCTACACTAGGTAGTTGTAGGTCTCATCATACCTTTTGACACATGTTTACCACTCTAAAAGAGGTGGGACATGGGAGAATGGAGCCAATAAATGAGGTTGACTAAAGTCTCATCCAATAGCTAACTTTATTCACAGCATCAGACTATTTATACCCTGAGGGTTAAGAGGAGTCACATGAGTAAAGTGTGCAGTCACAAGGGCAAGCCACACTTGATGGGTAAAACGGACATGACAGATGGCAAAAACATGTTTTTCCATAAAGACACATAAACAACAATAGCCAGTTGTAATGAGTAATTTGAAGTAAACTGACTCCTATCTGCTACACCTGGGAGGGCCATGAAAACATAATTCAAGAATAGTTCCTTGTTTTTGAAGACACTGAGTTCACAAGACTCTTCCTTGGAGTTTTCTCACAGGCAGTCAGAAATTTCATGTGACTACATTCTTACACCATGTTCCTTCATCTCCCTATTTTTTTATTTTTTAAATGCAAAATAGTGGTTTTGATTTGAAGTTTTGTAGGTAAATCTAATTGCCATTTGACACATGAGTATCCAATAAATAAGCAAATTATAAACATAATAAATAATGCTAGAATAGTGAAAGCATTGTGTGTAATACTCTGCTGCCAAGAACAGGAATCTGAACTATGCCCAGTACTATTGATTACTTTATGATATTGATCAGAAAGAACTAAGTGAATAACTTGAAAATAGACTAGTAAAAAGATGATTAGTAGTTCTGGTCTCTTGTAGAAGTCCATATTTCCCCTTCAACAAGAATACCAATGTTATGATGTCCTATACAAATAGAAAGTGATTTAAATCCCAAGTGAAGTTTAAATGAAGTCCCTTCTTCAGATGAGTGAATGAGTTGTTTCAGTCCCAAGGTCCAGTCATAAACACACAGTCATTCTCATAAAGATGACAGGAACTGGATCCTTCCAGTCTACATTTTGAAGCAGAGGAGAATGAGGAACATATGACCAATACATGTGCTCAGAGGCACTCACCAAGGATGCCAGTCAAAGCAGCTAGTGCCACCAGAAAGAGATTCTCAGGTGACATAGAGCTCTGTGTGTTTCGCTGAATAATCTTTTCATTAATGCATATGGCCTTTACTTTGCTAGAGGTGGGCAACTTGACTTCTGATTATATGGAGGTTTGCAATCTTTCTGGTGACTTTCACTGTCTCCTGGGACCAGAGGATCCAAAGAGGAGTCCATAATGTTTCAGTGGATCCATCAGCAATGACAGATGCATACCCCTTCCCATTTTTTTTTTCTGAAGTATAAATAGGGCAGGTGAATATCAGCTTGCTTATTCCCCTATGCAGTTAAATAAACCAGGGATGTGTATTGCTGGTAATGTTCTACTACATTAGCAGAATCTGAAATGATTTTTAAGGGTTAAGGAATTAGTTGTAATAGATGATTCACAACAGCCAGTTCTACTTTAGTAGATTGATGAATATCTGGATCATGAATCCCACCTATATCATTAGATGAGCCATCAATGGAATGAGCACATGTCTGTGGAATGTGTTGGACAGACTTTGTAATCAGAAATTCAGTTTATACAAGAAAATCTCATAGCTTACCAGCTGAATAATGATTTATTATTTTTCTATATTCTGCAAATTAAATTTGAAAATTCATAGTTATATAATGCTCTTAAAAACTGATTATTAAAGGTAATATATGTCAAGGATCAAATCCATATAACTTGGAATCAGTTCCTCCCCTAAGTAATTGTTCAAGAAGGATAAGATAAGGAGTTAGTATTTTCTAGCCCTTATGGTGTAATAAATCCACTCCAAAGGTTTATCCTCTTTTGTTACAATACTGTAGGAAAAAAATTACATGGGGAAATATGTAAGTGAAGGACCCGCACGATACAAAATGCTTCTTTTAGTCTGGATTTAAATAACTAGTTCTTCTCTTATCTCTCAAGATAATATTGGAAAAGTGCCCAACACCATCTCTCTAGAGTTTTAAATAGATCAGCTAGTGCATCATAAGGCTATGGAGGAATTGGGAAATGAACTCCTTTTCCCTGCCGTGCCATAGCTAGCTTTCCTAGTTTGTAAACTTAGCATTTTTTTTCTTTCTTTCTTTTTTTGGTTTTTCGAGACAGGGTCTGTGTAGCAGCCCTGGCTGTCCTGGACTCTCTTTGTAGACCAGGTTGGCCTCGAACTTACAGAGATCCGCCTGCCTCTGCCTCCCGAGTGCTGGGATTAAAGGCATGCACCACCACGCCTGGCTGAATTTAGCATTTTATTTCCTAAATCCTCATCAAAAAGTAGAGAGAATTTAAGATTAGAGTGATTATTGAGCTCCTCACCTTCAGGATCTTCTTCAAGCAATGGAGGGTACATCTGTGTTTAAAGGAGGCTTCTGTAAGGGTAGTGGGGGGGGGGAATCATAAAGAGCATAGCTGTCAGTGACACTTTCACTTTCAGTTTTGCCTGAATGGGGAAAAGCTTGTTTTTCTTTACTGATTTTAAGGTTTAATCATCCAGTTTATAGTCATTCAAGGAATTAGTCATCTCTTCCCCATGATTAATATCCTTGTCATCTTCCTTAAGTATTTTCATAGCAATCTGAATTAATGCCCAAGTTACCCAAAATTGAACAGGGATCTTTCCTCCTTGTTTGTATGTGTTTTCATTGTGCTTTTGGATTCTGTCTCAGACTCCTTCCCTAAAGTTCCTTCTTCTGGAAACCAGAGATTATGATCATAAACAGCTTGCAAGCAATCTGATAGTTGTGATTTTTTTGGTACTTGTGCTGCTTCTTTCTTAAAAAAATGACACAAAGCTTGACATAAGACAGACAAATCCTTCCCTGGTTTCTGCTCCATTATTCTCACCTTCTATGAAGGTTCCCACTCTCTTCTCATAACTGACCTCAGGTCCCGGATTCATGGTGCCACTTGTTTACCACTCTTGGTGGTGGGACATGGGAGAATGGAGCTGATATATTGCTCCCTCTAATAACTTTTGTTCTCTTTAATCTAGGATAAAGGTATATGATATGTATTTATTCTTCATTTTATTTGTATTTGTGCTGTAGTTTTAGGTCAGCAGATACATCCATTCATCTTATACATTGTTATATTCTCAGCTCTGAAAATAGTGCTTGGAGCATGTTTGAAAATAGCCTGTCATAAGAAGACTTTGAATAAAGTATTTGTGATGTGAACTTAAAGTTGTAATAATTTTTTAAGAATTTATTTATTTTATGTATATGAGTGCTCTATCTGCATGTACACCTGCAGCCAGAAGAGGGCATCAGATCACATTGTGGATGGTTGTGAGCCACCATGTGGTTGCTGGGAATTGAACTCAGGACCTTTGGAAGAGCACTAGCCAGTGCTCTTAACCACTGAGCCATCTCTCCAGCCCCAAGTTGTAATAATTTTTAAAGACTGCCATGTAATACACGATGGCCTGTGAAGTCGGGTTATTTCCGACTTTATTATGAAGGCAATGTAAATGAGAACCTATGTTTTTAACAGCTTGGTAAAATTGTGATTTTTATATATTCCTTTGATTTGATCCAGATCCATTAGAAGACAGCATGTTTCTCAATTTGTGTTTTTTATGAATGGATGTAGTGAAACAATATTTTTATTTAAAACACTTAAGATTATTAATACTTAACAAATATCTACAAAATACCTATATCCTAAAACCTATAAACATTTAATATCTAAGAATATATAATGAACCCCACTTTAATTTTTTGAAAGGATATTAAAATTCTCATGAACGTTCATTTGGGCATCTTGGTTAAAAGTAAGTATAGCTCTAGCAGCTACGACAGAATTATCTTCAGCTCAGTTCAGCTCCTTCCGGGCCTAGCTTTACAAGTTTGTGCAATCAGTTTCACAGTTTCACCTGTTCATGTGTTGTTCATGGATAAGGATTTAAAGTCTATATGGCAATTTCCTGGCATCTTCCAGTTTCAACTTTCTCTTCCGCCCAAGCTCACTTCAGGCTTCACTCATTGTTACCATACCTTATCATGCAGATTTGATCCTGCTGTTGACTGCCATCAGTTCTGCAGCTTGCTTGGAGTTTCTTTCTTTGCTGGGGCTATTTTATCATAGCCTCAGGGTATATGGCCTGTATTGCTTTGTATCCAACACATTCATTCCTTTTCTCCCGTCATGTGGCAAGAGTCACGTGAAATCTCCAAGTTTATATAGGGGGTTGTCTTGTGATCTTCTGAAATGTCCCGTGGATTCTTGAACTCTCTGGAGGAAATTGGCAATTCCTGTGACTTCTGCAGCTTTGCAGCCACGCCCCCACAGGCCCCTGTCAAATTTGGACTCCACCCATTTCGTTAGGCTATTAGCAGCCGATACCAGTTGCTAGCCATAAATCCTGATTATAGTCCATATGCTGCCATGCGAGGTGCCCTCATGTACCAGGTTGATTTTCCTGCCCTTGAAGACTCCTACTCTAAATCTAACATATTACAATGTAGATATGTGCTCTCTGTTGTATGCTACTGTGTAAGTAATAATAGGCATAACAACCTATTTGCAGAGTGCTTAAATATTAAAGTATTTAAGAAAAAAGTAGGCTAAATGTTAAAACCTTGTTGAATGATAAGTTGTAGTCGTTACTGGTTTAGACTAGGTTATGGGGTTAAATTATCTGATCATAATTGATAAGTACATCATTATTTGTATAATGTAAATATCTCAGTTTTCCATTAAATATTTTTAAGGTGACCATTATAATTTTAGATTCAACAAGAATTTTGCTAATGAGAGCTAAATGAGTTTATGGAAAAGCCAAAATAGCATGGTATGGTAGACATGAACATAGGTCATTGTTTTATCTCTTGTGGTGATAGAACAGTGGAAAGCAACCTGGAGGAAGGAAGGTTTGTTAGGTTACAGTCCATCATTGAGGAAAGGCAAGGCAGGAACCGAATCAGAGACCATTGAGGAATGCCATGTACTGGCTTGCTTTCCACTGCTTTCTCAGTTTGCATTCAAGGACCACCTAGCCCACAGGTCACATTGCCTGTAGTGGGCTATGTTCTCCAACATCTGTCATTAATCAAGAAAATGCTCCTAGGTATCCACAGGCCAATCCATTATAGAAAATTCCTTAGTTGAGGATCCTTTTTCTCAGATATGTGTAACTTTCTATCTAGTTACACAAAAACTAACCAGCAATGTCACATTTCCCAGTCAGTTTTTCAATAATCTATTTGATTATTTATTTATGGGTTTTGTACATGATTGGGGTGTTTTGTTTGTTGTTTTTTGTCAGATCAAGTTATATTTTTCGAAGTGAATAAAAGGTCAACATCTTCACTAGTATTATCAAATCTGCTTTTTAAAAATTTTATTGCTAACATTTGTTCAATGCATTGTGTCTTTATAGGAATCATTTGCAGCTTATTTACTGTGTAAGTAAAAACCAAATCACATCCATAATTTTACTGAACTGGGAGCATAGACGCTACTATATGTCACAGCACACTGAAAAAGAACCATCAGGTAAGGAAGATAAATGTTTGTTTCTACATTAAGGACTTCTCTTTTATTTCCTGAGTACTTTAAATATGTGAAGCCAGGCATAGTGGCTCATACTTTTAATCCCAGCACTTGGGAGGCAGAGGTAGGTGGATCTGTTTAAATTCAAGGCCACCCTGGTCTAGTTAGAGAGTTCTCAGACAGCCGGAGCTACATAGAAAGAAATTGTTTCAAAAAACTAAACCAAACAGATAAAAATGAGTACTATATGTGACATTATCCTCTGATAGTGATCTTATGTAAGGAGTCATTTTGACTCGTCATAGCTATTTAATATTTGTAAAAATTAATTTCTAACTTAACAAAACACCCCCCCCATTTCTATCTTACATCCTGTTTTGAAGGCTGTTCTTTTAGAATAGTAGTAAAAAATATATTGATTCTTAGATTATTGAGACAAGTGATTATTATTATTATTATTATTATTTTGGTAATAGTGTATAAAAACTGTGTAGCTTAGGCTGTCTTACTACCTGGCTTCTTAACATTTATTTTGATTTTTTTTTTCTTGAAGTTACATCTCAATCACAATCCCCTCCCTACTCCACACTTCAGTTCCACCTTCCTACCCTCTTCCTCCCCACTGCCCCCATTGGCTTCCTTTTTTATTTTTATTTTTAAGTTTAAGGTATATCTTTTCCCCCCAACAGCTCGCCCTTTCAGTCCAACAAATGGCTCTTTCTCTTATAACAACAAATACAATACAAAACAACAAAAATAATTAGGCCACAATTATGAGAATTATAAGGCTTAGCATACATTCCCAGTGTCCAGTCCATATGTATTTGGCAACTGACTTTAACATTCTATTATACAACCGTCTTCTGAGTTTAAAGATCTATATCCAACTCAGCTTCCATCCTAACTTACATCACCGTTTTAAAAACATCTTCTTAGATCCAGAACACCCTCTTAATTCCTAAACAACTCAAAATTTAACTATGAGACTCTAGCTATCTTGTCTTCAACCACATCAGAGACCTGAGAAAGATAAATATATCTGATTATACAGGAAGTGCAGGGCCAGCAGCTTCCAAAACTAAGAAATGACATACAGCTGGCTGCCTGGACAGTTCCCAATTTTTCTCCATACATTACAGCATCAGTCTTCAGCCCTTTGGCTCCATTTCTCTATTTTGATTTTTTAAAATAGATAGTAGTTAGCATCTCAAGGTTGTTAAAGGGATTAAATTAAATAAAATAACATTTGATAGCATATGATAAATAGAAGTTTATCATTTGTACTTTGAAGTAATTGTTTTACTTTAATAGAAAACAAAAATAGAAAACTTTCATTTATTAGTTATGCTATAGACTATGAAGAAGTATCCTATTCTTACATGGAATATATAAATAATTGACCAAGCAAGTTTAATATATATGTGTATAGTATTAGACTGTTTAGTAAAAGTTGAATTAATATTCAAGTTGTTTAAATGCTGGTGGCTATTCTCAGCCTAATGTGTGCTATCCATCTATAATTTTGAAGATGTGCTAGCATGTGTTTGACTTCTTCTGTGATTGTTTCCTTTTAGAGAATTTTATCTGGCCCTAGGCTTCAGGACATAACTATTCAGTTGTTTCTTATCATCAAGACAACTGTTAAGTGATGTATAGTTTAGTACATAATAACATATTTGTTGAAGCTTTTTGCCCCCGAACTTGTTGCTGTAATAAAGATCATTGCTGGCCCTCTTTATTTTATATTTTCAGTAATGGATCAAGAATCCAACAAGGCTGCTTGGCCTAAACCAGCAGGAGGATATCAGACTATTACAGGCAGGAGATATGGAAGAAGACATGCATATGTCAGTTTTAAGCCATGTATGACCAGGCATGAAAGAAGCTTAGGTCGAGCGGGTGATGACTATGAAGTATTGGAACTAGATGATATTCCAAAGGAAAATGCCTCAGGTATGTAACATGTAGTCACTTAAAGGTTATGAATTGTAAAATTTATGTTTTTGAGTATAAATATAGTACATTTTTTTCTATTTTGAAATTTTTATTTGAATTTAATAGTAACATACACATTAAATATAGAAAATGTTAGTGTAAATTTATATAGTTTTTCTTTTGCAATTTCTCTCTTGATCCAGCTTGTACCCAAATAATTGATACTGGGTTACATTATTTGTTTAATAAACTTTACAGCCCAATACTGAGCAGTTATAATATATTCTTATCCTTTGACGCTAGTCTGACTCCCTTTCGCAAAATCCCTGAGATATTGGAGCAGGACTTTCTCTGCTCCATCTGCTCCTTCCTCATCTTTCCTGGACTCTCCCCTTGGCTGAATCCCCTTCTCCTGTGGAGGGCAGGAAGTTCAGCACTCTTCTCTCCCCTTCTCATCGATTGGCTGTAAAATGCCTTATTAGCATATCAAGGGACAATTGGGGAATAGTGTTTACACAACATTGAGACAGGAGATTCTCAGAACAAGGATTGCAACCAGATATGGGGGGTACAGAAATCAGCATTTAAATTACACAATAACCTTATGCCTACAAGAAGATGATTCAATATGACCTGTCACTAAAATATAACAAATTGTCATGGCCAGTGATTACATAGCCACATCCACTAGCTAACCCCTCTCCCAATTCTTTTTTTTTTTTTTTTAATCTCATCTGTATTTACATTTACAACAGAATGTGACTGGACATTATTTTTCCTCTCATAAGCCTTGCTGAGTTACAAGTCCTAGAGAAGCTTAGGTTTTTTTTCTCAATACTTTACTGTGGAAAATAGGCCCTGCCAGGTCTTTTTAATATGAACTGAGAGTGTTTTCCCTGCATACTGTATTTAAGCAACTTTTCTTTTAACTTCCTCCAAATAATTTAGCTTAGGCAATTTAGTTTTTTGTTATTTCGTAAAATATAAACATCAAGGTATCTGCTAATAGTTTTTCAATTTTCAAATTTTCAATTAAACCTTAATTATTGTGTTTTGAAATGTTGTATACATAGTTCCTGTACCATAGTTACAATTATATATATAATATATAATGTTTATTATATATATATTTATATATATGTTCTCATTTCATTTTTCTGATTCTAATAAAATTGGATATTCTAGAATATTTTCATTGTCATTTATACGTCAGAATCTGAATTGCTAGCTAAGTCATTCCATAAAAAGAATTTTCTGTATTAAATTCATATAAGATTAAATTCCAATTTTATGTTTATTCATTTTGTTACAATACATCCTCAATATCTTTGTGAAATTAATGGTAATGAAAGATAGTCAAGTTTAAAGTAATTATAGATTTGATTTTCTTCAAGTGTCAGAATTCTGACAAAGTATGGCAGATAGAATCAGTTTATTCACTTATTTTTCAGTTGTATCTCTAATACCTAAATTACAAATGTATTATAACAATACATTTTGGGCATAGAAGTATGATACATATCTAGAATCTAATATGTAATTTTTAAATTAATGTTAAAATACAATTAGAAATCTCATTTTCCATACCTTTATTACCTGGTATTAAAATTATATCTGCTATAAGTTTCTGTTTTTGTTTTTTTAATTTTGTACTTAAAAGGTTGACTTGGAGAATAGTTGGAGGGTAGATTATTCTTTTACTGCTTTTGTTTCTCATTGTATAACTTCTTCGCCTCTTTTTTGTCACAGAAGAATTTCAATTTTGGGACTTAAATAAAAAAAAAAAATCTACAAAAGAAACACAAGGGAGAGGTTATCCAGGGTCAGAACTGTGTTCCCAGTGTAAGACTTCCATAAAGTTAGGGAATATAGAAACATTTGGCATATTGTCGGATAGATAGTAATTTCCATATTGTATTATTATTATTATATATTTTTCAATATATTATATAAAAATTGATCTAAATCCCTACAAAATGTTTTCTTCTGTTCTTTTTATGAAGGTTCTATTTCATTGGATCAAGTCCTTCCTTCTTTACCCAATGAACCTACATTTGAAAAAAGTGAAACAGAAATTCCTACTTATGATCAACCACTGAATCAGACCACTGAGAGCAGTCCATCCGTTGCCATAGTATGTCATAGTGAGGAAGTTAGGGAGACCTTAGAAAACAACACGAACCTTCATAATCACGCTGAGACAGAGTGTACTGTAGGAGTTTGTAATGTCTCTAGTGTCCAAAATGGAATTGTGTTGGTTCATACTGACTCTTATGATCCAGACAGCAAACATGATGAGAATGACTATCTTCAACTTTGTACAGAAGCTGTGGAAGGTGGTAGGTGTCAGGAAGTATTAGCCAATACAGTATTTGAGCTAGAAAATGCAGAGGCAGAGGTGTATGCTGATCTTTCACCATCAGTTCCCTCTCTCAACTGTGAAATAAGTGATGAGTTTGAAGAGCTAGATTCAGCACCTTTAGAGAAAAATTCTACTGGGCAGGAATTTCAGAGGTCTGCTAAAGATGACTTTGTTAGAAAGAGGCAACAAGATGATATTGATCAGGGAAGACAGACCGAAAATTCAACTGAAGATGCAAACTGTGTTCCAGGGCATATTTGTGGTGAACAAAATACTAGTGATCGAGTCAACCACCATGGAAGCTCTCCTGAACAGGTAGTAAGGCCCAAAGTTAGAAAAGTGATAAGTTCAAGCCAGGTGGACCAAGAAATTGGTTTTAATAGGCATGAGGCTAAACAAAGAAGTGTTCAACGATGGAGAGAGGCTCTAGAAGTTGAGGAATGTAGTTCAGATGACCCAATAATAAAGTGTGAAGATTATGATGGAGAGCATGAGTGCATGTTCTTGACTCCACCTTACTCGAGAGTTCCACAAAGGGAGACAGAACATAATCGTGTAACATCAGAAAATGGAGCCACAGCTTCAGGAAGGCAAGAAGCTCAGGATAGTTCCTTTTGGAATGGCTGTGGAGATTATTACCAACTCTATGACAAAGATGAAGACAGGTAAGCTTCATGCAGTATTTGGTTGACTTGTGTACTGAGCCAAGTTTTGCTTTTGTTTTTTAAATATCTATTCATTATACAAAGTAATAGGTTTAATTATAACATTCTCATACATGCATATTCAATGTCTTATTGCCGTGTTTTATCCCCCCTTTCCCATCTTGCTGGTCACCTTTCTCTTCTCACATAGTCTCCTTTCTGCTTTCATGTCTTGTGTTTTTAAAGCTAGAACTGTATAAGACAGAAAACAATAGTCTTTCTGAGTTTGACTTACTTTGCTTTACACTATAATCCTCAGTTCCATCTGATTTTTTAAAATGGCATACATTTGTTCTTTATGACTGAACAAAACACCACATGTATAGATATACATCAAATTTCTTTGTTCATATGTTGATAGGTAGCTGTGCTGATTCTTCTGTTTGGCTATTGTGAATAGTGTTGAGATAGAGCCAGTGAGATGGCTTAATGGGACAAGGTGATGACTGCTGAGCTGATCTTGATGACCTGAATTCAATCCCTGGATCTCACAAGGTGGAAGGAGAGAATTGGTTCCTGTAGTTGGTCTCTGACCTCCACACATGGCCCAGTGGTACACTTACATCTTCATACATTCACATGCATACATGCACATATAAAATAAATACAAACTTAAAATTTAAGTAAAATAGTTCTGAAATAAACCTATAAGTGCAGGTTGTGATATGCTGACTAATATTCATATATTTGTATATGTATACCTTGGTTATATGGTAGTTCTGTCTTCCATACAGAGTTCCATATGGCCACACTAATTCAGTTTTCCATTAGCACTATGTAAGGATTCCTCCCCTTGTAGCTGCTCCCCAGCATCAGGTGTTTGTTCCCATGCTTACAGCCATTCTGACTCTGATGAAGTAGACTCTCAGGAATGATGCACTGATCTGTTACATATTCTAAATGTTAATTAATTACTCCCAGAGGTGCTTGCTGTTACTTGTTAACCATTCTCTCTAGTTGGTTGAATAAATGCTGGGGCCTGTGATTAGGCAGAGAGAGAGGTGGGCGGGGCTAACGGTGCAGGCTTTGGGGGGGGGGGGATAGATGGGAAGAAGCCAGGAGAAGGAGAACACACACGATGTGGTAAATAGAAGAACATCACTCTATTAGCATGGAACATCGACATAGCGTGGAGTATAACAGCCCAGGGGATGTATGTATATATTGAGGTTTCATATTTGGGAAATAGAATTATAAGCTAATTTAGACGGGCCAAGATTGCTTAATCCAGGCTAAGGCACGTTCAGATTCATCAGGTGTCGGTGTGTGATCATTTATAGTGGTGGGTTAAAGATTAACACTGCCGACCAATTAAATATAATGTAAATACTGGTAAATTTTTCTTACAGCTAAGGATGCTGAAGTTTTTTAATATTTAATTATTTAATTTTTTGGCCATTTGTTCTTTTGAGAACTGTGCGTTCAATTTATTTGGCAGTTTATTGATTGTATTATCATTGTCTGTGCTTATTTTACTGCATTAATTCCCTGTTGGACGTATAGCTGGTAAAGATTTGTCTCCCATTTTACAGTCCTTTACACTATTAATTGCTTTGTTGTGTAGAAGCTTTATAATTTCACACAGTCTTACTCATCAAATCTTGGCTTCATTTCTTGAGCAACTGGAACCTTTTCAGAAAGTCTTTGCCTATTCCTATACCTTAAAGTGATTTACATCTGTTTTTGTAAAGGGTGAGGTAAAGGAATCAAGTTTTGATTATTCTAAGGTGGATATTCAGTTTCTCCAGCACTGTTAAAGAGACTGCCTTTTCTCCAGTGTATGGGTGCTTTTGGCTTATTTGTCAAAATAAGATGGCCATCGCATAGCTGATGGGTTTGTTTTTGGGTTCTCTGTTCTATTGCATTGGTCTGTGTGTCTGTTAAGAAAGTGCTTTATTGCTAATAAGATGACTGATGGGCTATCTTCTGTGATCAAGAAATACGACATCTTGATGATCAGATATTCTGAACACTAACCATACGTGCAAACTGTAGAGTGCTTTCTTTTAGGTATTTTAATAGTTTATAGACAGTAGACTTAGATACATAATGATAATTAGAAAGAGTATACATGCTGATAATTTTAATTCATGATATTTCAGTGACTGCAATGGAAAGTATAAATGTATTGTATTTTTCTAAATCTGTGATAAGACGGTTTGTGTTTAGAGAGTGATTAGGATCACTTTTGGTTGTCAATCCTGCATTTAACTGTGTTAATAGTTAATGTCACCCATTTCTTTTTTTTTTAATTGGGTCCTTGTTCTTTCTTCCTATCACTAAGCTTACTTCATATTTATTTAAAAATTAATTTCTGAGTATAATGGTATAGGCCTATAGTCCCATCATCATTCATGTGGCTGAGGTAAGAAGATCATAAATTCAAAGCTAGCCTGGCCTACATAGGGACACATATTTAAAAACAAAAATTCTCATTGACAGTTTGGTATAGTAGTTTTTATTTTTTTTCTCCATTCATAGATGAGGGAACAGGTATAGAGAGTTAGTTGACTAGTATTAATGTCATAAAGTGTGTAAGTATTATAGCTGTAATTTGATGCCCTGAACACCAAGAGGCTATATTCTCTATCGTTGTACTATATTATTGTCAAAACTTTCTAATTCATTTTCAAACATAGATTTCTTCCCTTTTCCCCAAACACAGCAAATAGGGGGTGGGGAGGTTGAGAGTTTTCTTTGGACAGATACTCAGTTTTTATTGCCAGAGTCCAGATTTTTATGTATCTTTTTAATCTAGTTACAAACCTTAACAGTGCTCAGTTATATGCATATTTTATGAACATTTCAAAAAAAACTATTTTTAAAGCCGGGCGGTGGTGGCGCACGCCTTTAATCCCAGCACTTGGGAGGCAGAGGCAGGCGGATCTTTGTGAGTTCGAGGCCAGCCTGGTCTACAAAGCGAGTCCAGGACAGCCAGAGATATTCAGAGAAACCCTGTCTCAAAAAACCAAAAAAAAAAAAAAAAAAACTATTTTAACTGGAAATAGTATTAAAAGAATTTAGTATTTTGAATATCAATCTACTTTATCTCATACCATAGAAGAATAAATATTTGATTCTTTCGAATTATAAATTAAGCTATTGTAATATAATCTATTATGAGAACAATTTAAATATTGATAACTGTTTTGAAGCTTAAAAATGTTAAGGGATGACAGACAGTTTTGTATGACTGCACTTTGTTTCATTTTTAAATCAAGAGAAAAGTTATTTATTTTACTCTCAGAGTTCAGTACATAACTGTTAATGAAAAAGAGATCAGATATTGAAGGAGACGAGAACTTGGAGAAAAGAAATAATGGAGAAAACAACAACTTAGATTTAGAAACTGCCATATCATTAAAAAATATGTGTTGAAATTGATCAAGAAAATGGAAAATGTACAAACTTCTAACTTGGAACTAATCCAGAGATAATTCCTTTTGCAATTTATATAGACTTTTGTTAAGCCATTTCCAAATTCATTCTAGTATGCTGTATTTGACAGCGATTTCATACAGAAACGTAGATTTAGTTAGGATGATGCCTATATATTTAATTTAGCAAATACATTAAATATTTGGTCAGATGACATTGTTATAAACAGCTATTAAATGGATTGAGGTACTACTAAAATAAGTTGGGTAAGTCCCTGATCTCTACAAGTTAGGAATTGCTAGAAGACATACAACATGCAGAGTTCTAATAATTAAATTCACAGTGCTCTGACCAAGCTCTAGGATAAACAAGAGTTTTTAGGACAGCAGAAGATAATGACAGATAATGAAATTTCAAGAATTAAATCCCAAGGTTCGTATTGATTTTTAAGACCTTACAAAGACCTACAAACTCTACTAAAAGTAGAGTTAAGGTATTTGTGTATCAGTTGGAGTTGGCAGTCTTTTATTCAAAATCTACAAAATTGAAATCATAAGTTGACCACAAAATTTGATCTGAAATAACTTCTTTGATAGATGCTCTGAGATACTTTTTTTAAGCAGTCATATTTTACTCCAGAAATATTTACATGTTTGAAAACTATTTGCTGGCCTGCATTCTTTTTTTTAATTTTTTATTTCTTCAAGTTACATCTCAATTGCAATCCCCTCCCTACTCCACCCTCCCACCCTCTTCTGCCTCAACCCACCCATCCCCTTCCTTTTTTTTTTTTTTAAGTTTAAGGTATATCTTTTTCCCCCCAACAGCTCCCCCTTTCAGTCCAACAAATGGCTCTTTCTCTTATAACAATAAATACAATACAAAACAACAGAAATAATTAGGCCACAATTATGAGAGTTATATGGCTTAGCATACAATCCCAATGTCCAGTCTGTACGTATTTGGCACCTGACTTTAACATTCTACTATCTACCCATCTCCATGAGTTTAAGCTGGCCTGGATTCTATTGGGTGTTGTTAGCCATTGTTTCTGAGCTTGGGAGAAAAGATTTAAGTTCTAAAACATTCAGCTCCAAGATTGTTGGTTTTGATTATAAGTATTTACTTTTAGATTACTATTGAAAAGAAAAAAGATTCTTTCTCATTTTTTTCTCTTTGAAAGTATAAGGTTGTTACTATTTTTTTCCTAGTTATACATTTCTTGAAGAAAATTATTTCACTTGTCTGTATCTTCACCATTGTGGACCTACTAGAGCAAGACAAAAATAAACACCCTTAAGTTTCACTTGCTTTTCAAATGAAAATGTTAATCTCTCTCTCTCTTTCTCTCTTTCTCTCTTTCTCTCTTTCTCTCTCACACACACACCCCTAAAACAAAGTATAGTTTTCATGGGTCCTGCTTTTTTGGTTTTGTTTTGTTTGTTTTTCAAGACAGGGTTTCTCTGTGTAACAGCCCAGGCTGTCCTGGACTCACTTTGTAGACTAGGCTGGACTCCTCACAGAGATCTGCCTGTCTCTGCCTCCCAATTACTGAGTTTAAAGGTGTGTGCCACCATGCCCAGCTGGGTTCTGCTTTTTAAAAGTTGTTTTTTTACTCTCAGTGGTTGGAAGTGTATATGTCTAGGGGATTTTTAAATGGTATAGGAAGTTTTCTTGTATATGTAGAAGTGATGTCAGTCTTACAAACAGTGGTAGATTTTTGTAAATACAGTGAACAGTAGGAGAAACATTTTAGTGTTAATAAAAACTTTTCTTTCAAGTCTGTTGCAATGTACTGACTGGTAGAACTTTAGTTGTGTGTGCCAGAGTGATGGTGTTAGCACAGTGACATACTAGCCAAATGTGTGTTGTCTAAGAGTCACAGAAGCTGGGCATTGGGGTTCACACCTATAATCCCAGCACTCGGGAGGGAGAGGGAGAAGATCAGGAGTTCATGGTTTCTCTTGGCTGTGGAGTAAGTTCAAGGCCAGCCTAACCTGAATGAAATCTTTTCTTTAAAAAAAAAAAAATTACAGAATGAATTCTGAAGAATAATGAGTCTACCTTAGACTCTACTTGTATTTTTTGAACCTTAAAATATATTTTAGGATTGAATTATTTCAATAATATGAATATTTTGTTATTGATTCTATATTTTGCTTTTATTTCTTGCTCTTCTTATCTAACTCTGCTAAGTATTAGTTACCAGGATGCCTTTTATCTGGTACCTGCCTAATGCCAAGAATGAGCCTTGCTCTTCTGCATGTCTTACTCTCTGTGCAGCTCTGACAGCAGTACACTGAAAAAAAAGGGAGACAGTAACCATTTTTCTAAAGTGTCTTGAGAAGGAAAGTATACAGAACTTTTAATTTGAGTCTGGGAGAATTTTTTATATCCTTTTTTAAATTTTTAAATGTTTTATTACTTCAAGTTACATCTCCATCACTGTCCCCTCCCTCCCCTCTCGCAGCTCCACCCTTCTATCCTCTTCCCCTTCTCCCAGAACTCATAATTCCTTTTTTTCTGAATAATTAGACCACGATTATGAAAATTATAAGGTATAACATACATTCCCAATGCCCAGTCCATACATATTTGGCAACTGATATTAAAATATTCTGTCTCCATGAGTTTAAAGTTTATACCTAACTCGTTTTCCATCCTAACTTGCATTACCAACTTAAAACCATCTTCTTAGACCTAGAACATCCTTTTTAATTCCTAAACAACTTAAAGTTTTACTGTGAGACTATAATTATCTAGTCTTCAACCACATCAGAGACCTGACTGAGAAGGATAAATATATCTGATTATACAGGAAGTGCAGAGCCAGCAGCTTCCAAAACTAAGAAATAACAGACAACTGGCTGCCTGGACAGTCCCCAATTTCTCTCCATACATTAGAGCATCTATCTTTAGCCTCTTGGCCCAGTATCTCTGATAGACGTTAATTATAAACCGGGGATTATGAAGGACTTGTCTACCATGTCTTGACAGAGCTGGGCTGTCGACTTACCTGCTTCTAAGTTTTGTCCTTTTCAGACACCATTCTGTCTAAAGGTGAAGCAAGGGATTTTTCTTGCCCAGTGACAAGCTTGCCACTAATGCAACTGTCTCCAAATAGAGATTCTTCCATGCTCATCGTCTACTTGGAATAGAATAGGGGGTGCTGTCAGGAGCTGACATGTCTCAATATCAAAAAATCTTAACATCTTTGAATGCCATATTGTACAGATCTCTTGAGGTTTTTGAAGACCACCTATCTCTGTATATTTGGATAAGCAAATGTTGCTTGTCTCTTAGCAACTTGATTTCTGGTTAACTTTGAAAACATCTGTGATTAAACTATCACAGTACCTAACAAAATGACATGTTTGAATGACTAGTAGTTTGCATTTCTTAATTATCCTAAACAGTTTGACAGTTACTATCAAAAGGCCAAAACTTCACATTGCATTTTTAAGCATTACGTAGGTACAATACCTTAAAAGGGGTTAACCTTAATTTTGTATCAACATACAAAGATCACTACCAGTGTATCCAAATATATTCTTAATTTTGTTGAGTCTGTGAGAATTTTTAAGAGTTAATTCTCTCCATTGTAATACTTATCAATGATATACTTGGAGATATTTTGTTATGTATATATTATAAAAGTAACATTTATAGAACATTTGTCAAGAATACAACTAAAACTCATTTGGACATTAGATATTTTAATTTAGCTACATTTAAAAAAAATGGTAGCTCATCAGATAACAGCACTTGTTGCTCTTGCAAAGAACCCAGGTACAGTTGACAGCAACCACATAGTGGCTCTCACAACCATTTGTAACTCCCAATTCTAGGGAATCTGATAACCTCTTCTGACCTCTGTGGACACCAGGCATTCATATGTAGAAAATAATAGAAAATACAAATTCACTGTTGAAAGACTGAAATTACTTCTTTCCTATTGTTCATACATTGTCTGGGTATCAAACAAATGAGTGTCTCTGACATAGCAGGACTACCCCAGCAAAGAAAACACCAGACATCTGCAAGCAGCAAAGCAAAGACCTTAAGTCACATGCATAAATATTTTTATAGACTTTCCTGTCTTGGTTTCAAAAGTAATTCAGTAATCTCCAGCACTCAGGAGGAAGAGTCAGGTAGATCTCTATGAGTCTGAGGACAACCAGGGCTGCTGTTGCACAGAGAAACCCTAGCTCCAAAAATCAAAAAGCCAACAAAGTAAAAAAAAAAAATGCATACCTCTTTAAACTTCATGTTGTTTATTACTGGCATTTTCCTTAGATAACTTTTAGAGTTATATTAAAAAATCAAATGGTAACTTCATTGTTACCTTCTTTACACATTCAGTTGACAACCAAATTTTTTTTAATGTTTTTTAATGATTGAGACCATCATAATAATCACTTCCAGCTCCTCCCAGATCCATCTCTACCTTCTACCTCACCTTTAGCTCTATGGTATCTCTCTCTCTCTCTCTTTTAAGTTATAAATACTTATTATAATAGTTCTATCAAATGAAATACTTTATTTGTAAATCTCAGGTAGAAGTAAGATAAAATACCATCCAAAAGCAACCTCTCATTCCCTGGCTCCCCAAAGAAGTAGTTGATTTATCTTTTATGCTTACATCTCTAATTACAAGGTGTTCAAGGTAGAGCCACATCTGTAATGCTGATGTACTTTGTCTGGCCCTCTGCTCTGCAAACAGTTTTTTTTTTTTTTTTATATATATATTTTAAACATTTATTTATTTATTATGTATACAGTATTTGCTCTACATATATGCCCAGGCAGATCTCAATGTAGATGGCCGTGAGCCACCATGTGGTTGCTGGGAATTGAACTCAGGACCTTGGGAAGAACAGCCAGTGCTCTTAACCTCTGAGCCACCTCTCCAGCCCTGCAAACAGTTTTTAAAGGATAACTATGGAGTAAATATTCTTGATTAATTAGGAATATATATATATATATATATACATACATACATATATATTAACCATTTTAAAAGTGAAAAATACCTTATTTTCTGGATCATGAAGAAACAGGTGACCTAGCTTGGGTGATGGTCTAGGGTATAATTTTCTGATGTTTATGTGTTAAAAAAAAAAAAAAAAACAGTAAAGCTGGGTTTCCCAGGAAGCTGATGTCACCAAAACAAATAAGCTAGATTAGAGTAGCTTTTCATTGGCACAGAAAAGAGAGAAATCGTGGTGAACCAGTAAGCAACCCACTGACATAACTAAAAAGATAGCTGGTCTATAAAAGAATCTAATGGTTGCTTTTTAAACTATTCTCCTCTTTCCAAAAATTTTTAATCTAAGTATCATTTTAGATTTGAACTTGAATATTAATCATGTCATTTTATAGATGAGGAAATGAAGCACAGAGAACCTTTCGTGGATTCTAAACCAGATCTGACCGACTGCAAAGCTTGTTCTTAGAAATTGGTATCAGTAGTATTTTGTGTCTTCAATAAAGAAATTGGCTATAGCAGGTGTGAAATTTTTAATAGTAAAGTCAACCTGGTTATGATCTCCTCTGACATTCTGAGCCATTTTAGGCTTTTAGGATAACAAGTTAGTAATATTAGATTGTCATAATTAATAACATTCACATTGAAGTAGTACTAGAAGTCATTCATGTATTTCTGTCACATCACATATATGCACATATTTTTGGGACATATAAATAACTACTGCTGGCCCTTTTCAAATCAAATAATACCAATAAAAATTTATATTTAAAGGTATATGATTGAACAATCTTTAGTACCTAAGAGCTAATGAATATTTAGTTCTTCTGTCTTCTTGGAAACTGCTAATAAGTTATTAAGGAAACTGATTTTACAATTGTATAACTAGAAAAATACCTTAGATAAATTAAATTTTGTAATGTTTGTTTTAGTAAAACAAGACAAAAATGATTGCTTGAAATAGGCATCTCCCAGAACTAGAGCAGGATATGAGACATAGAAAACAGTTTACTGACTGTGTCTTAGTTCACCAGTCTTCATCAGTGCAGCTTAGTTACCTGGCTGGAAGGCCACCAACAGCTATCACAGCTTATGAGGAAGCTCTAAGGTTGTTTTACTTGTTAAGCCCAAATCCATTGTATCCCATAAATTTTATTTAATGCTTGAGAAAAATAAATGCAGTGTTGAAGAAGTAGCTGCAGTACAATGATTTGGACTGAGTAAGCCAGGCACCCAGTCCATGAATAATTGCCCTCCTCAAAAGACAATTTTATCCACAAGTATCTTGAAAGAAATGAATTCTGACCAGGCATGGTGGTGCACACCTTTAATCCCAGCACTTGGGAGGCAGAGGTGGGTGGATCTCTTGAGTTCGAGGCCAGCCTGGTCTACAAAGTGAGTCCAGGACAGCGAGACTATTACACAGAGAAACATATCAACCCCCCCCCCCCCAAAAAAAAAAAAAGGAAAGAAAGAAAGAAAAGAAATGAAGTCTGGTCTTCCTGAAGGATGAGAGGCACCAAGTGATTGTGAAAACATTTTTGACCCAGAGAGAAAGCGTTGAAGTGAAACACCTGAAGGACAGTGATAGAGTCTTTGGATAAGGGAAAAGGGAAGAATAGCTAGTTATAAGAAGGAAGTGGGATTGTGTTGTTGTAAATTACAAGTGTCATTTATTCAAAGAAGCTTTAATGTTTTATGTAAGCTAGCATTTCCAAAGTGAATACATCAAATAGCATACAGACTAAGGTTGATGATTTTAATCAGTTTATTTGACTATCTGAACATCATATCTGGAACTTACTAGATATACGACTTAGGCTGTAACTAAGAGTATTTGAATTAAAAATATGTTGTTAAGGAAATGGTTTGCTGGGCTGGAGAGATGGCTCAGAGGTTAAGAGCACCGGCTGTTCTTCCAGAGGTCCTGAGTTCAATTCCCAGCAACCACATGGTGGCTCATAACCTTCTAGAATGTGATCTGGTGCCCTCTTCTGGCCTGCAGACATACATACTTCAATATAGAGCACTGTATACATAATAAACAAATAAATTTAAAAAAAAAGGAAATGGTTTGCTGGCAGTTATTGATGTCCTTCTATTTTGTAGAGACTAGTGTAGTGACTGATAGGTGTTAACTTGTTTGTCTCTGATATGAGCTCAACTGTTGTTATATTCACCTGATATGTAAGATATTAAAGGTACACAGCAATTTTCACACTTGATAAGAGATGAACTTCTAAATCCAGGAAAGGTAACTTAAGAATCTGTGTGGTTATCTCTTGTACTTTAGGAAACAATGCAAATACTGATTGGTAGGAATATTGTGAGAGTTGTATACATTCAGCATCCAACTGGGAAGTACTGCTTTTTTTTGTTTTGTTTTGTTTTGTTTTTCGAGACAGGGTTTCTCTGTGTAGCCCTGGCTGTCCTGGACTCAATTTGTAGGCCAGGCTGGCCTCGAACTCGCAAAGATCCGCCTGCCTCTGCCTCCCAAGTGCTGGGATTAAAGGCGTGCGCCACCACTGCCCGGCGGGAAGTACTGCTTTAAGGAGAGAAAAAAATACTGTGAGAGTTTGTGGATTCTGCTATGAATCCACCACTTAATGTATAACTTGAAGTAATGACAATATTCAAAATGTATTTTTTAAATGAGTTGAAGTGAAATCAAATTTAGTAATATCAGTTAATAGATACTACACTTACAGACTTGTAGAAAATCTCTTGGATCATTTTTTGTTTTTGCTGTCATTGTATTATTGGGTTTTTTTTTTTAGGTATTAGCCATGTACAAATGGAATGCAAAATAAAGAATTTGAACATGGAGAAATTGGGAGTTTAAAATAAGTAGTTTCCAAAGTAAAAGCATGGTGATACACATTTAACAGATAGAAAATAAGAAAGGAGACTCATGTGGCAGATGGATTTTTATAATAAAAATATAATTTGAAAGAGTGAAAATCTTCAGTGGATATTATTAATGTTATATGTTCAGTGAATATTAGTATAATAAAAGCTTAATAAGGTGATCATTTCTGGCTTGGGATATATTCTCAAGTTTCTCCTTAGTAGAGGATTACTATGAGTAGTACTAATGTAGGCCCAGAGTCTGGTAGCACTTTTTTTGTTGTTGTTGTTAAAGGGTCAGTATATAGTTAGAAAATTGTTTCATTTAGGTCAGGTGAGTAAGACACATATATATTCATTCTAGGTACTATTTTTGATTCCCAAATTGCATTTAATTTTTTTTATGTCGAAATACGTCTAAACTCTTTTTTTTTTTTTTACTTTATTTTTTATTTCTTCAAGTTACATCTCAATTGAAATCCCCTCCCTACCCCGCCTCCAGTCCCACCCTCCCACCCTCTTCCGCCTCAACCCACCCATCCTCTTCCTTTTTTTTTTAAGTTAAGATATATCTTTTCCCCCCAACAGCTCCCCCTTTCAGTCCAACAAATGGCTCTTACTCTTATAATAATAAATACAATACAAAACAACAGAGGTAAACTCTTATTTAAATAATATTCAATTGTGTATTCTACTATAAAGAAAAACTAAAATGATTTATTCCATAACCTATATGCCATGTTATTTGAAAGGGTTATATTCTGTTGAGTGTTTGTTTTAGGTTTTTAAAAATTGAATGAGTAGTCCTACCTATCCCATATGCCTGATAGCTCTCCATATGATAAAATAACTTGGTGTGTGATGGTAGTTTATTTCTGTTCTGATTTGCAGTTCAGAATGCAGTGATGGGGAATGGTCTGCTTCTCTGCCTCACCGATTTTCTGGCACAGAAAAAGATCAGTCCTCAAGCGATGAAAGCTGGGAAACTCTGCCAGGAAAAGATGAGAATGAGCCTGAGCTACAGAGTGATAGTAGTGGTCCTGAGGAAGAAAACCAAGAATTGTCTCTTCAGGAGGGGTATGTTTGACAGTGAGATGAGTTCTTTAAGTGTGTATTGGGCAAGATCGGCATACATCACATTCAAATGTCAGGTGCACTATGAATTACATTTGTAAGCCCACGATGAACAAATAGGCTCTACATGGTGCTTTGGTATTTTGTAGAGAACAATTTTAAATGCTAGCAATTTCAGTATTTTTATGAGAATATAATGTATGTTTTCATGTTGCTTTATAAAAGAAATTTGAGCATTTAAAACAACAGTTCTCATCCTTCCTACTGCTGTAATCTTTTATATTTTTGGTTGTGAGCCTAGCCTTTAACGGCTGAGCCATCTCTCCAGCCCGCTGTACTCTTTTAATACAGTTCTTCATGTTTGAGTGACCCCAACCATAAAATTATTTTTGTACCTAGTTCATAACTGCAATTTTGCTGTTATGAATCGTAATATAAATATTTTTGGAGATAGGAGTTGCAACCCAGAGGTTGAGAACTGCTTATTCAAAAGATCATTTTAGCTGAGTTGGGAATAATTGAATTAATGTTATCCATTGCCATACAATGAAGAGACTTGGGAGAACAATCTGCCTCAGGAGGTAAATTATGCTTACTGTGGTATGATAGTTTAAGTGATTCATTCACAAAAATGCAGGCAGTTAGTTGCAAATGTTGAAGTTTTACTATAATTTTATCTAGCTCGATTGGATAGTACTTCCAGAACATCATTGATCTATGGTAAACATCTCTGGCTTTATAACTTGAGTGCAAATATCCCTGATCTGGGGATTGTGAAACCTAGGTTGTGAGAAGCCAGATAAATATTGTTGGTTGCTTCTCATCTATTCTGTTGTAGCATGAAAGCAGCCATAGGCAATATGTAAATGAATTGGTACAATTGTATTTCCAAAAAAAGGAACCTTTTTTTTTTTCTCCCCAAAATAATGACAGACTAGAAAGGACCCATGGCTCTCAGCTTGCTCATGTATTTTACTAGTTAAACAGGTTGGAATCTTTCTTTCACCCTACCATGTGTGTGTGCGCGCACGACATCAAAAGCTATTGTGAATGTTGTAAATGTACGAATGTTGTGAATTTTTCCCTTTGATTTATTTCTCAGCAAGGTCATTTATTGCCATATAGAAACTACTGATTTTTTTTTATGTTCAGTTTTTCTATTTCAAGACTTTGTTTAAAATGTTTACTGAACCTGTTTGCTTTCTGGTAGTATCATTAAACTCTTTTAAAAATAGAAACAGACAGGGATAGTTTGACTCTTCCTTTCCTGTTTGTATTTCTTTTATTTCTCCTTTCTGACCTTACTGATTTAGGTAAAACTTAACAAGCACTATATTGAGTAAGAATAGATAATAGACACGCTCATTTTGTTATAGAGGAAAACATTTTCATAATTACATTAAAGAATAACAACTTTTATTTATTTCATGGGATTCTACCAAGAATATTGAATTTTAAGTCTTTTTAAATGTGAAAATTATAACAATCATTTTGTCTGCTGATCATAGGAATTTTTGTTGCTAGACTTCTTAATGATATTTAACCATTCTTAACTATTTTAATATAAATGAAACATGACATTGTAATCATCGTTTAATGATGGATTGTTTGGATTATTTTGTATAAGACTTATCTGTTGAGTTCCTTAAATAAGTAGAATTTCTAGAAGTTGATTTCAGTATCAGTTTGATGCTTGTTTTCCTTTTAAAAATATTTTCCTTTACTTCGCCTTTGTTGTTAAAATAAGTTTTTTATTCTGGGAAATGTTGTTAGCATTGGGTAATGAAATACCATCTAGCTATTTTATTATAAGTGAATATCTGATTATTTAAACTTTTTTGAAGATAAATTCTTTCACTTTTTAATTTCTCATAGGATATATTTTCATAAGTTATATTTTCTTGGACTAATATTGACATTTGTATTTCTTGAACTGTATAAATTTCCAGCTTGATATTAATTATATGAAAGCATGTAGGTAGGTAAGGTATACAGTGAGAAAAATAAAAACAGTAATTACTGCGTGTTTACTGCAAAGAGTAAGATAGCAAAAATGTGGCAAAAGGCAGCTAAAAGAAAACTTGACATTAATTAGAGTGGTCAGAGGGATGGATGCCTCAGAATTTGACCTCCTTCCCCTCCCCCCACAGACAGCACTGGCTGTCCTGGAACTTGTTCTGTAGACCAGGCTGGCCTCCAACTCACAGAAATCTACCTGACTTTTCCTTCTGAGTGCTAGGATTAAAGGTGTGTGCTGCCATGCCCAGCTTCAGAAATTGACTTTTTGATTCATATAGGAAAGATAAGAATTGACCTAGCAGAATGACTCATTGATTAAAAAGGCATCTGCCATGAGGCTTGAGTTTGACTTCAAGATCAATGTGCTGGAAAAAATAATCAAGTTCTCTTGCAAGTTGTCCTCTGATTGCTACAAAAATGTGGTGACATGCATGTTCCCTACCACATACATACATACACACACACACACACACACACACACACACACACACACACACAAAATAAATAATGTATTTATTGAGGTTTTTTAAAGATAAATTTAATGGTTAAGGTAGAGGTATATAGGCAAAGAAAAGTTAAAGACAGAAATATTGAAAAGGATTTGATAAAGTTGGTGATAGTGGTGGAACTGATTTAGTAAAAGTAGGTGGAAACCATACTGCAGGCCGTACTGCAGCATCTGAAGGTTATCCAGAGAGCAGTGAGATACTTAAGTGGAAAATTAGCCGATCTGACAGGCATTTGAAAAGATTGCCTGCTTTGTGCTGATGAGTTGGAAATGGACTAAAGCTTATAAAAGGAGAGCGGATTGTTCTGATTAGTGCATGTCTGTGAGTTTTAGAAAACAAGCATATAGCTGAAGATATAACTGTGGTAGAGTACTTGATAGCATGCATAAAAATCTGGGTTTGATTATCAGCTGAGGCCTTCTACCTCCAAAAAGAAAAAAAAATAACGCTCTAAGTTTGAGAATATTTTGAATTTTCAAATAATAAAATAGATTGTGGTATTGAGGAAGAATGAATAATCAAATTATAACTTAGGTTTTTACTTTGATCACCAGGTAGATAGACAAGTTTAAAAGGAGAACTAAAAAATAAGAACCTATTTGTAAGTGTTACTTGTCATTTATGCACTACAGATGACAAGCAGACAACTGAATATAATTTCAAGTTTAAGAGAATGTTCTTGCCTGATGTTGAATACAAGATGCATGAGAATAAATATAATTCATTTGGGGAGTATAAGCTGTTTTCATCAAACCATCTATTAATGTAATGCAATTTATGTGAAAATTTGTTTTGCTCTAAGTGTGGTAGAGATATAACTTAACATCAGACACCATTAATTTTTAAATGGCTGGGAGAAATCTGCAGTTTCCTTTCTGTTGCATTTGTATAGTAATATTCTAAGGATACCTGCTGCAATGAGGAAAGTAAAACCGTACGTATTAAGGACTGGAGGTGCAGTTCAGTGGCAGAGTGTTTCCTGGTACGGACAGGACACTCACTGGTACCAGTGAGGAAAGGAATTAAAATTTGAAAAAGAGCATTAGAACCGATCTACCCCCCCCAAAAAAAAAAGGAGGGGAAAAAAGAATGAAATGATAGGGCCTAGAAATAGTTCTTGAAATCACTAGTTGTAAACTATATATATGCTAATCTTTGCTTTTATAAGATAAAACATGTAATGTATAAATATATAGAAAGAGTAAAAGGGAAATACAATATTTTAGGCGAACACTAACCAGGAAAGAACTAGAGCAGTTATATTAACATTTTCAAAATAAATTTAAAGGTAAAAAACTGTGACTAGAGGCTGGAAAGATGGTCCAATAGTTATAATCACTTGAGTTTAGAACCCTGCACCGAGGATAACAAGCTATACACCTGACTCATCCCTATAATCCTATCCCTAGGAATGGAGCGGTAGAATGGTTGCTGGGGCTTGTTGCCTTACAGAGAAAACACAAGTCCCAGGTTCAAGGAGAGACCCTGCCTCAGAGGAAATGGTAGAGCATTACAGAGGATGATACTTAATGCCCTATTTTGGCTTCTGTGTTATGTATACAGGTTTGCACAGTATGTGTGCTCCCACACACCCAGACATACACACACACACACAAATCTTTTTAAAAGGGGGTCCAGCAGGGCATCGTGGTATGAGAGTTTATTGTCTCTCCATGTGGATCCTGGGGCTCGAGTCCTTAGGCATGATGATAGAAGTTTTGACCCTCTGTATCATCCCACCAGCCCTTTTATTTTCCATTGGAATGCTTTTGCAGGTAAAGAAAAATGATAGAATCATAAGTACCAAGGACATAAAACTACAAAAAAAGCAAGTTACTAAGTAGAATGGCTATAAAATGCAGTATATGTTTGAAAGCAACATTTTGTTTTATTGCTTCCTTTTAAATGTTTATATTAGAGAACAGACATCCTTGGAAGAAGGAGAAATTCCCTGGTTACAGTACAATGAAGTCAATGAAAGCAGCAGTGATGAAGGAAATGAGCCTGCCAATGAGTTTGCACAGCCAGAAGCTTTCATGTTGGATGGTAACAACAACCTTGAGGATGACTCCAGTGTGAGTGAAGACCTAGATGTGGACTGGAGGTATGTTCCCTGTTAGTACATGCTCAGTTACTCACTGACTAGAATATCGCAGGAGCTGCATCTCTGACAGGTAAGATTAGACCGCTTCAAATCCCATTGAAGAGAGACATCACTGTCTACATGAACTCTTTCCCTCTTGTTTTCTCACCCTTCTTTGACTTTCACATCTTTGTAGCATTGGTATTAAGGTTGTTGATTTTAGTATGTCAATACCTGAAGTAATTTCAGATTTGTAGAAAAGTGGGCAAAAGGGTACAGAGTATTCCCATATATCCGTCACTGTGATCCCTTAAATGTTATTATTTTAAAACCGTGTTTATGCCATTTTCTTTTTTCTTTGTATTTGTGCTAAGAATTCTGACCTTTTAATAAGTTTACAGAAGTTATTTATTTACCTATGAAAATTTTAGAATAAATTTCTAAAAAATACATACATTTTCTTACATAACACAGAATTGTTAAAATCATACAATTAGTGTTGATATAGTACTAATAATTCAATCCCCAGGGGTTATTCTAATGTTCATAGTTATCTGACCACTGACTTTTCAGAAAATGTTTATCTGATCTAATCCAGGACTGTCATTTCATTTAGTTAACATGTTTTTAATCTGACCATATCTTCAGTTAATCCTTTGTTTCTCGTTTCTTACAAATATTTGAAAAGTTTAGGCCATTTATTTTATGAACTAACCTTTGCATTGAATTTGTCCACTATCATACATAGTTAGTAATGTTTAGCAGGAACAACAAAAAATGATACATTTTGTCCTTAATATATACCAGAAGACACATTATGA
The DNA here is from genome assembly GCA_907164525.1 of Lophiomys imhausi. NCBI lineage: Eukaryota > Metazoa > Chordata > Mammalia > Rodentia > Muridae > Lophiomys > Lophiomys imhausi. Next base: position 2,134,495 of record CAJQZJ010000567.1, read on the forward strand.
CAGATAACTTTCTGCTGTCTAATTACCATTTCCCCTTTTTAACCATAGCTACTTTGATACTGTAAATAACCTGTTCATTCTTCAACTACCAAACCTCTATCTACTAGCTTTAATATTCATTGCTACTTCTTGTCTGAAACATGAATTTTTAAACACTAATTATTCTTAGTGGCCCAGTTACAACTAGATCCATGTCCTGAGTGTCTACGTTTGTTTATGCTACTGAAGAAAAGAATGATTGGGAAGTACTTTACTTCAATCACTTCAGTGGATTTTTCTACAAAACCGGACCTGTTTATGTTGTTTCAGAGTTTTAATCTGACCTATTGGAAAGTAGTATGCATGGAAACGCTATCTCTACAGTTCTTGTATGTCTTCAGTATGCTGTCTCTGTGCCTATCTAAATAAGTTACTAAATAAGTTTTTCAAGTTAGCTGTAAGTCAATGAAATCCTGTTTGACTGATACCAGGGCATTCTCTCTGCATTCAAGTTCACTGTTAGAAAAAAATTTTAGTATTGCAGGAGTGAGTGGATTGGTGATTCTTTAATTCTAAAATCTAAAACATGTTCCTGCGTTCTATGTGATGTTTGCTGATTTCCAATATTGCTGAACTAAATTTTCTTAATATATCTCTGTGCACTTTATTTGTAATATAGTGGTAGTCAACTGGTTGACACTACACTATTTTTAGCTAACTTGTATGACTATGTTTTTGACTCTGATACTAAAGTGCTGAGATGATATGGAAGTCAAGAGAAGTTGGCCCTTATACAAACCATTTTAGAATCCTGGGTCTACAAGGTATGGGAGTTCATTTACACAGTGTACCCCATAGACAACAGGGAATGTGGGTCAGGAGCTTCACAGAAATTGGAAGTGGGTAAAAATGTAGGAATTACTTGCAGAAAAGATCATAGAAGAAATGAAATTGAAATTAATTTCCAAGGTAGCAAGATTAGAGAGCAAATGGTCAAAGGCATACATGAGTGTTTTGTTTTGTTTCTTAAGGAAGAATATTAGTATGTAGTCCTAGCTAACCTGGAACTCACTGACATCCACTGCCTCTGCCTCCCTGATGCTAAAGGTGCGCACTACCATGCCTGGATTTCCTAATTTAGAAATAATAATTCTATGGCCAGGGGAAAAGTAGGATGTGACATATGGATAAAGGAAATAACTTAACACCAGAGTCAAATGTATTTTTCTTGAAGGGTTTATAGTCATTTAGAATAAGAAATCATAAAAATGAGCCATTTGGAGAAAAGTAATTTTCTAGCTATTAAGAAGTGAAGGAGTACTGATTCTTAGCCAAGGGAAAGAAGAGAGATTGAGGAAGGCTTGGGAAAATAAAATCTTGTAAAACCCAAAGTAATTAAGCAGTTCAGAGTGGTCAGGGGGTTGGGGAGAAGTCTTGACTAGTGATAGAATTCAAATATAATAATTTTCTTTCTCATATTTTCACCTTCACTGAGATTGGAAACTAAAATTAACAGAAAGGAAAATATAGGGAAAGGTATATTTTTACTATAGGCTTTTGAGTCAGAAACACAAAGGAAGAATTTCTTAGAAATTTTGTGCAGTAAGATAGCAAACTAGTGAGCAAAATGGGTTATGTTAACTTAACAGAAACTTAGATTATCTGTTGTGTTTCCTGTTCTTCAGCCCATACAGTTTACATTAAAATATTTCAAGAGTTTTCTGCTTACAGAACTTGTATAGCCTACCAGTATGGTGATATATAATTAATATCACTGTAAGATTTTTGAAATCATAGTTATGGATCTTGTTTTTTTTTTTTTTTTCAGCCTATTTGATGGTTTTGCGGATGGACTAGGAGTTGCTGAAGCTATTTCTTATGTGGATCCTCAGTTCCTCACCTACATGGCACTAGAAGAACGCTTAGCCCAAGCTATGGAGGTATTTTATAACTGATAAAAACATAGAAAATTGGTAGAATATGAAATAATTTTAAAGGTATTCTTTTTTAACTCTTCTGAAGAGGACATGAATAGTTTCCTCAGCAATTTAATAAGTGCTGAGTAGCGACTGTTACTAGTATATATATATATGTGTGAGGCCGGTTGCTGTCATGCCAGTTTCTGTCAGATTGCAGTTGTTGTCGGTGTTGTCTATAGAATGAGAAATATTTCGTGTAAGTTTAGGAAATACAATTTTTCCCTGTACTGAACTGTAGGTGTGCAAGTAGGAATGTTTACACACACACACACACATAGTTGTGGAGTTGAAGTTCTCAGGATCTGTTACAAAAACTTTCCCTGTGTTCTCTAGACAGCACTTAATATTGCAGTTAGAGTCGTTTCCCCTCACCCCACATATATGTGCTTTCTTTTCAATAGTGAGACACATTTGCTACCCCGCCTTGCCTTCTTTTTATTTTCTTGAACTAAAACTCACAAACTTATTTTGAAGTATATTTGCCCAAATTTAAATATTTTCCCAGATATTTTCATTTGAGAACTTCTATTAAACTAGTGAACCTCATTGATATAAATCTTTCTTTAAATTACTTGTCATAAAGTGATTTCAAATTATAACAACAGTACTGATTAGTCAGATGAGAAAGAGGTAAGAAAACAAATCAGTAAGAAAGCCTTCAGGAACATTATAACAATATTGTATCTTGAAATTTTCTAATATGTAGGAAATTCAGTCCATATTGATAAGTTAGGTAGTAGGAAACAGATTGGTCTACATACACACTGATGTCAGCTCTGCCTCACGTCATGTTTTGTGCATATGTGTGATTTTCCATTAGAGCATTAGTTTTAGTTATGCTCTAGAGTGTGTTGCTCTCAAAAGAACCAACATGAAAACAGCGTATACTTAGCACCTTTCTTTCCAAAGCTAACGTGTACGCAAAGTGCTATGGTATGAAAGCTGGCATCAGGCACATAGTACATGGGTACTAAGGTCACTCACTTCCATAAGCAATATAACTTTTGAGTCAGTAAATATTTTTGGGTTTGGTCTCACAATATTTAAAATATCTTTTATTTTTATGATCTTAGATTTTTATTTCTCTCAATATGGAGGTATCCATAAAAAGAAATGTTGAGAATAATGTAAATTTTTGTTTATTACTAATTGACAATGTGACATTTGATTGAAAGAAGAGCTGAAAAGATTGGTCATGAGAGGCATGCTGTACAGAGGCACCAGTGATGTGAATGAAGGTGAAGCAAGAAAGAACTTTGTCTACAGGAACTTGAAGCCTCATGCATTGTTGCTTCTGCTAATGAGAACCCAGTAGAGTTGCCTCTCTCAAAACCATTTACTTCTCTGTCCTTCTGTTCTCTACAGCATTAACAGTTTAATCACATTTTAGCATTCTGCATTGCTGATTTTGATTGAGTTATTTCACATCTAGATTATCAGTACAATTCCATTTTTCTATCACACTGCAGAAGTAATTTTTTCATATGTAGTATACATTTATTTAGTTTTAAACATAGAACTGAAAATTTTCAAATTTTATACTGGTATTCTTTAAATAAAACAATTATAAAGAAAGAAAAGAAAACCCTGCATCCTCTTATTTGTGTGCTAAGCACCACACCTCTTTCCCAGTAGATGGTTTCATTTGTTTCTCTTCCAGTATTAGACCCATCTTTCTTTTGGTGCAGATCCTGACAATATACATCAGACTCATACCAGTGTCTCATGTTTGAATAAGCACAGGATAAAATAGCCAATATTAGAGCTTTCTACATACTCCTAGATTTGAATATACATGTACAAATTTAGGCATGTAAAGTTTTCATTGTAAGTCTTAAGTAATATTGCTTATACATCTTTGCAAAGAAAATTTTTTTAGAAACTTAATTCAAGGCTGGCAAGATGGCTCAGTGGGCAAAGCTGTTTTCCACCAAGATTGGTGACCAGAGTTTAACCTCTGAGACCCACCACATTGTGGGAGAGAACCAACTCCAGGAAGTTGTACTCTGACCTCCATACATGTTCAAACATACATATATATATGCGTGTGTGTGTGTGTGTACACAATGAAAATGTAATTTAAAAAATGAATGCAGAGAAATGATTTAAATTTAGTTACAATTTTCTCTTTTATAATGACAGTTACAGATAAATTATAATTTTAATTTACTAATACTTAAACATAAAATTTTACTAGAAATGACATTCCTTAATGAAATGGAGGGGCTCTTTTTCTCTGTCTAATTACTTTTTGAGTTTATTCCTAGAACGAAACATTCAGCATAAATTTTATTTTTTTATTTTTAATGAATGTGTGATTGAGGAATTTTGTTCAGACAGATAAATTAATAGGAATGGTGTTTAATCATAACATCATCACTCAGTTCTTTGGTGACATTTTCCAAAGTTATATCCACTGCCTTGCTGAGGGTTTTGTTTTGTTTTTATTTAAAACAGGATGTGTAAGTCTCCTAAAAGATTTCTTTTTCTTCTGGAATCCATGTAAATCTCAGTTCTTTAGCTTATACCTCTAAATGACTAATTTATAAAGTATGAGGAAGACTAGTACATAAGGAATATGAGCACCAAATAATACTTGAATTGTAGGTACATGTTCATGCAGATTAGTTTCAGGAAAGATTACTTAAGGTAGGTGAGGTTGTTTTCCCTAATGATGTCCACACTCACTCATGAACCTATGTGGATCTTTACAAAGTCACAAAAGCACATTGTATACACTGGGCTGTAAATATTAGGAACACAATACATAGAGGTCTAGAACATGAGCTCTTGAGCCATCAAAACCATTCATTGGGTAAGGGAACTCTCCCTGATCACAGGAGTTCAACCCTAGAATTCACACAGTAGGAGAGAACCCACTCCTGCAGGTTGTCTTCTGACCTCCATGTAGTCACCTTATGACTACATTAGTGTATGCACATACATACACTAAATAAATAAATTAGAAAAAGTTTAATTTCTAGAGCATAGTCTCTTAGGTTGTATAGGCTATATGACCTTGAACTGCATACTTAACCTGTAAGCTTTAGGAACCTCATTTACAAATGGGATTAATAAAGGTTCTCTACTAGCTATTATAAGATTGTATTAAATCATGTAGCATAATATTTAGTATTAATGGTAAGCTTTCAGGACTGTATTCATGGCTTAAATCAACAGTCAACCAAGTTTTAATCATCTGGCAAATCTTAAGTCTATTATGGAGGTCATTCAGATTAGTGTTAAACATTTGTTATAATCTTCTTTAAACATTACTTCTCATGAATTCATATATATGAGGTGCACATGTATGTGCTGGTTCACATGGAGATCAGAAGACAGCCTTATGTGTTGGCTCTCGAGCATTGTCCTTTTGATTTTGAGACAGCGTCTCACTGGTCTGGAACTTAGTAGGCTGGGTTGGTTGAACACCAATTCCCGGGGATCCTTCCACCTGTCCCCGTCTCCTCAGTGCTGGGATTACACTCACACAGCAACATGCTCAGTGTTCATTGATTTCCTTTTTAAAACTAGGTTCTTGGCCCATTTTGAACCTAGGACCTCATGCTTGTAAAGCAAACACTGTACCGAGTAACTGAACTATACCCCAAGGCCAGTTAGAATTATTTACTCTGTAGAATGACCCATGCCTACAAGTCTAAAGAACTTCTCAGTCTTTTCTGGATTTGGTTTTCTGGTATCTCTTTTAGACATGGAAGAACTAACATTTGGTTCTCTCCTTCCACCTTGGCCTATGAATTTTATTACTTTAGGTACCTCAAACAGAATAACACAGTGTTTATCTTTGTGTGGCTGGCTTATTGCATTTAATATACTGTTAAGATTAATCCATGTGGTAATAGGTGTTAAAATTTCATTTCAAAGCTAATTCATATGAGAGAGACAGTGTGTTTCTGAGATATCAGTGGTTTGTTCCTACTGTCCACTTTATGACTATTGTAATTCTGTGATCCGTATGGATATACAAATACAACTATACTAGTCTCGGCTTTCAGATATTTGACTATATACCTAGAAGTGGAGTTGCTGGATTACATGGTAATTCTATTTTTATTTTTTTCTTCATTCATTCATTTTGGTTTTTTGAGACAGGATTTCTAGACAGTGTGTATCACTAGCCCTCCTGGAAATCACTGTAGACTAGGCTGGCCTTGAACTCAACATATATCCTCCTGCCTCTGCCTCCCAAGTGCTGGGATTAAAGGAGTGCCCTACCACTGCCTGGGTAAGTAATTCTGTTTTTAAGTGTTTGAGAAATTGCCATACTGTTTTCTGTATTGGCTATAACATTTTTTATTCCTGTCAGGAAGGAGGCTCAGTTTTGATAGCCATCTCAATAATAAAGTATTAAGCTAGATTATGAAGTATTATAGCTTTGTAATCTTCTGATGCGGTTTTTAGGATATGCTGCTAACAAATAATAAACTGTATAATATTAATTATCTTGATTCAGAGCAGTTCCAAAAGAAGATTCCATTGTAACTTATGATTACTGCTTGGGTTTTATGGAAGAGCTAGGACTTAAAGGAGATACAGAAAGTGCCAGGCACAAGAAGCAGCACCATGTGTGCTAAGAACATGTGATGAAAGCTGGCCAGTTTCAGTGCCTGTCAGTTCATCTATACTGGAGTCTAGAAGAGAGAAGATCATCCATACTAAATGTTCATGTGACCTTTTGGTTTTTTCCAGCCCTCATAGAATAGTCATTTGTACAGATTTAACCCCTAAATGAAGTTGACCAGGTAACCTAGTAACACTTGTTGACTAACAGTGTGCATGTGCTGATTCTGTGCAAGTAGGTAAAACCACAGGACTCAATTGGTTGTTTTCACACTGTAAACTTTTAGTAGTCTAACTGTGATATGTTATGTCATGAAATGAGCTTTTCTAAAGTGTTTCTTTTCCTGATACTGATCTCACACGAGATCTGAAGTCAGAAGCATAACCATTCATCTGAAAAAATACAGTTATAATGAACAAAGAGATGATTGCTGAGACAAGATAGATGTTGTGATAGGTTGAGATTCTTGCACACATGTGTTCGTGTGTATGTGAGCATATGTGGTGTGTGCACACGAACACATTTGAGTACGAGTGTATGGGTGCATGAGTGCACGTATGCTGGTGAAGGGGATGTTTGACTTAATGATCATGGTGGTAGTTCTTTTGGAAGGAAGCTAAAGGTGCAAAGGAATAACAGGAAATCATGAAAGTGTGCGTATGGTAAGTATAAATTGATGAGACATCTTAATAGTCTTTCATTACTATTTTAAAGTGTCTTCTAGAAAAGAACTATACTTTCTCTTTTTCAGACTGCGCTGGCACACTTAGAGTCTCTTGCAGTAGATGTTGAGGTTGCTAATCCACCAGCTAGTAAGGAAAGCATTGACGGACTTCCAGAAACCCTTGTTCTAGAAGATCATACTGGTAAGGTCAAAATTCTCAAGTTTAGGATGGCATGTCGTGTATTTTGATATATTATTGGGGCACCTAGGAGATGAAGTGGTTGATTATTATATATATATATTTAAGCCAGAAGCTGACAAACTTTCATCTAATAGAAAATGTTTAATAAAATGATAAAGGTCAAGTGTTTAGCCAGTCAACTTCTTAAAGAAGGAATGCTTATGAAATTCCAAATCAATTTACTAAAATCATGCTTGCCAGTTAATTGATAAAGCTCTGCCTCTTTGATCTTTCATAGCTAATGTATGTGATTAGTTTTATTACTATTGAACTTTATATGTTTGTTGTCTCAGCTATTGGTCAAGAGCAGTGCTGCCCCATCTGCTGCAGTGAGTACATTAAGGATGACATAGCAACAGAGCTGCCATGCCATCATTTCTTTCATAAGCCTTGTGTCTCAATTTGGCTACAGAAGGTGAGTTTCAGATGTACTTTCTTAAATTTAATACTTCAGTAATTTCTCTTACAAGTAATAATAGTGACCTTGAAGCCTATTTTATCTAAACGTATTTCACATTAAAGATTATTCACATAAAAATTTCTGCCTTTTGTAGAAATTTAGACAACAGTAACTATTTAATATATTTTCATTCACAGCCCTGAAGTTATTTTCAGAAGTATCTCAAAATTTTACATCATTCAAAGCATACTGTGATAATAAAAAAGTATTCTGCCAGCGTGCACAGGTGTGGTTGAAAATGTATGAAAGAAATATAATAACAAATCAAGTGACCCCTCTTCTAGCCTTGAAGACTTACCAGTAATTTTAGGTGTACTTGAATTACTTAAGAAATAAAGAGTTTTACTTACAGCCCATGATCTCTGTTGTCACATGAAGGGTACTTACCGTCTAGCTTACTAGGAATTCCCAAGTTGCTTTCTTAGCTTTTTTCTTGTGGGTGTAGCTCCCTCATCCCTGTAAATACTCCTTCCCATTTTTCCCTTCTTACTTCTCCTTTCTTATTTATTGTTTTCTCCTTTACTTCCTAAAAGTTTATCTTCCTAAAACTGTTTAAAGTCTCTGATATCTAGTGTAGAAATGTTCACTGTTCCTTTACAAAATCTGTTGCTGTTGCTGCCTGTGTTGTGGTTAAATTTATACTCACTATGTACTTTCTAATTTGCTGAAATCTTTTTTATTATTCCTGTCCTCCTCAACTGCTACATCCCTCTGCCTCCAATAACCAATATTCTCATCCGCCAGTGAACACACCTATACTTTTCCCAGTCATTGACATTTATAGGATTGATTTTCATTTTTTCTTCTTTTTTTTTTTTTTGTCTCCAGAAGGATTGTACAGGTTTTTCCCCAATACCTAATATATTTTTAAAAATTCATTCCTGAATACTTTTTTTTCTCTGTTCAAACTTTTGAAATGTTTTTTATGTGCTTCTCTACTACAAAAGAATTCATATTGGTTAGAATTTATTATTATGAGAGCACTGAATTATACATTCTGTTGTAGACTTGCTGTGAAATACTTTTGAGATGGATTCGTGGAACACAGACATGTCCCTGAGATGCAGTGCTCTTTTGAGTTGAAGTCTAGAGTTCTAAACCTGATTGCTGCTGGTTTTTTCTTTTTAATTTTAAGATGTTTTTAAAACATTCATAGTTATGATGATACACATATCACACAATGTGAGAACTAGTGTGATAACCTAGGAGGCAATCAGTGCCTAGAAAACGTTAAAAACATAAATTGCATCAACACTATTAGGAAAAATTAGAGATTGCTTGTTAAATATGAAGTGGAAAATATAAGCTTAATTTATGGTACAAGTTACAAAGACCCTTCATCAGTCTTCAGTAAACTGCACGCCAGCAAAATAATTGCTAATCGATGAGTGCAGGTCATGTGTGTTTCAAGTCATTAAGACTTCTGGCATTCTGGGTACTTTTTTTCTTAATCTGTTCATTTCCTGTTATATTGATTATAGCATAGATGGCTATATTAAACAATATAATCTGTCTACCTCAAAGTTTATATAAAGCTGAAATAGATAGTCCATATTGTATTTACCATATTACTATAACATAAAGATCTAGTATGGAAAAGTAACATTGAGTTAGCAGAAGTTAAGGTCAGAATAGAGTAGGGAAAAACTTGCAATTCCCGGGCATGGTAGCAGAGGTGATTCTAGTCGGCAGAAGATATTTCTGAAATTAGTAGGAAAGCAGAAATATGGGCTAGCAAATCTTTGCTACTGTTGTGTACCCAAGCCTGTGATTCATGCCCACTCCTGCACATCGGTCAACCCTTCAACCTTAGCTTCCTTACCTGTGGTAGTTGCCTACCTCATTCCTTGCCTTCATTATAAGTATTATCTAAGTTGTAGCTCTGGTCTTGTTACTTCCCTTTCCTTAAAGGGGAGAGAGATTGAGGTTGATTTTCTTTCATTTGAGAACAGTGGATTTCTGTCTTGGATTTCCATGCTCTAGCCCCAGCCAATGTCTTCAGATTTACTCTTCTGCTTGTTTCTGGGCAGCTGTTTCTGAGGCCTGGCTGCCTTCCATACCGTCTGTAAGATGATGTGATCTATGTAGATAAGTTGAACCTACCTTTTCTGTCTTCAATATAACAAGCTTTCTTTCTACTCTCAGTTATTTATAGAGACTTAGGAAGGACTCAGTGTTTTGTGCAATCAATTGTAGCTGATTGTAGATGATTCCACTATTTTTACCTACTTAATCCCCACAAGAACTGGAAAATGTACTGGTGTTCTATTCCCTCGTCCAGTAGTTGTTTTGTGGGTTAAGGTGATATAGCTAGTGCAGCTTAGGCCAGAACTACACTGGTATGTATGATCCTGCTATCAGGGGCCATTGCTGTGGCAAGTATGCAGTCAGTGTACTTGACTTTGCTCTAGCATGAGGTAACAACCTAATGTTTGATCTCTGAGGAGAAGTTTAGTATGAAGCCACCCCTGGAAAAAAGGTTCCGAAGATAAAATTGTCACCTTCAACAATGTGATAGCTTCACCACCCTTTTATTGGGGAGATGTATTTGTACAAAGATCAGATTTGCAAAGAAATGATCATTATAGCATAGATGGCTGTATGAAACAATAAAATCAGTCTACCTCAAAGTTAGGTAGACTGTGTTATCTATTGTAACACATCTTAGATGATAGAGGTATGGTCTTCCATTGGTCCTAAAAGAAAAGCCCTTTCTTTCCCAGGGCTGTGGTTGATTTGTTTTCTTATTTAGAAGGCACATAACTTTGTCTCTTTTTGGAAAGGGATTACCTGGCTAATAAAGTAAGGTCTGAAGTCCATCTGTTTTATCACATCTGTCTACACTAAAGAAGTGAGGCTCTCATACATGAACATAACAAGGAGGGGCCTGTTGGGGTTGTAATTTGGTGAGCCAATTGTGTGGTATCTCTCATATATGCCTGTTAGATAAAATAGTGATTTGACTCAGTTTGTTACGAAGTTTAGCTGTTACCTCCATGATGCATGGACTGATTGATTCTGTGCTCAGCTCTGACCATAGCGTCCATGCCAAGCATGGAAGTTCTAAATAAAAATCCAGTGAACACAGAGTTGAATCTAAGGTACGAACATGATCATAACATTTTTTGCATAAAAGAAATTTGAGAATCCAAGGTACGAACATAATTATAACATACTGTTTTGTTTAAAAGAAAATTGAGTCTGGCATTAAAATTTTAAGATGGCATTAAACAAAAAGCTTTAAATTTTTGTCTTTATGTTGTGTGGGTTTGATGTGTACTTTTTCTTTTTAAATACTTGATTTGGGGCTAGAGAAATGACTCAGCTGTTAAAAGTGCATATACCTCTTACAGAGGGTCTAAGTTTGATCCATAATACCATGTAAAAACTGCATCACAGCTGCTGTACCTCCAGCTCTGCAGAAGTCTAACACTCTCTCGTGTTTGAGTGACACCTGCCCGCATACACACACACACGTATATACACAACATTTAAAATAACAAGTCTTTTTTTTAAGACACTTGATTTGTTTGTAGGGTAATGATACTATGTTTCTTCTATTAAAGATACTGTTATTAGTTTACTTCTTCTGTTAACTGTTGATTGGTTTGTTTGTTTCCCTCTCTCTAGTCAGGAACGTGCCCTGTGTGCCGCAGACATTTCCCACCTGCAGTTATTGAAGCATCTGCAGCTGCTTCCTCTGAACCTGATCCTGATGCCCCACCTGCAAATGACAATACTGCAGAAGCCCCATAAACCATAACATTGAAATGAGGTCTGAATTCTATCACAGTAAATCTGCAAATTCCTTCTAAATCTGATGTGCAAATAATTATATATAAATATATTTAAAATGCTATATATAGTATATGCCATAGTTTAGAAAGAGAATATTAACCTTTCTAAACTGAATTTAGGTTTGCAGAACATACTACACATTTTCAAGCTGAATATTGAAGCAGTGCATCCATTTCTTTAGTTGGATATGTTGGTGTTCAGTGTAAAGTCAGCAGCCAACCCTGTGGCATATGTTGTGGTTTTGTCTGAAGTGCTGCACTGAGAGATCATAATTAAGCTCTCCTTTCCACATCAGATGTGAAGACTGTGATCACAACAGTAGTAAAATTTGGTTTCATTGAAAATAAATTGAATTCTAAAGCATGCATTTTCACTGGTCCCTTTGCTTTTGCTGCATCGAAACCTCTTGGTTTATAATAATACTGAGAAGGTTAAGATTAAAGCTTTTCAGAATGCCAAACAAAAACTTAAATTTTTTGACTAGAACACCAAAAAAACTTTACATCTTAGGTGTAAAGCTCCTGAAATGGTTCTGTAATAAAACACTTGGTAAACATTGGATGTGTTAAAGGCTAGTACAGCGTGTGAATAAGCTGATGTTCCTGGCACAGTGTGCTTGGCCTTAGGAAACACTGTCCAAGCTTCTTATGTTACCTGCTTCTACTTGTTAAATACTTGAAGGTCCAGAGCACTATTGACATTGGGTTAAGAGGTTGGATGTAATTAGTTTAAGGTAGCTTGGTTTCTGAAATATGTTAGAGGTCTAAAGATTTTCACATGGTCATGTTTGTAACTATATCACCCCAAATAAAAATTGCACAGCTTTAGGTGATCACATGAAGTAGACAGGTCTGTACAGACACGGGTGAAACAGGTAGCTTACAAATGAGACCTGATGTCAACACTAGAGAATAATGGCTTGGAAGGTACAATACTAGAGCATATAGTGAGTGTACATCTACCCGGTCCACTGCTCATCTAGTTTTGGGAGTCTTTAGATAGCTTCCGAAATGCAGTTTCTTTTAATTTGTGTAATATTTCTGAGTATTTATATTCTTTTTTTTTTCTCTATTCTTAAAAATAAATGAATTTTCACTGTTGGCACATTTGAGGCTTAAATATAAGAAACATAACACTTGCATTCTGATTTTTGCATATATTGTAAATGTGGCTGGTATTTACAGCAAAATACTGTGTATCCTTTTATGGGTAAAACAAAAGTGAACATTGCATGCAAGTAATGTGGTGAATTTGTAATTTAGGGGTTCTCTGGGGCTTCTGTGACTTTGGATGCTTACATTCAGGCCTTAATGTTGCTCTAGCTAGCATGTTTCCTTCTGATGTATATAGTCAACATTGTATAAACTAATCTTTGCTTGTTTTCTACTCTGTGATGTTTCCATACCATATTTCACTGATGATCAGTTCGTGTCAAGAAGTCATACCAGATTAACATTAGTTCCCACGTGTGTACTGTGGAAATTTGTGGATTGTGTGGCTTATTTGGTTGTTTTCTCTTATGTACTGTTGATTAGTGTGGCAGTTACTGATTAAACTTACATTGCTGCCGATTGCTTTGTAACAGCCACATGTTATGTTTAGTCAGTATTACGGGACCTTGGTTTTATTCTAGATAGCAGCTGTCCCAAAGAAAATATTTCTTCTTTGCCTATTAAGATTTAGCTATTATCTGCCACTTGTTAAGAGGTTTGGTTCCAAACTCAACGAGAGAGTTGAACGTAAGCTATGTTGTCCTTTTTTGCTGTCCATCTGTTACTGTCCTTCATTGTTGGCTCCCTACTACATATACAAGCTGCCGTGAAGGAGAAGGCTGAAAAAGACTTGCTTTAAATTTTTTAAAAAGAAAACTGAAGTTTTAGGACTTCGATGGTTAACAAGCCAGTATAAGCTGAGGCTGACAAGTTCAGACCCCAATATATTATTTGATCTTATCTTGGATCCTTTTGAAAAGCTAAGAATATATGAAGGTAAATTAGAAATAGTAAAAATATTGATAAAATGTCACTTATTTTATTTCTGTATTTTATGTTGTTATTTGGCCTAATAATTTGATGTTTTTGAACATTTTCTTATTTCTTGTAATATGAATGCTGATATTTAAAGTTCGACTCATGTGGATTTCTTTTGTGTTTCTTAGTTGTTTATCTCTAAGCTAACTTTTAAGATTATTTGTGATATGGATTTATATATAAGCTGTTAAAATATATATGAGCTTTTAGAATGGAATGCAAGGTTTTCAAAAGCCCACGTCTAACTGTAATGGTTGGTTTATTGTTCTACAATCCCAGCCCGGCATTTTCCGTGTAAATCATAAACAATAAACAGGATATACTCGGTGGTCATTTCTAATATTTAATCGTATCATCCTATCTCCTCTATAATACAATCCTGGAAGGATTTAGAGTCAGTAATAAAGAACACAATTCTTAAAGAACTCTAGACTGGACTGACTGGGTTTTTCTCTAAGAAATCTAGGGTGCCACATAGTCACTTACAGAGGCAGCTAACACGCTTGTACTGTTGCTCAGGCTCTGACAGAAAACTTGTTGCCCTTTCCTGCCTGAAATTCTCAGCAATCCCACAGTCCTCTGCGGAGCCTGGCTCCTGTGCTGACTCATTTGAGTGGCTGTCTCCAAACTACACATGGGACTGACTGCTGTTAAATGTGCCCATTGAGAATGGTCTCTCATGGCTCACAGAGGGCTCAAAGGCTTATTTCTGAGTCAGTTGCATTATATAACTTTATTAAATTAAACAAAAACAATTTTGTTTAAGAAAGTTAGAATTCCAATTTTCCTAGTAAACATTCTAGAAAAATACAGTCTTCGAGTTAAAAAGAGCAATGGTGTACATATGCCCTGCAGTAGTGTAAAACTACTTCTAAAGTGGCATCTTCTTTGTCCATCCATTGGTGGTGTAGCCACCTTGAACCCCTGCAAGGGTAGGATTTCTCTATAAAAACATCATTCAGATTCTCTATAGATAGCATACATATAAAGCTAGAGTAAAACTTCTGTCTCTTCTGTGTGCCCACCTCTTCATATCTTCCCCCAGGCTTCATATTTTTAAGTGTCACAATCTATCTGATCCAGACCAGTGGAAGGCTAGCTCTTTCCACCACTCTCTGTGAGTGTTTAAGGTGAACAGTTCTTCTGTAATCTAACAAAAACACAGGGTTTAGAGGCATTTTTGCCAACTTCAGAATTATCCTGAAGTGTAGGTGCAGTTAGTTGCCATCATCGTTCTTAGGCCAGCATATGGCATGGCTGTAGAACAGGCATTGCCATTAAGCTCATTATCTACTCCTAGCTTTTACTTACATAGTCTCTTTATAACCCAACTGGAGGAGAACACTCATTCTCACTAAGTTTGTATGTAAACACCCTCTCAGACTCTGTTAGCTCCAGTTTTGATGGAGCATACTTTCCATATTTGCTGGGCTTGGTTTGGTTGGTTTTGAGGTAAGTTTTGAGGGAGCACACACCCCTAGTGTATGTGGTGCTCTAGACTGCCCCCCAGGGTGATCGGTTAGTACTTCTAGTTTCCGTAACTACCAGTCACCTTGTGTGCCCGTTTTATCCCTCCCTGGGAAAGGCATAATAAATTTTTTGCCATGTTTTAAAGATGTGTCTTTGGAAACAGTTTAATCTGCTAGTGTACTGAGTTAAGAAAGAAAAGGAAATCAACTGGAAATGCTTCCTTCTTAACAAAACTGCAAACTCTGTTTCTTGTTGCTCATATGCCATCTGTTTAATAGGCTGTTCTAGGTTTGATAAGCCTTCAGTGTCAACTTCATTTTAATTTCCAGAACCTACCTTTTCCCTGCTCAAAATTTGTTTAAAATAATGACATTGAGAAATCACATAATTACTCTGCTTCTAATTTTGCTATAAAGTGATAAATCTTACCCTCTGAGCCATCTCTCCAGACCTCTATAAGTGATAAATCTAATTAGGCTCTGTACTGTTGGTCATGAGGAAGTTTGAAATATTAGGGGAATATTAAGTGCTTGGTTTCCATCATTGCTTTTGGGAATGCCTTTGGGGATTAATGAACATTTCATATATAAAATCATAAATGAACCATAATTACCCCAGAGGTTGAGAAATTTTGACACAAAAATTTTATTGAGTCAAGTAAAATTTGGGCCCAGAGAGATGACTCAACTTACGTATGATAATACACACTACCATGTATTGTAACAACTGTCTGTATGACTTGGGATCTTTTTAAAACTTTCCCCATTTTCATATGTGTATAACACACATGTCATCTTATTCATTGAGGTGGGGCCTCTCAGACAAACCCCAAACTTGCTCAAAGCATAATCTTGTTCAGCGGGCCCAGGACCTCCACACTTGGTACCTCAGGGTTCTAGGTTTGGTTTTTTCCTGAATATTAGAGGCTTAATTTAGTTTAAATTCACACTTAGAGCAGATAGAGTTGGGAGTAGGGAGCTTTCAAAGTCCGTCTTGTCTGGGAAACAAATTTTTGTTTCAACTTTGATCATGTTGAACAAAAACAGAAATAGGACTTCATTGCAACCTGAGTAAAATGCACCCGAAACTACACGTCTATACTTGAAAAGTAATAAATTTGTGAAAATGATGCATAGAACATGTCAGACTATCATCGTACCTCAATTTGCCAAGAACCATTACCAAACTCAACAAATTACTATTTGCATAACCTTACCTGAGCCATTTACTAAGTATTTACCAAATGTCTAGTCCATTGTATGGAGGGTACTGCGTGTAGACCCAGCTCTTGCCCCTCTGTAGTGGGACGTCATCTGTAAGAGTTCCATCTTAGTACCTGGTACTCGGGGCCTTAGAGGGTGTTATGTGGTTGAAGCTAGAAACAACCAGAGTAGGGAGAAAGGCTATGTACCATTTCCCACAAAGGGATGCTAACTACCCCAGAGTACTTGAAGCTAAGGGACCCATTGCTGGGTTAGGGGTTGCTAGGAAGTTCCCCATAGACTGTCCATCAGCCATGGTGTCTCACAGCCACGTTTCAAAGAATTTCTTTTTTAGGAATGGGATTGGGTGTAATGGAGAGATTCCAGGGTTTCATTTTGTCGGTTGTGCATTACTTTTTACCTTTCCCACTTCCCTTTTCTCTGAGCCATTCTCACATAAGCCTCCACTAAGGCCTTACCCCAAAGTGCAACATCAGCCAGACAATTCTGAAGCACAACCGCAGAGTACCCCAATGGTGGGAAATGCAGCATAACTTTTAGTGACCACAAACATAGCAGATCCCTACAGACAGCCTTGCCTAGAGACTTCACAAGGAGTAAACCCCTCCAAAGTTGCTGGCTTCCTTCATTGCAGCTCTTAGAGCTGCTGAAGCAGCGATGTGGACACACACTGAGCCCTGGAGCAACGAATGCTGTGCAGATGGATAGTCACACTAGGACAGCCCTGCCTGCCTCAGTCAGCGCATAACACAAAGCTGTCAGATTGTGTCGTGTCAGCACACACTACAGAGCTGCAAAATGGGTTCTACACAGTACAGCCACAGCCATTCTGCTTCAGTGAGGTCCCCCTCACCCTGTCAGAAACTGAAGGGTCCTAGATTCAAACAATATGTGTGGCATCTGGATCAGCGCAGAGTGACTTCTCCGAGCCTAAGTATTCTAGCTGCATCGGTTGCTTTTGTCCATCTGCTCTCAGATGATGCAAAGGTTGTTGGCAGTAAGTGCTGTACAGTCAGTAGTTTGTGTCACAACTGAGGAGATCGGTTTAGGACACCCTCCTGAGATGTCTACTGGCAAACCTGTCCTAGAGCCTGGCACTATCTTCCTTTTCTAGAGCAGGAAACATCTGTCTTCTGACCTGAGGCAATAATATGTGTTTAAGACTGCTTCTAAAACAGCTGCCTTCGAAAAGATAATACAAAACACAGCTACCCATGCTTGTTGCTCAAAATACATCCAGGCACAAATCCCTGACCACTTGTTTCCCCCATTACTCAACTCTGCTAATGCAACAAAGGTCACAAAAACTCACTGTGCAAGGGTGCTTGTAAAGGCCAGCAGTGTGTGTGTGTGTGTGTGTGTGTGTGTGTGTGTGTGTGTGTGTGTGAGAGAGAGAGAGAGAGAGAGAGAGAGAGAGAGAGAGAAGGAAGCTGAGCCCTTTTACTGGGGGAACACTAACCAAAAATGGACATCCTTATAATGACACACGCACAAGCCATTACCAGAAAGGATGGCTGAGACTCTCTTAGCTATTTGATTATAAAGACCAGGAAAGTTGGGGGGGGGGATTGACATTAATGTTTATTGGATGCACACTATACTCTGAGAATATTTTGGGGTCGTTTTTACACATATCATCTTAGTTAATCCTAACAGAGTTTTAGAAGTGGATGATCTGATGATCTCCAAAAGGAGTCAACAGATTAAATAGTCACCATCAGTCCTGCAGCCGTCAATGAAGGAGTCCATCTAGTACCCATAACTTTCCCTGAATTTGCCTCCTGCCTAGGAAATCCACACTAGATGTCTTGTGCTGCCCTGACTGGTCTCTGTCCTAGGCAGCGTATTCCTTGGTGAATGGATATCCAGAGCCTCCATATCTCCAATAACAGATACCAGGGGAGGCTGTGAGTGTTGCCAAAGCAACTTGGCAGAAGGTATTTGTCTATTCCTGGAGTGCTTTGTACTTAAAACCAGTAATAAAAAAGGACATAAGTCACTGCTTTATTAGCTCACTTTATGACGGCAACAACAGTGGCTTGCCTAAGATCCCAGTCAATAGAAAATGCTGGAGCTAGGACTCGAATCTGTGGCCTCTGACTGCAGACCCATCTTTTCCACTGTCAAAAGTCTACTTTGTACCCCTTGTCATCATGATGAGTCAAGACAACTATGGTTAGGTTAGAAAAGAAGGCCTCAGAATTCCAGTTGTGTAGCCTGCTCTGAAACAAAGTGGGGAAAGAATAAGCACATAGGTGAATTCTTTTTCTGCTTCTTGGGGGTTGACGAGAACACTTAAGTTCCTAGGCTTGGGTGTGGGAAGAAAGCTGATTCTCTCTAAGCGCTTGCTTTTGAGCTGGCCCTTAGGAAAACAGGTACTGGATGGAGGTTTGAGCTCTTTAAGGATGACAACACTAATGAGTAACCCCCAGGATTTGTGATTGCTTCACTGTCTGGAAGTAAGAACCCTGCTGGGTTTTTTAAAAGACAGGGAAGGAGTGGTTTGTCTTGTAAATTGAGTGACAGCATTCTTTCTGCCCTGTTACTGTCAAGGATGATGCTATGAAAGTGAAGATGAGCTTCACCCACCCAAGGAGAATTATCTTTTCCTTTTCAAGTAGAAATGCAAATTGAGGGGTCTGCAGGTCTGGGAAGCAGCGTTTACACTCCTGGGTTACTGGTTACCCGGTTTCAGTTAAAGGACGTTGCCAGGTACACCGGAAGCAATGAGCACTAACTGTTCGCTTCCTTTCTCCTTTCACCAGCCAGACTTTGAATTTAAATCCTTGCTATACCTCGAACCCAGTCTCCAGGTGCCTGTTGCCTCTGCAATACAACAGGAACAAAAGGGATGTGTCTTTTAGGGTTATGAGGGTTCTTTTAATACTAATTGTGTTCTGAGAATCTAGCACCTAGTCATTTTGGGGTGGGAACACTTCTCTGTCCCTTAGGTTTCCTTCCACGAAGCAGCCATTGCTCTGCTGGGACACTTAACCTCTTCTACCTCTTGTCTTCTGGGACGTGGCTGGCTGTAACAATCACTGGAAGGCATACTGCTGTGTTTGTCTCAGATCCTCTGTTCCTGTCTTGCACAGTGAGCAAGTACCTCTGCCTTACAGTTTTGCCTGGCTGGCTAATGCCAGAGCTCAGTGGTAAGACCTGTTCCAGCGCTGGCCACAGTTCTTGGGCCTTGGAATTGCTTCCTTAAGATATTTAGTCTCTTTCCAGGACCAGGGTCCCACTAGGATGACTGTGAGAACTAGAGCATGCCCTAGAGCCTATCTTCCAGGACTCCTGTCCACAGGCTTGTTCTCCATCCCCACCCCTCACCCCCGCCATGCTCTGGTCTAGAGAGTAAATTCCACTGCTGACCAGCAGCATATCTCAATTGCATGACAACAAGATCCAGAATCACACTGAGACAAATTGACTCTCATGTCAGATACAGTGGTTTCAGAGCTCAGCTTGAGCTGTATGTAGGCCCATGTCACCCAAGTCTCACCTCAAGTGGATAGCACTCAAAAGGCAGAAGGCATTCTCTATCCTGTGGTCCCGCTCCGAGTGCTAGCACTGAGGGCTGTCACCCCACCCTTGTAGAGCTGTCACTCCTGTAGGAGATCCAGTGTGTGAGTCCGTCTCATCCTAGGCTACACAAGACCATGTCTGTCTGTCTCCTACTACCTACCCACTCATAGGCTGTCTTAGTTAAACTGCATAAGTAGCTAGCATTTCTTGTACATCAAGGATGACTCTTCTCCGGCCCTCCACTCTGCCAACGACACATGTGGAAGGCAGGGGCAGCCCACAGGGAAAAGAATCACATGCTAGGAGTGAACACAGTCTAGGAAGTTCAAGTGAGGGTGTGGCTGGAAGCTGGGCTTTTGTGTGTATGAGATTCAGACTGTACACTTAGCGTTCATACTCTTAATGTAGAGTATGCGTGTTTGTTCACATTTTCCTGCAGAGTCTGGGTAAGACTTAGGTTGCCATTTTCAGTGAAGCACAGCATACCTTTGATAGAGTTGTAGAAACCATTACTCAAAGGTAAGAGGGCTGTGTGTGATGCTGTAGCCAGCATTATTGTCAAGAAGGCTTGTGGTATTCCAACAGGAAATCTACTGTCCTAAACGTATTGTGGGAAATAGGAAATTAATCAGGAACAGTGCGCATAGTAAAGAAACATGAATAAATGGTACTTGGACCCTAGAGAGCAAGGATGGTGCTTGGCCAGCATGAGCACTCTTCCCATGGGCTGATGAGTCCATAAATACTGTACTTGTTCCAGGCCTCCACCTCACATGCTCATGAGCTTTGCAGTCAAATAGAATCATATAGGTAGAAGACAAATAGGGATTGTTAGCCTAAGGATGTCCCAGAGATGAGCATGTGACCATTAAAATGAATCATTTCTCGGTCTGAAGGGCCTAGTGAGTGACCTAACAGCCACTGGTGGGATGAGAAACGAGCCTGAAAACACCTGTGGGCTGCCAGAATCCCCGAAGCTTCTGATAGATGAGCATCCCAGTGCCCCTTCCTATTTACATGTGGAGACCACAGGACTGACCTGCACATGGGCTCTCTCATCCCAAAAGTTCCCCTTTTCTGCAGTTTTAGCCTCCAGTGCCACATGTGTGGTCTCCACACCTCAGGAGACACTGGTGTCCTCCACCAACTCTTCCGATTAAAAGAATAGTTCTGCTTCTGGAGATGTCTGACTGCTGTCTTATTTCCAGTCACCTCCACCGATGCTGATGTTACACGTCAGCTTTGGTCAGCAACAAACTGTTGCATTGGTCAGTGTCCACTGCTCCATTCTTAACCCTCAGTCTGGAGTCTGATGGAGATAGAGATGTGTTACCCAGATTCTTCCAAGATCTCAAAAGTAAGCACTTGATAAAGGCAGGTACAGTCATTGTCATCTTTTCTTTCAATGGTCCTCAGAACCTAGTTCCTTTAACTTCCTTAAGCTCTGCTCTGAGCTCAGAAAGATTGTTTGTTTATTCTTGTTTTTCACAATTGTACAAGCATCGACACTTGAACATATGTGCACACAGACACACAGACACACACACTCAGCATTGGTCAGTATTTGGAGTGATGAAATCCTATGGCTTCCCTACCCTGGAGGCTGATGCACTTAGCTTGAGAGGAAGATTACAAGAGGAGAGCATTCACAGGTCAAGCAGGCCTTCCAGGAATACATAGCAAAACCAGAAGCAGAACGATGATGGTAAAGTAAATGAAACCAAACAATATGGAGCGTCTCACAGTTGTGCCTAGGACGATCAGAGACATACTGAGAGCAGGCTGTGTGGAATGTCCTGAGGAGAGTGGCAGACACATAATAAACATAGGTCCTCTAATTACAGCTCAAAAAATCGGGCATCTGAGTGAAAGATAGGGATAAAATAATAGGATTTAATGACAGGCTTGAATTATAATGTTTGCTGTTGCTCTTTTTGAATCGCATGTAACATACTTCTGTAGGTTTTTAATCCTTCTGGAGGAAGCATGGCGTACCTTTAAGCTGCCATGCCTGTCAGGGCAAACATTGGGTTCACGCCACCCTTCTGCAAAGCAGCCCTGGCTTCTTCTGGTGCTGCCCCACCCCCATCCCCCCACCCCCACTCCAATGTGCTCACTGAGCATTTGAAAGGGGCTGAAAAGTCTGCATACTAAGCAGGTTCCTGGGAGATTCTTATACATGCTACCATTTGCAGAAAGATTGCTTAGTTTTTCTACTGCAAGTCATTAGAGACAGAACCACACAGGGATCTGTATGACCTTTCTTTGTGAAATTAGTTCACTGCAATTTTGCCTTGTGTGTATTTCAAAGATCTAAACACAATGTCTTTTTTTTTTTTCTTTTTGCCTAGACATTTTCACCAATGGTTTTTGTTATAAGATGCCCTAGTAGACGTAGGTTGTCCTGTCAGGATTCCTAGCTTGTCTCGCCCCTTTAGAGTCAGTCCTGCCATATTCTGGGCTGGTTGGCCTGAAAAGTCAGTCTTCAGCTCCTTGATGAGGACGAGACAGACTGCAAGTGCTGAGTCTGATACTGTGTAAAGGGTTTCGGTTTTCCTAAATTCTCTGTTATTTCGATGCCCAGGGACAGCCAGCTCTGATGTCAAGCTAGCAGTAGGACCCTCCACTTCTCCAGACACTTGTCCAGTCTTCAGCCCCAGAAGCAGCCCAGTTTGGACTGCTGGAGACCTTCAGGCCCTAGAGAGGCAGGGCTCCTGACCTCCAGGGAATGCCTGGAGCCTCCAGAATTTCACTCAGGGCAGAAACTAGGGGTTCTAAACTTTCTCTCAACCTCAGTTGTATTTTTCCTGGTTTCAAGATCTGTTTTTAAAAAGTCAAGTTTCCCCAAGCTTTTGAGAAAAATACATGTTTCTAAACAATCAGGGCATTTCACCCCGTGGGGAAAGAGGCAGGGCCACTACTCTTTCTTGGTCGCTGTTTCTTGGGGTTGGGGGCAAGCTCATCAGGTCGTGATGGTTTGACTGATAGAGGAGCCTCTCTCTAAAGTGCAGTCACTACCTAGTGTTGGTGTGCCAAGCTCTGCCAAGATGTAACTCACAGCCTGCTAACACAAACTTCTTTCATTTCCTAAGCCTGTGAGTAAACATACGTTTTTAAATCTCATGTTTTCCTATATAGTCATTTGAAATTTCTGCCCAGGATAAAATCATCACCCAGATTCTCACAGAATTCATGAATAATATTTAAATCCACTCTCCTAAGCAGCAGGGCCTCTATTTAAATAGTGCTCTAAACGCAAGCACAAATTTATTTTCAAAGCTCTGAAAATAAATGATGAAGCCTCCTACGAGGTTATCTTTTATGCAGCAGAGGAGAAGTATCTTTGAGGGTCAAGTTGCTCAGGCTGCCAAGAGAGTCAGAATCTGAGGCCATGGGGCCCCAGAAGGGTGTGTGCAGCCATTCACCATGGGGCCATGGCCATGGAGTTGTATTGAGGGCCCAGGCTGATAGAGCCCTTCATTGTACCTAGGCTAGGCCAATAGAAATCCTTCTCAGACTGTTGATTCCCTCACCAAATAAGGAAATTCACTTCTGCTAGACTACAATCTACTCCTTTAAAGACATACACAATCCTTTGAGCCAGGAGTACAAAAGAGCACAGGGCTATTGACCAGGGAGCCCTTCTCTCCCTTTCTGTCTATACAAAGAGCTTGACCAAATCTATTTTTGCAATTTACCTTAAAAATAAATAAGACTACCTCTTTTCTTCCTGAACAAGTTAGTGCCAAAATAAGGGCACTAAGCAGGGCAGAAAGGTTGGTTTCCATACTATTTTCAGGAGAGGCCCAGGCTGGAGCTAGCATCCAGCCAGGTGAGAAGGTGTCCCCACAGGAGCTGAGCTGAGCATCTGTTCCCCACCGAGAATAGTCCACCACAGGTAATTAGCACCATTTGGAGTTTGAAGGACATCAACAGACTTGGGATAGCCTGGTACAAAGCTACAGCTGCTTTCCAGGGCAGTGTCTGGGAGTGGCAGAGGCTGGAAGGCAGGCATAGTGCAGGGGATTTGATGAAGTAGGTGAAATGTATTGATGCAATTTGTGGGGATTTTTTTTTCATTATCAGTTCCTGGTATTGCAAATGTGGAGAGGGAGAAACCTAGACTAAGCTTTGGCATGTTGAGATGGAAGTTAAATCAGTGTGAATTCATGATCTCCGGTAATATATATGCAAATATAGATGGTGAATGCATACCCTGCACACGTACCCACATGCAGTGTCTGCCTCTGTTGGCTGAGTTGCCTGTGGGCTGTGACAATCATAGCCTGTAAGAACCATCTTCCACGAAAAAGAATCAGGATTTATTGAAAGAAATAGATGATTACAGAGCTGGGTCAAGAAGATAAAACTGAGCCTAAAACATTTTGGGCCAGAAAAGGAAATGACCAAAGAATGATAAAATGCCCTGAAGACAACTGAAAGGAGTTCCCACTAGAAAAGTGGGAACAGTTTGTAGATCAAGCTGAATAGTAACAATAAACCATTATAACAAAATAGCAATCTATCCTAATATAAACAAATAAGCAGATAAATTAAGCCTGCCGAATGAGATGTTACTATAATTTTTAAAAATATCCTTCACTAACTTCAGAAGTATAAAGATGAACTTTCCAATGAGAACATGGGGCAGACACCCCCCTGTGGTTGTTTGAATGAGAATGGCCCCCATAGGGGAATATATTTGGATAGTTGTTCTGGAAGGATTAGGAGGTATGGCTTTGTTGGAGGTGGTGTGTCATTGCAGGTAGGCTTTGAGGTTTCCAGAGTCCACGCCATTCCCAGTTAGCTATCTCTCTGCTTCCAACGTGCAGGTAAGATGTAAACTCTCATCTCCTGCTCCAGCCCCACAACTGTCTCGCTGCTGCCATGCTCCCTGCCATGACAGTCATGGACTCACCCTCTAAAACTGTAAACAAGCCCCCAATTAACTGCTTTCTATTATAAGTTGCCTTGGTCATGGTCTCTCTGCATAGCAACAGAAAGGTAACTAAGGCACCCCCTTACTCACATGGTCACAGTGCAGAAACATCACAAACTGTGAGACAATCGAAAATCCTGAGCCATGAGGTAGGCAGCCTGGCACTTAGACTCCTGACAGTTCTGGCTTAAGACACATCAGTGTAACCTGGGGAAACAGCAGAAAAGGCCCAGCCCAAGGAAAGCCCTCCAGGATGATTGCACTGAAATAAATGGTTTCAGACGAAAGAGGCCTGAGTGACCGGAAAGTCAGTGAGAATTGGCTATCTGAGGGCTGAGGATTGAATGCTAGCAATGGATCCCGGTAATTTCCTGATTGTTGACACTTGTACTGCAGTTGTATAGAATGCTTTCATCTGTAGGAAATGCATACTTAGAAGTATTTAGAAGGGACAGGTTGGAAATTACAAGTGGATCTAGATAATATTTATGACATACTCATAACTTTTATGATTGGCTCAAAGATTAGAAATTAGCATTTATCAATTCTCAACTTATCGTTAGCCAGTTTTGACTGGACCATAATAAAAATTTGGAGAGGGAATGTCCCATGCTCATGGGAGTCATTTGCCATCACATTCTTATTGAATAACATACAATTAAAGGGCCAAGATATAGCTCAGTGCTAGAGTATATGCCTAGTATCTCCTGGGTTTTATTCCCATCACCACAAAAAAGTAAAAAATGTAAAATTAGATTACCAAACTGCAAAGAACATCATAGCCACATTTTCTCATAATCTTACTTTCCCCAGAAGTCTTGGCTAAAATACAGTGAGGCTCACGCCACTTGAGAGCAAAACTGGGAAGGGAGGCTAGAGACATGGCTCTGTGGTTAAGAGAGATGGCTGTTCTTAGAGAAGAGCAGAGTTCTATCCCCCGACACACATCAGGCAGCGCACAACACCTGAGACTCCCTCCATCTCTGTGGGATCCATTTTGGCTTCCACCAGCACATACCACCCCCACCCCCTACACAACACTCACATACACAAATTAAAAATATCAGCAAAGCCCAGTTCACACATGAAATCAAGAGCTGCATTTTTAATCAAAATGTTTAGCAGGCCTTTGTTTTCTGTAAATGTGTGTACCCCTTCTGGGTGGCTTTCTGGCTGCCCCTGTAGCTCCCTGTAAACTTTGGAAATGGCAAATAAAAAGAAGGCTTTTGTATAAAGAGTGCTGCCTCTGCTGGCACTGAATACAAGCCAGTGCAAATGTGTTCCCTTGAAAGATGAGACTTGAAGCTTTATGTTAGGTGAGCATCATAAATTTGTTTAATGTAGCTGCTGTCTCAGCATTTATTCATAGACACTCGACAGGAATTATTTGAAACCCAGCCACACCTGGCCTCTTCTAGCCCCCTTAAAACACCCTCTACCTAAATGCAGATTTGGAATGCAGCCTGTTTGTTTCTCATCTCAGCCCCAACTCAGTTCACTCCAGCTGTGGCCCATTGACAGGCCTAATGGCTGCACCAGAGTCCTCCCTTCACTGTGTTATCCTGTCCTAGCCAGTCTTCGAGCTTGGGCATGGAAAGCAGGGAAGCCTGGGGAGTGAAGCTCATGGACACAAGGACAGGGACAAACATGGCTCCAGAGACCCTTCTCTATTCCTTGTCCATTGTGTGAGATCCCACCTGGACTTCACATCAGTGCATAGTGGTACCCCGTCTTTCTTCTGGACCTGTAAGTGATAGATTTCTTATCTTTCCATGGATTTTGTTGTGAGTCCCTGCCTGTGTGGAATAACACACCTGAATCCAAATTCTCCTGGTTTAGGCCCCCCTAGAGTGGCTAGTGTGTTATCTGAATTGCCCAGACAAGGTCTGCAAAGGTATGTACCAGTGAAGCAAGCTTGGTGAACCTGGAGTAGAGCTCAGTGAGCCAGTGCCTGCCCAGCATAGCCAACAGCATAAGGAACTTTCCTATTGAAGGAATAAGTGTCCAGGAGCATGTCCCCTGGAGTCCAGCTAGTGAGGGGGAGAGTGATAGCCACTTTTTAGTGAGAGACATCAAGACCAAATTAGAGAAAAACCCCAATGAAAACCAGATCCTATAGTGCCGAATGTGGTGGCTGTAGTTACTGGATACCCCTCAGGAGGAAGGTGGAATTGGGTTTACTCTCAAGCTGGTTCTCTACCCTGCCATTTTCTGTGTTCCCATTGGGAGCTCATCTACAATTGTTTTATTATAACAAGGAAAACACTGGCTTGGGGGCCAGGACAGGATTAAACCTGTCATTGTTTTTTGTTCATTTGTTTGTTTGATTTGGGTTTGGGTTTTTTTTTTTATTTTTTCCTATATTTGGCCTACCATTTACTTGTCCTTCAGCCATGAAAATTCTGTTCATTGCCCATAGTAGTCAATCACTTCTCTCTCTCTCTCTCTCTCTCTCTCTCTCTCTCTCTCTCTCTTTCTCTCTTTGTGTGTGTGTTCTGTACTAGTGTTCATGGATGTGTGTGGAGGCCTCATGCCAACATTGGGTGTCACCCCTTATCAGCCACCATCTACCTTGTGTCTTTAAGACAGGGTCTCTTGATGAGACCTCATATTAGGCAGGGTAGCCACTGAGTCCCAGGGACCATCTTCTTTTTGCCTCCTCGGGACTGGTATTCTAAATCCAGGACACCGCCCCAGCTTCCTGTGTGGCTGCTGGAAACACACTCAGGTCCTCCTGCTTGTGTGACAAGCATTTTACCAATTGTACTATCTCTCCAGCCATTAGTACTTCCTTCTTATGGGCAGAACCGCAATTTGTGCAGGTGGTACCACATCTAGTCTTAGATATCAACTATCAGCTACCTGGGAAAGCTACTGAAAGTGTGTTGCAGTCGGTCACTATGATACAGTCATAAGGAGCAGTCATCTCTGGAGTGGAATAACTATCTCAAAGGACTGAATTGGCAGTTACAGCTAGTGACACAATATGGAATGTCTCCACAGGGTAGGAGCAAAGGGTTGATACATGTCGCTTTCTCATTTACTTGCCTGGCCCAATTTAACATTCTCCAAAGAGGAGCATTTTGCCCCGAAACGTCCTTTTCCTTCTGTCTTGAGCTTCATGTCTAACTAAACAAGCTGGCAGAAGCCATCACCTTCAGACGTGGCTAACAACCTGCTGGACTGATTGAAATGATTTTTGTGGGTATGGAGTTGTACTTTGTGGCAAGCATAGGGGAGAAGTTAAGAAATCTGTTGAAAGTTCTAGAAGCCCTTGGCCAGATCTGGTCATCACAGTGGCCCCCAGATTCCCAGACATCACTAAAGAAGTCAGAAGATGCAGCAAGCTTCCCAGCTTACCAATGAGGATCAACTTTGTGAGATTCTTAAGGAGAATTAATCTCTTAGAAATAAACTCAGGCCAGGCATGGTGGCGCAGGCCTTTAATTTCAGCACTCAGGAGGCAAAGGCAGGTAGATGTCTATGAGTTCAAGGTTAGACTGGTCTACAGATTGAGTCCAGGACAGCCATGGATACACATAGAAACCCTGTCTCAACCCCCCCCCCCAAAAAAAGAAAGAAATTCAGTTAGCATCATTCTACATCTTCAACACTGTATGAAGCAAAATCATCCATGTTACTAAAATAGTGACCCATTAATTTAAAATCCATATTTGTAATATATTTAATAAAAAATGCCTCACAATTTTATAAAAATGTCAATTATAGGTTTCCTGCTAGCTGCTAGTCCACCTTGACCGGGAACAGTGTCAGCATAAAATGCTCATGACATCTTTTTCAGACAAACCCATCTAAGTTCCATTCCCAGGTTTGATTTGCTGGTAGAGCCCACACTGATGGCCCCATCAAGCCCAAGGGCAGCCAACCCTTGTTCAGTGGTCTCTGAGTGGTGCCCTGAGGTCATGTGACTCAGCTGTGCGCGTGGTTCCTGTTCTCATCTGTTCTTCTAAAATAGAGCAAAGAGCAGCTGACTGGTATAGTTGTCCTGAAATGTATTCTACAAAAGCCACAGCAGCAGCCCTAAGCAGAGTACCTGTAATTAGCTGGATTATTTAGCCCCAAGTGGTAGACCAATGAGACCAAGCTGGCCATTAGCAAGACACGTACAGGCTTACATAGCTGAGTGGCCTTGGGACCAGCTTGCTCCAGGTCTGGCTGAGTGTCTCTAGGATTCAGTGTCTCTTCAGTTTTCATCTGTGTTTCTTCTCAAGTTCTTTTGAATGATGTCAACTATCTATTCTCAAGATAGCAAGCATCTACAGCTCCATCCTTACTGCCATGGTGGGGTTGAAACTAAAGCGTTCAGCCATCTTCACCTAGTCAGTAGGACCGCTGCCTGCTTTGGTCACATCCATTCCCTTCAGAGACATAAACACTGCGGTGCTGGGACTGATGCTGAGTCACGCGTTTGCACCTGCCCTGAGTCATTTACACTGGTGGGTGGGGAAGGAGTGGATTCAGTGGAAATTTTGGACTATAGAACAAGGGAGGTGAATGCTGGGAAAGCAAGGAAGTGAATACCCACCCTTATATGATCACAGTAACTTGCAAATTCCCCCTGTTGACTTCACTATGATGTGATTTGTTTTTTAATATTTGTTTGTTTATTTATTTAGATTTACTTATTTTACTTTTGTAGAGTTAAAAATTCTGAGCTTACTTCTTGGTTTTGAAAATCTGCCAATCCCCGAACTTGAAAACCCACCAGTCCTTGAGTCCACTCAAATTTAGGACTTGAAATCCCTCCAATACCCACCTTGGAAAGCTCAAAAGTGACCCTGTATAAGCCTGTCTTCCACTCAGTTCTCTGCTGCTTCTAACTGAGCAGAGGTGGTAGTCACCCTCTTGTGTCTTTCCCAATAAATCTCCTGTGTAAGGTTTGCTGTACGGTGTGACTTTGTGGCAGGATACCTTTCCCTTCAGAGCTACAACATATGCACTGAGGAAACCTTTCCCCTCAGAGCTGCAACACAACGTATGAGCACAAATGTTCTGCCTGCATGCATGTGCATTGCATGAGTTGGATCCCATGGAACTGGGGTTATGGGTAGTTATGAGCTACCATGCTGGTGCTAGGAATTGAATCTGGGTCTTCTGCAAGAGAGACAAGTACTTTTAACTGCTGAGCCAACACTCCAGCCCCCTCTTTGATGTAATCTTTGAAAACATATTTCAAAAAGTTCGGTTCAGCAAGAGGAAGTAATTCCTTCATATTGTCCATTGCCTATATTTATATTTAATTTTCATCCTAAGACAGGAAGGCACATAGCCAAACTTTGTTTACCTGTACACATTCCACAATGCTGCCTGTGACTCATACCTGTCAGGAAGTATGGTCTGATTAATACTAGTCTAGAATGTTTGGTCTCTCAGAGTTCTTTAAAATTCTCAGTTTTGGCCCAGCAGTGGTGGCACACACCTTTAATCCCAGCACTTGGGAGGCAGAGGCAGGCCAATCTCTGAGTTTGAGGCCAGTCTGGTCTACAGAGTGATTTCCAGGATAGCAGGACAGCGAGGGCCACACAGAGAAACTCTGCTTCGAAAAAAAAAAAAAAGAAAAAAAAAAAACAGTGTCCCATTGAGGTGTCTTTAGAGTTGGTTCAGCATTTAGTATTTAATAAAGTTGCAGCTGTGGTAATTTCAAGGTTCAGAAAGCAGCAGGTCCTGATTGTCACAGGAAGACTACTGGCTCTGCCCATCACATGTGTTGTTTCCTGTCTTTCTAGCTGTGATATTTGTCATGATTCGGTCACAATTGCTAACACAGTATAGTAGTAACTTAGTGGTGTTTCAAGTGCTTAGAAATGGATTCTGCTGTGAGCTCAGTATTTCCATCACGATTCACTGTTGCACACGCATCATTAGATCTTCAGTATAGATGTTGCCTATCCTGGAGTGATAAAAAAAAGTCTTTAGGATTTTCTCAAAATAAGTTTCAAGAAGCTTCTTGAAGTAAGCTGCTAGAACATCGGTATTACTTATTGATACTTTCACATTGATTATAAGTAATAGTTTATAGTCTTTTCCCTTTGGTGTGATCCAGTCTTCTACTTTCATCCCAATGAGAAACTGGAATGTAACTCTGGAAACCACATTAGCAATGTTGTGAGGTATGGTGAGGTATGTAGGTCTGAAGGCTGAACTCCTGGGAATCCCAGGAAACACATGGCTGTCTTCCCTACGAGTGTGTGTTTGGAAAGTGTGCATGGAATTCTCTGGCTCCCTGAATGGTTTTTTTTTTTGTTTTTTTGTTTTTTTTTTTTTTTAGGTTTAGAGGTAAGAGGGACTTTATGAAGACTGTAGAACAAGTTGGCGGAGTGTTGGGAGTCAGTCTTGAAGTGAGCTAAGCACTCCAAAAGAATATTTAGTTGTCAGAGGTTGAAGAAAATTCCTTCAGGAGGCCCATGAAGTGCTGACTTTTTTTTTTCTTCTGTTAAACATGATGCTCTTTATGACCATGTAAAAATCACACACCAAGTTACAGTCACATATAACAGATACATAGTT
Organism: Lophiomys imhausi; assembly: GCA_907164525.1. Taxonomy (NCBI): domain Eukaryota; kingdom Metazoa; phylum Chordata; class Mammalia; order Rodentia; family Muridae; genus Lophiomys; species Lophiomys imhausi. The sequence goes on from CAJQZJ010000567.1 coordinate 2,165,913, forward strand.
ACTGCCAAAGGAATCTTTGCTACTCAGGTCCGTTATCTAAGGCTTTGCCACTGTCTTTATTGACATGGGGTGTTGCTAAAAGAAAGATTAGCTAATGGGCCAGTCATAAAAGTATTCTCCAATAACCTCTTATTTATTGGTGTTGATTCTCACAAGTTAAGTGAATGACTTTGTTGTTTAGACTCCTAGGAATTGAAAAAATATCCATATGAACTATTAGCACAAAGTGACTGGCAAGTGAGAACATAAATTGTGTGACAGATGACAGATGCAGGATTTCACGAGGTTGATGGAAGTGGTGCTGGAGAGCTGCTCAAAGTTCCAAAGGTGAGTGAGCCTCTGAAGAGCCTTTCTCTGCTGGGGTGGGACCAGCTATCAGCTCTGAGGAGGACATGGTCTTCAGGAGAGTATTTAGTTATGAGAAGCTGAAGCGAATTCCTTCAATGAAGGTCAAACACTTTTCCTGTTGAGTAAGATGCTGTTGATAGTCATGTGAAAAGCTGAGTATAAAGTGATACACAATTTTTGCTGAGGTGTAATCTTCTTTAAAGGTTATGCCAAAATCAGAATGGGTTTTAATTTCATGAAATCATATCCAGCTGTTTTGTTCTTGTCGTTTACTAAGAAATTCTGATTATTATATTAAATGTATTTAAGTAGCTTTTTTTCTTAGTGAATATCTCTTATTTCATTCTAACTGTAGGAAGCAGCCAATTGTTTTAGGTGTTGATTTTCAGCTTTGTCTGAGTCTAAACCTTCAAGTTCCTTGAGGATTGTTATCTTACAAATCTCCCTGTAGGACATATTTTGGTAAGATCATAAAAGATGTGTCAATAGTGACCCTTGGGGAATAGAATTGTTGTGCTACAAATTGAGTAAATTTTGATTAACGGGAAAACTTTTCTAAAACTCTATGTATAGAATAACTCAATATAATTTTGAAAAATGGGAATGTCATTGAAACCAAAGGGCACGGGCATGAAATAGATGAGTTCCATGTTATTTATGGAATACCTCTTACAGACTGAATTTTATAAAGTCTTTTGTGACTTGAATAATTTGTGACTATGCAGGCTTCTGTTCTGTGACATTTTAATCATTAATGATCCTGCAACATAAAACAGTACTTGAGACATGTCCATGCTGTTTGTTAATTTAAGAATGAATTATCAAATTAACCTTGACTGCTAGATTGTTTGAATTTATCCAGAAGAAAGGAGTGATTGCTCATCTGAACTACTGAATATTGAACAGTTTCTCCCTGGGCCTTTCCTGTGAGAATCAGATTCAGGGGTCATGTTTAGAGATGCTCCCTTCTCAGTCAGTCTGTCAACATCTCCATATTTTTTTGCCCCAAATGTTTATGATGTTGAATACCAATGGAAACAGGCAGAGTGTTTGACAGAGTGACCATGTAACTTACCCCAATTTTGGCATTCTTGAGATGGGTTCTTCTAATGATTATACAGTAACAACAGCTGTAAGCAAGGATCATCTTAGCAAACAAGGGCCTTTCAAGCTGCTGTTGTTGGTCAACAGTCAGATATCCTGGCTATCATTATCTACTTTGTTGCACTCATCTAAGACCTGGGTCCTGTTATATACTCCGGCCTTGAAGGCATCTTTGCCAGCAACCCAGTACACACAGAAGAGGAGAGCTAAGCCCTCAGAAAGCCAGCCACAGCCCCAACACCTGAGCACTTCTGTGCATTACTACTTACTTCCTGTCTGTCTTAGTTAGGGTCTTACTGCTGTAAAGAGACACCATGACCATGGCAGCTCTTACAAAGGAAAACAGTTAGTTTGAGCCTTGGTTACAGTTTCAGAGGTTTAGTCTATTATTGTTATGGCAAGAAACATGGTGGCACGCAGGCAGACATGGTGCTGGAGAAGGAGCTGAGAGCTCTACATCTGGATCCACAGGCAGCAGAAGGAGAGACTAAAGCTCTCCTTCACTACTACACACTTCCTCCAACAAGGCCACACCTCCTAATCATGGCACTCCCCAAGCATTCAAACACATGAGTCTGTGGGAGTCATACCTATTCAAATCACCACACTCACCTTGGTGGTGAAAACCTCTCTAAGAGATGAAGAATAAATGGCATTCCAGTGATGGAAAATGGAGTAAAGACTATCTAACCATGTGCATGTGTGTGATCCAGTGAAATAGACGATCAAATGGGGATTGTATGCCATCTCTCTTTGAGTTCTAATAATGGCCTTTCTCTACTATCTTGCTACAAAACCAGAGAGTGCTGATTATGACCATATTTAATCTCATCCTATTACTTTTAGTGCTAAAATTTGCAATTATAATTTGCACATATTCTCTAAACTAGCCATTGCATTTGCTAGCTTCTCTTCATTAGCACTTTGAAGGTGAGTTGTAGGGCTTCATGATCATACAGTGTCGGGGGCTGGCTCCTCTGGCTCCCTTTCTGCTATCTAGGAAATTACAAGATCTCATGAGAGAGAAGAACATTTGTCTTCTATTTAAGCCATTGTACTTGAAGCCTCGGAATCATGGCCATAAATCATACCAGCTGTAATAGTGGATTTGAAAACCCAGTGGACGTGGAGTCAAAAGGTGTATACTTTATTCTTACGCTGCTGGTGGAACAACTCTGAGCTTCTCTTTTCTCATAGTGAAACATAAGTGAAAATAATACTTGAGAGGTAGATAACCATTTGTTACTCTATTCCACAGATTCTTATTCCATCATGTTCATTACTGCTCTATTCACAATAGCCAGGAAATGGAAATAACCTAAACATTCTTTAACTGACAAGTACATAATGAAAATGTCCTACCTATGCACTATGGAACACTATTCAGCTGTAAAGAAAAAAAAATATGAACTTTGCAGTAAAATGGATGGAACTGAAAAAGGTTATACTGAGTAACCCAGACCCAGAAAGACAAACATTGCAGGTTCTATCTCATTGGAGGCGCTTAGCTCCAAATCTTCAGATATGATTACATTCCCTGTAGTAACTACAGAAACTAGGAATTATTTTCCATTTCTGGGGTAGGAGAATTGGGGAGTGATAGAGAGAGAGAGAGAGAGAGAGAGAGAGAGAGAGAGAGAGAGACATTACAGGGTATAAATTGTCTGATTGGGGAATTGGGAAAGTAGGGGCTGTTTAGTGGTGAAGAGAGGTAAATGCAGAAGGAGGAGGATAAAGTAACAGTAATAATGTTTGAAAAAGTCATAAGGATATTATTAAGCATCTAAGTAAAACTATAATACACATAATTCTGTGTGTATATATTTAATATATAAAATATATATTGAGGTAGAATTATGTATATTATTCTATATGTGTGTGTGTACTTTAAATGAAATTCTCTAATTTTGGCTGACAATGCTCTCTGTAGAGCCGAAGACCACTTAGCAAGAACCCCAATGTCAGGCATCAGTAGCCTTCTTTTGAGCTGTTGGTCAAGGTTATCCAAGAGACTCCCAAAACATGCAGTGTATTGCTTTTGCTCTTGGTTACCTGGCAGAAATGGAAGGAAAATTCATATTGCTGATGGCACCATGCACTTCAGACACAGAATCCAAAGGCTCCATGTGCTAGATCAGACCTGGATGCCTCCTCCTTGAGGATTACCTTTCTTGGTATCATGTTCCATGCAATCTTTCAAAAGAGGGAAATAACCAACAATCCTACACAGCTATGACACATATGAACCACAACAATGACTTGCATTGCACAATAACCTGAAGAATACAGCCATGGCATGTATACCTTGGTGCTAACTAACAGCTCTCTTAATTAGACATAATATCTTCTCAACAAGAGGGAAGTCATGCCTGGCACTGGAAAACTCAGCTAACTAGTTGCTCAGTGCTAGTGAAGCCATGGATCTTGGAGGAGAATCTACATCCCCCTCACTTTATTAAGCAAGCATAATCCATAACTACATTCTAAATATTTCCCTTATACCCACAGATTAATGTAGACCTCACCCCTTATCAAGGAGACGCCTCTAGATGGATACCATTACAGAAAACCACAACCAATCAAAATGAAGAATTGTGGAGCCCAGTCTGAAATGGATACATCTATGTAACATTCTCCCACAAGGCTCAGGAATGGTGTAGAAGAGGGGAGTAGAGATATTGTAAAAGCAGGGAATCCAGGAGTTTTCCCTAAGATTGTCTCCTAGTAATGTCAGAATTAATAAAAACAAAAACAAAAGAAACTGAGTAGGCTGGTGTTAAGGTGGGAATTGAAAGGCTTCAGAATGGCCATGCAACACTCCACCCTGATTTCTTTTTCTTTTTTTAAGATTTATTTACTATGTGTACAATGTTCTGTATTGAAGTATGTTTGCCTGCACACTAGAAGAGGGCACCAGATCTCATTATAGATGGTTATGAACCACCATGTGGTTGCTGGGAATTGAACTCAGGACCTCTGGAAGAGCAGCCAGTGCTCTTATCCTCTGAGTCATCTCTCCAGTCCCCACCCTGATTTCTTAAAATCCTCTTATTCTTACCCAAGAGCCTACTCTCTCCGAAGAATACCCAAAGACTCCCTCCTCTGTACTCCCGTGACAGTGCCACCCTGCCCTGTTCCACACTGCTCAGCTCTTATTTTGATGTATTACCTGCTTTGTCTCAGCTTCCTGAGATGAGGCACTGCTTATCATGCCTCACATGTGCTTTCATTTGCCGAGTGCAAAGATAAATAACAAGACAGCTAAGAGCAGTCCACCACCCAGATCCTAGACCCAGCTCCTAGATTCTCCTTTTTGGCCAGCTGCAAGGCTGCCTGCATTCTGGAAGCTATAGGACAATTCCTGTCCAACCTTTTCTCTGTCATTTGTGCTGGGTTAGGGTGCTGAAGCCACCATGCTTGCCTTTGGGCTCTGGTAGCATTTGTTCAATAAGAAACACAGGTGAGACATTGGAAGGTGGATAGAGAGGGAGCTCCGGACTAGGAAATATCCTGTATGGGACTCCTTCTCTTGGATTCCAAGATGTGCTCCTTCTGATCTCATGCCTAGACCTGGAGACCTCTGGTTGTTACTTGCTCCTAGGATTTCAATGCCAGTTCCCAGTGCTGCTTGTACCATCATAAATACTTACAAAAAGCCAGTTCCCAGAACTGCCTGTACCATTATAAATACTTATAGAAACACAGAAAAGTCTCTCAGGGGCTAGAGATATGGCTCTTTAGTTTAAAAACCCTTGCTGCTCTAGCAGAGGATCCAGGGTCAGAACCATGTGTAAATCTAGTTGCTAGGGAATCTGGTGCCTTTGCCGATACCAGGCAAGCACGTGGTGCATATCCACACATGCAGCCAGAGCACTCATACACATAAAAATAAATCTTTTTAAAAAAAAATCTCGATCCAAGATGGCGCCGACCATAGAGCAGTGCATCTGAGTAGTAGGTGAATGAGATTAGTCACTGTGGAGTGAATATGAGGTCCCCTAGCCTACAGTGAAACACAGATGGTGTCTGAATTCCCACGGTGAACATTGAGACTGGTCACCAGGTAAAACAGCCCACGCAGTTCCCGGGAACACCACCCTGAGATCAGCCAGCTCCGTCACCGGTCTGGAGAGGAGCTCTGGCTAGAGGAGATCTAGCCCAGGAGCAGATCCATCCGACGGCTCCAGCCACAGACCAGTGGCCCCACCTGTCTGCCTGATATGCAGCCTGCACTCGGACCTGTACACCCAAGAGGGAAAAACAGCTGCACCACAAGAGCAAAGGTAAGTGAGATTATTTTTTCCAGAGTTTCCAACATGGCGGCACAGAGTGCACTGTAGCAGAGAGGCAGAGACCTAACCCAGTCACAGCAAAGCAATTAGGAGCCAAGACTGCCTGCAAACAGAGCCCGCGACAGTGTGTTCTCCACAAATATTGGGGCGGGTGGGTCACTCACCCTAGCACCCAAGCATCTGAGGCAGTCAGCAACAGGCACACTGAGGCCTGCACCATTGTGGGTGGAGCTCCCTGCCTGCATAGTCAGCCTAGCTGGGGAGCCAGAATGACTGGGTCAGTGAGAGGAGAACACAGACCCAACCACAGCTCTACCTGCCTTTCTGAGGAGACCTATCAGCTCCCAGGTCCTCAGAGGCTAGCCCTCTCCCCACTCCAATCCCCTCTATATTGGTCCAATTGGGTCACAAGCAGTTGAGGAGAGTGGCAGCCACCCTCCTCTCAGAGAGCCAGTCAGTCTATTACAGGAACCTGCCTGCCATCTGGAGGTAAACACCAGGATCTCAGGATCAGCCAACCCCCAGGGCAGGGAGTTTTCCTGAGCACCAAGGTCAGGTAACAAAAGCAACAAACAGATAACACCTGGGTCCATCTGATGACAAAAGGTCAGCACAAGAACATGATAAAAAAAAAAAACAAAAAACCAAAAAAATAGGATGTCTCCAGATCCTAGCAATAATGCTACAGACAACTCTGGACAGCCGAACACGATTGAAACAAAGGAAAATGACCTTAATCCTATGCTTATATTAATAATAGAAGGCCTAAGGGAGGAAATCAAATACCTCAGAGAGCAACAACATAGATGGGGAAAACAAGGTATTCCATGACAAAGCTAAATTCAAACAATATCTATACACAAATCCAGCTCTACAAAAGATGTTGGAAGGAAAACTTCAACCCAAAGAGGTTAACTACACACAAGAAAGCACAGGAGGATAGGGCCAAGATGGCGGCGACCTACACTGACGCATTTTGAACGCGGGGAAAAAAGAGCCATAAAAAACACAGAGTTATTGGGCACTGTGCAAAGGAGGTGATGGAAATGAATAAAGCGCTTAAAGGAATGGAAGACCTGAAAAGTGAAGTTGAAGAAATGAAGAAAAACCAATCCGAGACATCCATAGAACTGGAAAACCTTAAGAAAAGAATCGGAACTACAGACACTAGCATCACCAACAGAATACAAGAGATGGAAGAATTTGAGGCTCAGAGGATAAAATTGAAGAAATGGATACATCTGTCAAAGAAAATGTCAAATCTAAAAAAGTCCTGACACAAAACCTTCAGGAAATCAAGGACACAATGAAAAGATGAAATCTCAGAATAATAGGAATAGAAGAAAGAGAAGAGTCCCACCTCCATGGACCAGAAAATATCTTCAACAAAATCATTGAAGAGAATTTCCCAAATCTAAAAAAAGAGATGCCAATAACTGTACAAGAAGCTTACAGAACTCCAAATAGATTGGGCCAGAAAAGAAAATCTTCCTGCCACATAATAATCAAAACAATAAATGTACAGAACAAAGAAAGAATTTTAAAAGCTGCTAGGGAAAAGTGACAAATAACATATAATGGCAAACCTATCAGAATCACACCTGACTTTTCTTCACAGACTCTACAAGCCAGAAGGGCCTGGAGAGACGTCTTGCACACCCTAAAAAACCACAAATGCCAGGCCAGACTATTATTCCCTGCAAAATTGTCAATCAACATAGATGGAGAAAACAAGGTATTCCATGACAAAGCTAAATTCAAACAATATCTATACACAAATCCAGCTCTACAGAAGATGTTGGAAGGAAAACTTCAACCCAAAGAGGTTAACTACACACAAGAAAGCACAGGAGGATGGGGCCAAGATGGCGGCGACCTACACTGACGCATTTTGAACGCGGGGGGGGGAGAGCCATAAAAAACACAGAGTTATTGGGCACTTTGCAAAAACCGGAGGGGCTAGACCCCCCCGGGAACACTCACAGATCCAAAGGGACTGTTAAAAGTCTCAGGGCAAGGCTCTCCCCCATCTCTCGCAGACACGGAAGCCATTAAACCCGGGATTCGGGAACTCCCATTTGGAGAGGCGCCTGGTAAGATCGATCCCAAGTTACAGCAGGCAGAATCAGAGTCCACTTGCCATAGATCGCTGGCCTATTGGGCTCCCCACACCTCAGGTAGAACTTATACCCACTTAAAAAACTTTGCGAGATAGTGGAAGGCTTAGCAAGGAACAAACAGGGGGCTCAGCGGGTGGTCCGCAGCCGTTCGTGAAGCGGAGGGTGGGAGGTTCCAAGAGAGCGCGGGAAGCTGGGAACACAAAGGCGGGCGGGAGGGGGTGAATCCCGCGCACTCACGGCAGCGTAGCTGGGGAGGGGGCCCGGCTGGCAGGGCCAAATCCCCGTGAACCCACGGCAGGTCAACTGGGGAGAGAGACAGGCATGGGCGGGGCCAGGGATCCGTGCACCCACGGCTGAGCTGCTGGGGCGAGAGGACCACTCAGGCGGCCGGTGGATCCGGGGCTTGGGGTACCCACGGCCTAGCAGCCAGGGAGGGGGACCTGCGGCGGCCCAGACAGGAAGGGAATCAGGCACAGAGGCCAGCCCTGTGGTGAGAAGCCTAGTGAGAAACCAGAAATCGGGACCATAGCTGTATTCTGGAAAATCCAGACATATTAGGTGTGGAGCCAGACCCTGTCAGCCTCCGTGATGACAAACAAAGCCCACAGAATCTGTGCCTGGGCAAACAGGTCCATACCATCAGAACCATTACAGGCTGATAACTCAGAGTGCAACATAGGGAAGTCTGAATTGGGAGCAGTGAAACAATCCTGGTTCATTACGCACAACCTGGGAATAGGCTGCACCAGCTCACAGTGCCTCAGGCGATTAAAACCACAGTGACCCTGAAATCCCCCTGTAAGCAACGACAGATAGCCAAGTAACTCGTCCCCTGCACCAAATCATCCACTGTGGTTCCAAGCACAGAAAACAGACAGCTAAACGCATCCAATGGCCAAAGCTCAAAAAAAAAAAAATAGAAATCAAGGAAATATCACTCCAACAAAGCAGAATCATCCTAGCTCATCCAATTCAGATGACCACACACCAACAGAAAGACATCAAAACGTTGACAATTCTCCATTATGGAAAGTGATAGAGTCCCTGCAAGAAGAACTTAAATCTATGAAGGAATTCAAAGAAGCCACAATTCTACAAGTCAAAACAAGGAACATCACCATTAAAGAGCTCCAAGCCAAGGTGACAGAGCTTGAACAGGAAAAGGAAAAAGCAATGAAAGATTTTCATACAAAAACAACCAAGCTGGAGAAGGAAATGTACAAAATGAACAAAACCATACAAGACATGAAAATAGAAATAGAAACAATAAAGAAAACACAGTCAGAGTTAAAAGAGGAAGTGGAGAACCAAGGGAAGAGAACAGGAACTAAGGATGTGAGGATCAACAATAGGATGCAAGAGATGGAAGACAGGATATCAGGCATGGAAGATTCAGTGGAAGAAATCAGTACAACATCCAAAGAAAATGAGAAGGCTAAAAAATCTCTCACCCACAACATCCAAGAAATCAAGGACTCAATGAAAAGACGGAACCTAAGAATTATAGGTATAGAGGAAAGAGAGGACCCCCGACTCCAAGGTCCAGGAAATATCTTCAACAAAATCATAGAGGAAAACTTCCCAAACCTGAAAAAAGAGTTGCCAATAAAAATCCAAGAGGCTTACAGAACACCGAACAGACTAGATCAGAAAAGAAACTCCTCTCGCCACATAATAATTGAAACACCAAATGTACAGAACAAAGAAAGAATATTAAAAGCTGTAAGAGAAAAAGGTCAAGTCACATACAATGGCAGACCCATCAGAATTACACCTGACTTCTCCTCAGAAACTTTAAAAGCTAGAAGGGCCTGGTCAGATATACTACAAGTCCTGAGAGATCATAGGTGCCCATCCAGACTACTTTACCCAGCAAAACTCTCTATCAACATAGATGGAGAAAACAAGATATTCCATGACAAAATCAAATTTAAACAATATCTACCCACAAACCCAGCCCTACAGAAAATCCTAGAAGGAAAATTCCAACCCAGAGAAGAAAACTCCACCCAAGAAAACAAAGGGAATAGAAAACCCCTCAGCAACTAAACCAAAAGAGGCACAGGACCACCACCTATACCAAACTAATGGGAAATAACAACCCCAGGTCACTAATATCCATCAACATCAATGGACTCAACTCCCCAATAAAAAGACATAGGTTTACAGAGTGGATCCGCAAGCAAGACCCTTCCATATGCTGTATACAAGAGACACATCTAACTACAAAAGATAGACACTGCCTCAGAGTAAAGGG
>CAJQZJ010000567.1:2176433-2211349 GCA_907164525.1 Lophiomys imhausi
CCCCCCCGGGAACACTCACAGATCCAAAGGGACTGTTAAAAGTCTCAGGGCAAGGCTCTCCCCCATCTCTCGCAGACACGGAAGCCATTAAACCCGGGATTCGGGAACTCCCATTTGGAGAGGCGCCTGGTAAGATCGATCCCAAGTTACAGCAGGCAGAATCAGAGTCCACTTGCCATAGATCGCTGGCCTATTGGGCTCCCCACACCTCAGGTAGAACTTATACCCACTTAAAAAACTTTGCGAGATAGTGGAAGGCTTAGCAAGGAACAAACAGGGGGCTCAGCGGGTGGTCCGCAGCCGTTCGTGAAGCGGAGGGTGGGAGGTTCCAAGAGAGCGCGGGAAGCTGGGAACACAAAGGCGGGCGGGAGGGGGTGAATCCCGCGCACTCACGGCAGCGTAGCTGGGGAGGGGGCCCGGCTGGCAGGGCCAAATCCCCGTGAACCCACGGCAGGTCAACTGGGGAGAGAGACAGGCATGGGCGGGGCCAGGGATCCGTGCACCCACGGCTGAGCTGCTGGGGCGAGAGGACCACTCAGGCGGCCGGTGGATCCGGGGCTTGGGGTACCCACGGCCTAGCAGCCAGGGAGGGGGACCTGCGGCGGCCCAGACAGGAAGGGAATCAGGCACAGAGGCCAGCCCTGTGGTGAGAAGCCTAGTGAGAAACCAGAAATCGGGACCATAGCTGTATTCTGGAAAATCCAGACATATTAGGTGTGGAGCCAGACCCTGTCAGCCTCCGTGATGACAAACAAAGCCCACAGAATCTGTGCCTGGGCAAACAGGTCCATACCATCAGAACCATTACAGGCTGATAACTCAGAGTGCAACATAGAGAAGTCTGAATTGGGAGCAGTGAAACAATCCTGGTTCATTACGCACAACCTGGGAATAGGCTGCACCAGCTCACAGTGCCTCAGGCGATTAAAACCACAGTGACCCTGAAATCCCCCTGTAAGCAACGACAGATAGCCAAGTAACTCGTCCCCTGCACCAAATCATCCACTGTGGTTCCAAGCACAGAAAACAGACAGCTAAACGCATCCAATGGCCAAAGCTCAAAAAAAAAAAAAATAGAAATCAAGGAAATATCACTCCAACAAAGCAGAATCATCCTAGCTCATCCAATTCAGATGACCACACACCAACAGAAAGACATCAAAACGTTGACAATTCTCCATTATGGAAAGTGATAGAGTCCCTGCAAGAAGAACTTAAATCTATGAAGGAATTCAAAGAAGCCACAATTCTACAAGTCAAAACAAGGAACATCACCATTAAAGAGCTCCAAGCCAAGGTGACAGAGCTTGAACAGGAAAAGGAAAAAGCAATGAAAGATTTTCATACAAAAACAACCAAGCTGGAGAAGGAAATGTACAAAATGAACAAAACCATACAAGACATGAAAATAGAAATAGAAACAATAAAGAAAACACAGTCAGAGTTAAAAGAGGAAGTGGAGAACCAAGGGAAGAGAACAGGAACTAAGGATGTGAGGATCAACAATAGGATGCAAGAGATGGAAGACAGGATATCAGGCATGGAAGATTCAGTGGAAGAAATCAGTACAACATCCAAAGAAAATGAGAAGGCTAAAAAATCTCTCACCCACAACATCCAAGAAATCAAGGACTCAATGAAAAGACGGAACCTAAGAATTATAGGTATAGAGGAAAGAGAGGACCCCCGACTCCAAGGTCCAGGAAATATCTTCAACAAAATCATAGAGGAAAACTTCCCAAACCTGAAAAAAGAGTTGCCAATAAAAATCCAAGAGGCTTACAGAACACCGAACAGACTAGATCAGAAAAGAAACTCCTCTCGCCACATAATAATTGAAACACCAAATGTACAGAACAAAGAAAGAATATTAAAAGCTGTAAGAGAAAAAGGTCAAGTCACATACAATGGCAGACCCATCAGAATTACACCTGACTTCTCCTCAGAAACTTTAAAAGCTAGAAGGGCCTGGTCAGATATACTACAAGTCCTGAGAGATCATAGGTGCCCATCCAGACTACTTTACCCAGCAAAACTCTCTATCAACATAGATGGAGAAAACAAGATATTCCATGACAAAATCAAATTTAAACAATATCTACCCACAAACCCAGCCCTACAGAAAATCCTAGAAGGAAAATTCCAACCCAGAGAAGAAAACTCCACCCAAGAAAACAAAGGGAATAGAAAACCCCTCAGCAACTAAACCAAAAGAGGCACAGGACCACCACCTATACCAAACTAATGGGAAATAACAACCCCAGGTCACTAATATCCATCAACATCAATGGACTCAACTCCCCAATAAAAAGACATAGGTTTACAGAGTGGATCCGCAAGCAAGACCCTTCCTTATGCTGTATACAAGAGACACATCTAACTACGAAAGATAGACACTTCCTCAGAGTAAAGGGCTGGGAAAAGGTTTTCCAAGCAAATGGACCCAGGAAGCAAGCTGGAGTAGCCATCCTAATATCAAACAAAACAGACTTCCAACTGAAGTTAATGAAGAAAGACAAAGAAGGGCACTATATACTCATTAAAGGGAATATTCATCAAGAGGAAATTTCAATACTGAACATCTATGCCCCAAATACAAAGGCACCTACTTTCGTAAAAGAAACACTTCTAAAACTTAAAGCGCACGTCGATCACAACACATTAGTAGTGGGAGACTTCAACACCCCACTCACAACAATGGACAGATCATCAAGACAGAAGACAAACAGAGAAATATTGAGTCTAACAGAGATCATGAAACAAATGGACCTAACAGATATCTACAGAACGTTTCACCCAAACACAAAGGAATACATCTTTTTCTCAGCACCCCACGGAACCTTCTCCAAAATCGACCACATAGTTGGTCACAAGGATAGTCTCAATAGATACAAGAAAATTGAAATAACACCTTGTATCTTATCAGACCACCACGGAATAAAGCTGGTCTTCAACAGCAAAAGAATCAACAGAAAGCCTACACACACATGGAAATTGAACAGCTCCTTACTGGATGACCACTGGGTCAGGGAAGAAATAAAGAAGGAAATCAAAGACTTCTTAAAATCCAACGACAATGAAGACACAACATACCCAAACCTATGGGACACATTGAAAGCTGTGCTACTACGAGGAAAGTTCATAGCACTAAGTGCTTTCAAAAAGAAAATTGTGACAGCTCATTTTAGTGAACTAACAGCTAAGCTGGGTGAATTGGAAAAAAACAGAAACAAACACTCCCAAGAAGAGCAGAAGGCAGGAAATCATCAAACTTAGGGCTGAAATCAACAACTTAGAATCAAAAAGAACTATACAAAGAATCAATGAAACCAAGAGTTGGTTCTTTGAGAAAATCAACAAAATAGACAGACCCCTAGCCAAATTAACTAAAAGGCAAAGGGAAAGAACTCAAATCAACAAAATCAGAAATGAAAAGGGAGAAATAACAACAGACATTGAGGAGATCCAGAAAATATTCGGGCATTACTTTAAAAATCTATATTCCACTAAATTTGAAAACCTAAGCGAAATGGACAATTTCCTCGATAAATTCCACCTACCAAAACTAAATCAAAATCAGATTAACAGCTTAAACAGCCCAATAACACCCAAGGAAATAGAAACAGTCATTAATAATCTCCCAACCAAAAAAAGCCCAGGGCCACATGGCTTTAGCATGGAATTCTACCGGACCTTCAAAGAGGAACTAACACCATTACTTTTCAAACTCTTCCACCACATAGAAACAGAAAGAACACTGCCAACCTCATTCTATGAGGCCACTGTCATTCTGATTCCTAAACCACACAAAGACCCAACAAAGAAAGAGAACTTCAGACCAATCTCCCTCATGAACATAGATGCAAAAATACTTAATAAAATACTAGCAAACCGAATTCAAGAACACATCAAAAGTATCATACACCATGATCAAGTAGGCTTCATCCCTGGAATGCAGGGATGGTTCAATATACGAAAGTCTATCAATGTAATTCACCACATAAACAAAATGAAAGAAAAAAAACACATGATAATCTCGCCAGATGCAGAAAAAGCATTTGACAAAATCCAACACCCCTTCATGCTAAAAGTTCTGGAGAGAACAGGCATACAAGGACCATACCTAGAAATAATAAAGGCAATATACAGCAAGCCAGTAGCCAACATCAAATTAAATGGAGAGAAGCTTGAAGCATTTCCTCTAAACTCAGGGACAAGACAAGGATGTCCACTTTCACCATATCTCTTCAATATAGTACTTGAAGTCCTTGCTAGAGCAATAAGACAACTAAAGGAGATCAAAGGGATAAAAATTGGAAATGAAGAAGTCAAATTATCCCTATTCGCAGATGATATGTTAGTATACATAAGCGACCCCAAAAACTCCACCAAAGAACTCTTACAGCTGATAAACAACTTCAGCAAGGTGGCTGGATACAAAATTAACTCAAAAAAATCAGAAGCCCTTCTTTATACAACAAACAAATATACCGAGAAAGAAATAAGGGAAACAACCCCCTTCACAATAGCCACAAACAACATAAAATACCTGGGGGTAACTCTAACCAAGCATGTAAAGGACCTATATAACAAGAACTTCAAGCCCCTGAAGAAAGAAATGGAAGAGGCCTTTAGAAGATGGAAAGATCTCCCATGCTCATGGATAGGTAAGATCAACATAATAAAAATGGCTATCCTACCAAAAGCAATATATAGATTTAATGCAATTCCTATCAAAACACCAACACAATTCTTTATAGACCTGGAAAAAGCTAGTCTCAACTTCATATGGAACAACAAAAAGCCCAGAATAGCTAAATCAATCCTGTCCAATGAAAAAACATCTGGAGGTATCACCATCCCAGATTTCAAGCTGTACTACAGAGCAGAGCAACAGTAATAAAAACAGCATGGTACTGGTATAGAAACAGACCAGTGGATCAATGGAATCAAATTGAAGACCCAAACATGGATCCACACACCTATGGCCAACTAATCTTTGACAAAGAAGCCAAAAAACGCACAATGGAAGAAGGACAGCATCTTCAACAAATGGTGCTGGTCCAACTGGATGTCCACTTGCAAAAGAATGAAATTAGACCCATACCTATCACCTTGTACAAAACTTAATTCCAAGTGGATCAAAGACGTTAACATAAGGCCAGCCACACTAAAGATACTAGAAGAAAAAGTAGGGGAAACCCTCGAACTCATTGGCACAGGTGACAACTTCCTGAACAGAACACCAACAGCTCAGGACCTGAGATCAACAATCAATAAATGGGACCTCATGAAACTGAAAAGCTTCTGTAAAGCAAAGGACACTATCATTCGAACAAAACGGCAACCAACAGACTGGGAGAAAATCTTCACCAACCGCACATCTGATAGAGGGCTATTATCTAAAATCTACACAGAACTCAAGAAACTAAATGCCAAGAAACCAAATAATCCAATCAAAAAATGGGAGATGGAGCTAAATAGAGAATTCACAAAGGAGGAATCCCTAAGGGGTGAGAGACACCTGAAGAAATGTTCAACATCCTTAATCATTAGAGAAATGCAACTCAAGACGACCCTGAGGTTCCACCTAACACCTGTTAGAATGGCTAAGATAAAGAGCTCAAATGATAGCGCATGCTGGCGAGGGTGTGGAGAAAGGGGAACCCTACTCCATTGCTGGTGGGAGTGCAGGCTTGTGCAACCACTATGGAGGTCTGTCTGGCGATATCTTAGAAATCTAGGAATAACCTTGCCTCAGGACCCAGCCATACCACTTCTGGGTATACACCGAAAGGACCTCTCACGGAGACATAGGGAAGTCTCCTCATCTATGTTCATAGCAGCCTTATTTGTAATAGCTAGAAATTGGAAACAACCCAGATGTCCCTCAACTGAAGAATGGATTAAAAAATTGTGGTACATCTAAACAATGGAATATTACTCAGCTATCAGAAACAATGAAATCATGCAATTTGCAACCAAATGGATGGATCTAGAGGAGCTCATACTGAGTGAGCTAACCCAGTCTCAGAAGGATGCACATGGCATCTATTCACTTATAGTAGGATTTTAACTATATCGTATAGGATATCTGTACTGCAACCAACACAACAAAAGGAACATGGACGTAAATTTTTTTTTTATCATTTTGTTTTTCCTTCTTTTTTTCTTTTTTCTTTTTCCTTTTCCCTTCTCTTTTTCCTCCCTTTTTTTTTGTTCATATTCTTTGTTGTTGTGGGTTTGTGTGTTTGTTTGTCTTTTTTTTTAGTATTCCCCCAGTAGCAAGGAGACACCTTTTACTGGCAGTACTGCCTCGTAGGCCCCCGGTGAATGAAGAGGCTCTTGGCCCTCATATGACTCCTGATCTGTGGTGAGAGAATGTTAGGCAGTGACACTCCACCCCAGAGGAACAAGACGGAAGGGTCAGGGGGTAGAGCATGGGAGGGTGGGGCTGGGAAGCGGGAAAAGAGGACAATATGATAAGGATGTAACCTGAAACAACAAACAAATAAATTTATTAATTAAAAAAAAAAAACTTGGGAGGCAGAGGCAGACGGATCTTTGTGAGTTCGAGGCCAGCCTGGTCTACAAAGTGAGTCCAGGACAGCCAACAATACACAGAGAAACTCTGTCTCGAAAAAAACCAAAAAAAAAAAAAAAGGCAGGTGGCAGGGCTGAAACACTGTGAATGGAATAGAGGATACAGCCATTTGGCCTGGTTTTGCAGACCTCCAGGGGTAGAGAAGACATGGAGCTAAGGTAAAATACAAGAGAATTGTGGTATTGGCCTATGCCTTTGACTAAAGCGGAGACGGGGGCGGGGGGGAGCACCGTAGAGTTGGTGGTCTTATGTATTCTGGAGTCATACGGAGCGGGGTGGTGAGGGTGCATACTCTTGGTCCCACCATTCAAGAAGAGTCCACCCTTGGTCCCAGCTCCCAGCACACTGGAGACACAAACAGGCAGATCCTGGAGCTCAGGGTCAGCCTGATGCAGGGCAAACTCTAAATAGAGAAAGACTTGGATCCAAGAGTGGTGGAACACATCTTTGATCCCTTCAGATGGGAAACACAGGTCCCTGATCCCAATAATTAGAGTACAGAGACACACACATGGGATTTGGAGGGACCTAAGTTTGGAGGCTACTTACAAAAGGCCTTCTCGATGCAGGCAGATTGTCCTTTGGGATCTCAAAATATATACACTAGAGCTGGTTTAGCTCCAAGGTGACAGAATGATTTCTTCTTTAACCCGGATTGAAAGATAACGCTTTGTATGTTGTCAGAAGGCCAAATTTGCTTCAGGAGAAGTACTACCTAGCCCCCCCCCCCCAAAAAAAAAAGAGGGCAATTGTCCTAGGGTTGGGATTGGGGCAGGACTCTGTTCTTATCGTTCCAGGAGAATCGAAGCGTCCATTAGGCGAGCCCGGGGACGGCTGGATAGCAGAAACCTCAGCAGAGAGTAGAATCAGGCACCAAGGAGGATGAGTGACCCAGTTGATTCTGCCTGGCAGACTTCCTCAATAGCTGTCTCCATCGGGGGTCTGCAACCACCACAGCAATCCAATGTCACTGTGACCGTTCAGCTCTACACAAAGCCCCGGCAGGAACCTCAGTGAAGCCTGCAAGATCAGCTTCTGCCTACAAACCCCTTAGGTCATCTAAACAGCTGAGAACAGAAGGACTGAACATAAAAGGAGTGTACTAACATTTTTAACCATTTTTTCCATTTGAGTTCGGGCCCCAAACAGGTCTACTAGGACCCAAATCAGCAGGAAGTCACTTTAAGAGAGCTACGTCCCATGCCCAGAGGGTGGGGAAGATGTTTCTCTGCCCTTCTTTTTGGTGATTTGAAGGATAACTGAAAACTCCGATATTTAGGGGAAGAGATTACAAGCTGAAAAATGGTCCTGTTTAGTGGATTTTGGAGGTTAGCCCCAGGGACTTTCTACTTTTCCTTTTCTGTATCCTCTTCCTCTCCTATGTAGGAGTGCATGGGCTTGAGAAAAATGAGATATAGACATAGCACAGGAAGGTCCAAGAAGAAGGGGCAGATTATTCAATATGGCCTTATACCTTTGTATATTGATACAAAATTAGTAGTTTATTTGGCTAAAGTGGTATTGACTATTGTTTATTGTGCAAAAATAAGATTGTATTGGATTTCATCGGTATTGATCTTTGTATATTGATACAAAATTAAGATTATAGTTGGCCACAATGGTATTGACCCTTGCATATGAACGTAATATTAAGATTGTATTGGGCTACATAGGCATTGATCTTTGTATATTGATACATAATTAAGAGTATATTTAACCACAATTGAATAGATCTTTGTATATTGATACAAATTTAAAAGTAACGCTTCCTAATGGTATCATACCTAGAGATACTTAGAAATAAAATGGGAAGCTCTGACCTCTTGATACCAACCGTCTAAAACGGTCTAGGATAGTTAAGTAAAACAAACTCCTAGTCATGCAAACATGTCACTTTGTTAGCTACTATGACAGTCTATCACAGATATTCTCTAAACTACCCAGTAATCAAGTTGCTAAGAGACAAGCAACATTTGCTTATCTAAATACAAGAGATGGATAGGGCATCTTCAAAAACCCCAAGAGATCTGCAGAATATGGCATTCAAAGATGTTATCTTAAATCAAGATTTTTTTTTTCTATCGAGATATATCAGCGCCTGACAGGACCCCGTATTGTACTCCAAGTAGAAGATAAGCATCGAAGAACCTCCACTGTAAGATGGTTGAATTATTGGCAAGCCTATCTCTTGGCATGAAAAAACCCCTTGCACCAACTGCAGACAGACTGCTGTCCAAAAAGGACAAAACTTGGTAGCAGGGAAGTCGACAGACTAACTCTGCCAAGACAGGGTAGGTAAGTCCTTCATAATCCCTGCTCTACAACAAATGTCTGTCAGAGAAACAGGACCCAAAGGCTGAAGACTGATGCAGGAATGTATGGAGAGAAAATGGGAACTGTCCAGGCAGTCATTGGTATGTCCTTTCTTAGTTTTGGAAGCTGCAGGCCCTGCACTTCCTATATAAGCAAATATATTTATCCCTCTCAGGTCTCTGAGGTGGTTGAAGAATAGACAGCTAGAGTCTCATCGTTAAATTTTGAGTTGTTTAGGAATCAAGAGGGTGTTATAGATCTAAGAAGATACTCTTAAAAGTGTGTCGCAAGTTAGTATGAATGTTGAGTCAGATATAGACCTTTAAACTCATGGAGATGGTTAGATAGTAGAATGTTAAAGTCAGGGGCCAAATATGTATAAACTGTTCATTGGGAAGGTATGCTGGGCCATTTAACTCTCATAAATGTGGCATATTTATACCTGTTGTTTTGTATAATACTTACTGTTATAAGAGAAGGAACCATCTGTTGGACTGAAAGGGGAAACTTCTGGGGGGAAGAGGTTGGAAGGGTGGGATAGGAAGGGGGAATAGGGAGGGGTTTGTTACTGAGATGTAACTTGAAGAAAAAAAATAAAGTATTTAAAAAAAAAAAAAAAGAAAGCACAGGAAGCAAATAGCATGCCTGCAACAAAACCAAAAGTAAAGAAGCTCACTCACACACTATTTCCACCAACATCAAGATGGCAGGAAGTAACAATCACTGGTCATTAATGTTTATCAATATCAATGGACTCAATTCCCCAATAAAAAGTCACAGGCTAGCAGAATGGATGCGAAAACAGAATCCCACATTCTGCTGCTTACAAGAAACACACCTCAGCAAAAAAGATAGACATTATCTCCAAGTAAATGGCTGGAAAAAGATATACCAAGCAAATCGACCCAAGAAAAAAAGCTGGAGTAGCAATTCTAGTATGCAATAAATTGGACTTTCAACCAACATTAATCAAAAGAGATGGGGAAGGACACTATATACTCATCAAAGGAAAAATCCACCAAGATGAAATTTCAATACTAAACATCTATGCCCCAAATGTAAGACCACCCACATTCATTAAAGAAACACTACTGAAGCTCAAATCCCACATTGAACCTCACACATTAATAGTGGGAGACTTCAACACACCACTCTCACCACTGGACAGATCAACAATGCAGAAACCAAACAGAGAAATAATGAACCTCACAGATGTCATGAATCAAATGGACCTAATTGATATCTACAGAACATTTCACCCCAAAACAAAAGAATACACTTTCTTCTCGGCACTTCATGGAACCTTCCCCAAAATCGACCATATAGTCGGTCACAAAGCAAGACTCAACAGATACAGGAAAATTGAAATCACTCCTTGTAACTTATCAGACCATCATGGAATAAAGCTAGGCTTCAACAATAACAAAAACAACAGAGTGCCTGCGAAAACATGGAAACTGAACAACTCTCTCCTCAATGACCTCTGGGTCAGGGAAGAAATAAAAAAAGAAATTAAAGTCTTCTTAGAACTCAATGAAAATGAAGTCACAACATACCCAAACTTATGGGACACATTCAAAGCAGTGCTAAGAGGAAAGTTTATAGCACTAAGTGCCTTCAAAAAGAAACTGGAGAGTTCCTATACTAGCCACCTAAAAGCACACTTGAAAGAGCTAGAACAAAAAGAAGCAAACACTCCCAAGGGGAGCAGATGAGAGGAAATTATCAAACTCAAGGCTGAAATCAACAACTTAGAAACAAAAAAAACAATACAAAGAATCAACAAAATAGACAAGCCCTTAGCTAAATTAACTGAAAGGCAGAGGGAAAATACCCAAATCAACAAAATCAGAAATGAAAAGGGGGAAATAACAACAGACATTGAAGAAATCCAAAGAATCGTTAGGTCCTACTTCAAAAACTTGTACTCCACAAAATTGGAAAATCTAAATGAAATGGACAATTTTCTTGATAGATTCCACATACCAAGGTTAAATCAAGAACAGGTAAACAAATTAAACATTCCTATAACCATTAAGGAAATAGAAGAAGTCATTAGAAGTCTTCCAACCAAAAAAAGCCCAGGCCCAGATGGTTTCAGCACAGAATTCTACCAGACATTCAAAGAAGAGCTAACACCAATATTCTTCAAACTCTTCCAAAGCATAGAAACAGAAGGAATACTGTCAAACACATTCTATGAGGCCACAATTACCCTGATACCTAAACCTCACAAAGACCATACGGAGAAAGAAAATTTCAGACCAATTTCCCTTATGAACATGGATGCAAAGATACTTAATAAAATACTTGCATACCAGATCCAAGATCACATCAAAAGTATCATACACAATGATCAAGTAGGCTTCATCCCAGGGATGCAGGGGTGGTTCAACATTAGAAAATCCATCAAGGTAATCCACCACATAAACAAGCTGAAAGAAAAGAACCACATGATCATCTCATTGGATGCTGAAAAAGCTTTTGATAAAATACAGCACCCTTTCATGATAAAAGTCTTAGAGAGATCAGGCATACAAGGACCATATTTAAACATAATAAAGGCAATTTACAGCAAGCCAATAGCCAACATCAAACTAAATGGAGAGAAACTTAAAGCATTTCCTCTAAAATCAGGGACAAGGCAAGGCTGCCCACTCTCTCCATCTCTTCAACATAGTACTTGAAGTTTTAGCTAGAGCAATAAGACAACTAAAGGAGATCAAGGGGATACAAATTGGAAAGGAAGAAGTCAAAGTATCCCTATTTGCAGATGATATGATAGTATACATCAGTGACCCCAAAAATTCCACCAGAGAACTTCTACAGCTGATAAACTCCTTCAGCAAGGTGGCCGGATACAAAATCAATTCAAAAAAATCAGTAGCCCTTTTTAAAACAAAAGATAAATGGGCTGAGAGAGAAATAAGGGAATCAACACCCTTCAAAATAGCCACAAACAATATAAAATACCTGAGGGTAACTCTAACCAAGCAAGTGAAAGACCTGTATGATAAGAACTTCAAGTCCCTGAAGAAAGAAATTGAAGAAGATATCAGAAGATGGAAAGATTTCCCTTGTTCATGGATAGGTAGGATCAACATAATAAAAATGGCAATCTTACCAAAAGCAATATACAGATTCAATGCAATTCCTATCCAAATACCAACTCAATTTTTTACAGATCAGGAAAAAACAATTCTCAACTTCATATGGAATAACAAAAGACCCAGAATAGCTAAATCAATCATGTACAATAACAGAACATCTGGAGGTATCACCATCCCGGATTTCAAGCTGTACTACATGGCAATAGTAACAAAAACAGCATGGTACTGGTATAGAAATAGACCAGTTGACCAATGGAATCTAATTGAAGACCCAAAAATAAACCCACACACCTACAGCCACTTAATTTTTGATAAAGAAGCCAAAAACATACAATGGCAAAAGGAAAGCATCTTCAATAAATGGTACTGGTCTAACTGGATGTCAACATGTAGAAGAATGCAAATAGATCCATACTTATCACCCTGTACAAAACTTAAGTCTAAGTGGATCAAGGACCTCAACATAAATCCAGACACATTAACATTAATTGAAGAGAAAGTGGGGAAAAGCCTTGAACTCATTGGCACTGGTAGCAACTTCCTAAATAGTACACCAATAGCTCAGGCACTAAAACAAACAATCAATAAATGGGACCTTATAAAATTGAAAAGCTTCTGTAAGGCAAAGGACACTGTCCTTAGAACAAAACGGCAGCCTACAGACTGGGAAAGGATCTTCACCAACCCAACATCCTACAGAGGGTTAATATCTAAAATATATAAAGAACTGAAGAAATTAAACATCAAAAAATAAAATAACCCCATCAATAAATGGGGTACAGAGCTAAACCGAGAATTCACAGAAGAGGAATCTCTAAAGGCCGAGAAGCATTTGAGGAAATGTTCAACATCTTTGGTCATCAGGGAAATGCAACTTAAAACAACTCTGAGATTCCATCTCATACCTGTCAGAATGGCTAAGATCAAAACTCAAATGATAGCATATGCTGGCGAGGATGTGGAGAAAGGGGAACACTCCCCCATTGCTGGTGGGACTGCAAACTTTTGCAAGCCCTTTGGAAATCATTCTGGAGATATCTTAGAAAATTGGGAATAAATCTACCTCAAGACCCAGCCATACCCCTCTTGGGCATATATCCAAAAGATTCGAAATGAAACCACAAGGATATTGCCTCAACAATATTCATAGCAGCTTTATTTGTAATAGCCAGAAACTGGAAACAACCCAGATGTCCTTCAACTGAAGAATGGATAAAAAAAAATCTGTGGTACATTTACACAATGGAATACTACACAGCTATCAGAAACGAGGAAATCATGCAATTCGAAAACAAATGAATGGAACTAGAAAAGCTCATCCTAAGTGAGCTGACGCAGTCCCAGAAAGATAAACATGGTATGTATTCCCTTATAAATGGATATTAACCGTACATCAGAGGATAACTATCCTACAACCCACACACCCAAATAGATAGGAACCTAGTATATCTATCCTAGGAAAAATTCTACCCACCAGTGAGTCATGGAATCTGCTGCAGGTTAGTGGAACCCCACACCCTAGATGGTGTACCTTATCAAGCTCCAGTATGAGTGGAAGCTCTTGGCCCTCACATGACGCAAGATCTGAGGGAGTATCATATGTGAGGGCCCACCTCATCTGAGCAGAAGGAAAGTACCAAGTAGAGGAACAAGGAGGGAGGGAGGGACGGAAGGAGGGAGGGAAGGAGAGAGGAAGGGAGGGGCCAGGAGGGGAGGAGGGAGGAAACTATGTTCTAGAAGTAAATATACTTTTTAAAGAAAAGAGTTAATAAGCTTGAAAATATAATAAAAATACAATGCAAATTTTTCAAACTATAATTTACCAAAGGTATAATTGCCTTACTGGCATGAAAGGAAAATGGCCTTAATTTAGATTAGAATGTTAGACTGCAGGTGGCCACAGAGATTGCACAAACTTGATAGCAGCTTAAAAGTTATTATTATTATTTTTTTTGTAGAGTTATAGGCTATTTCCATGGTTTGGCATTAAATAGCAGGTAACAGGTTTAAAACACTGTAAATAAATTAATGGTGACAGCTGTTCAACCTGGTTTTACAAACCTCCAAGAGTTGAAAAAACTTAGAGCTAAGGTAAAATAATGCATGGTGTTAGCCCATGCCTTTACCTCCAGTAGAGACAGGAGGATCACTATAGAGTTAGTTGTCTTATAAATTCTAGAGTTACAAAAACAGGGTGGTGATGGTGCACACCCTTAGTCCCATCATTGGGGAAGAATACACCCTTAATCCCAACACACTAGAGACAGAAACAGGCAGATCTCATAGCTCAAGTTTAGCCTGATACAAAACAAGCTCTAAACAGAGAAAAACTTTGATCCAGGGGTGGAGGAGCACATCTTTAATCCCATCAGTTGGGAACCACATGTCTTTGATCCCAAAACTTAGAATGCAGAGACAGGCACATAGGATTTGGAAAGATTTAAGTTTAAAAGCTACTTACAAAAGGCAGGCTGCAATTCAAACAAATTGTCCTTTGAGATCTCAAAATATATACACTAAAGGTTTGTTTAGCTCCAAAATATCAAAATAATTTCTTCTTTAATCCGGATTGAAAGGTAATTGTCCCAGAGTTAGGATTAGGGCAGGGCTCTGTTCTTATCTTTCCAGGAGATTTTAAAGTATCCATTCAAGGAATCCAGGGACAATTGGACAGCAGAAACCTCAGCAGAAAACAGATCAGACACCAAAGAAGACGAGTGGCCCAGATGATCCAGCCTTGCAGACTTCCTCAATAGCAGTTTTCTCAAAAGTCTACAACCACAACAACTCAAAATCGCTAAGATCCTTCAGCTCCACAGACTGCTCCAGCCAGAACTTCAGTAAAGCTCTGAAGATCAGCTTCTGTCTATGAGCTTCGTAGGACATCTAAATAGCTGAGCACAAAAGGACTGAACATCAAATGATTCTTTTAACAATTTGAACCATTTTTCCATTCTTATTTGGGCCCCAAACAGGTTTACTACGTCCCAGATCAGCAGGAAGTCATTTTAAGAGAACAACGTCCCATCCCCAGAAGGTGGGGAGGGTGTCCCCCCCACACTTTGGTGATTTGATGGATAATAGAAAATTTTGTTATTTAGGGGAAAAGACTACAAGCTGTTAAATGGTCTTGTTAAATGGGTTTTGGAGGTTAGACCCAGGGACTTCTCTCTTTTTCTTTTCTGTATCCTTCTTTCTCTCCTATGTAGGAGTGAACAGACTTGAGAAAAATGGGACATAGACATAGTATAGGAAAGATCAAGAAAAAAGGACAGATTATTGAATATTGCCTTATACCTTTGTATTTTGATACAAAATTAATATTGTATTTGGCTAAATTGGTACTGATCATTGTATATTAATGCAAAATTAAGATTGTATTGGACTACATCGGTATTGATCTTTGTATATTGATACAAAATTAAGATTATATTTGGCCACAATGGTATTGGCCCTTGTATATTGATGTAAAATTAGATTGTATTGGGCTACATCGGTATTGATCTTTGTATATTGATATAAAATTAAGATTATATTTGGCCACATTGGTATTGATCTTTGTATATTGATACAAAATTAAGGGTAACGCTTCTTAAAGGTATTGTTCCTAGTAATGCTTAAAAATGAAATGTCAAGTTTTGGCCTCTTGCTACCAACCGTCATAAACTGTTTAGGATAATTAAGAAATGGAAACTAATAGTCATGCAAACGTGTCATTTTGTTAGTTACTATGACAGTCTATCACAGTTATTTTCTAAGCTACTCAGAAATCAAGTTGCTAAGAGACAAGCAATATTTGCTTATCTAAATATAAGAGATAGATAGGGCATCTTCAAAAAACCTCAAGAGATCTGCAGAATATGGCATTCAAAGATGTTTTCTTAACTTAAGATTTTTTGATATCGAGACATGTCAGCTCCTGACAGCACCCCCTATTCTACTCCAAGTAGAAGATGAGCATTGAAGAATCTCCAGTGGGAGATGATTGAATTGGTGGTAAGCCTTTCTCTTGGCAAGAAAAACCCCTTGCTTCAACTGTAGACAGACTGCTGTCCAAAAAGGACAAAACTTGGAAGTAGGTAAGTCGACAGCCTAGCTCTGCCAAGACAGGGTAGGTAAGTCCTTCATAATTCCTGCTCAACAATCAATGTCTGTCAGAGAAACGGGGACAAATGGCTGAAGATTGATGCTGTAATGTATGGAGAGAAAATGGGAACTGTCCAGGCAGCCACTTGTATGTCATTTCTTAGTTTTGGAAGCTGCAGGCCCTGTATTTCCTATATAATCAGATATATTTATCCCTCTCAGGTCTCTGAGGTGGTTGAAGAATAGATAGCTAGAGTCTCATAGTTAAATTTTGAGTTGTTTAGGAATCAAGAGGGTGTTCCAGATCTAAGAAGATATTTTTAAAATTGTGAGGCAAGTTAGTATGAAAGCTGAGTCAGATATAGAACTTTAAACTCGGGCTGGAGAGATGGCTCAGCGGTTAAGAGCACTGGCTGCTCTTCCAGAGGTCATGAGTTCAATTCCCAGCAACCACATGGTGGCTCACAACCATCCATAATGAAATCTGGTGCCCTCTTCTGGCCTGCAGATATACCTGCAGACAGAACACTGTATACATAATAAAATAAAAATCTTTAAAAAAAAAAAAAAGAACTTTAAACTCATGGAGATGGTTAGATAGTAGAATGTTAAAGTCAGGTGCCAAATACATATGGACTGGACATTGGGAATGTATGCTAAGCTATATAACTCACATAATTGTGGCCTATTTATTTCTGTTGTTTTGTATTGTATTTATAGTTATAAGAAAAAGAACCATTTGTTGGACTGAAAGGGAGAGCTGTTGGGGGGAAAAATACCTTGAACTAAAATAAAAAAACGGGAAGAGGATGGGAGGTTGGGGGGGAGGAGGGTGGAAGGGTGGGACTGGAGGGGGAGTAGGGAAGGGATTGTGATTGAGATGTAACTTGAAGAAATAAAAAAACAAATTATTAAAAAAATAAAATAAAACCTGGGTTTGACATGTCTGTTAAAAAATGAATCATTTAAAAAAAAATCTCAAGATATCTGGTTTAGATCAGCCATTTTTTCCTCCACAGATACCAATGTCTCCGATGGGGGATGGGGCACTTTTATCAGACAGATGTATTTGTCTGATAGACTTGCACGTAGAGTCCAAATACCCAGGAGAAGAATAGAGCCTCCCTTGCCCACCCTATACTTGTAGCGTTGCTGTACTCTGAGCAAACACAATCAGATGAGGCTCTTCACTGTCTCCAACAACTAGGCAAATTGCTTTTCATAGGAGTTACAGAATGTCGCAGGCATAAACCTTTGCTGACAGTTAAATGCTTTTAATGAGTAAAGTAAAATGTCACTTCAAAGGAGAAACTAAAAATAATTTTAAAAATGTGTATTGTGCAGGAGGGTTTTTATTTTATTTTTTTTCTACTCTGGGTTGCCAGGCTGTGGGTGTTGAAAACTTCAGATTTGGTCTGTCATGTTTAGAGGGTGCAAGGGGGGGACGGATTCAAATTCACTCCATTGTCTCTTGCTGAAGTTTGGGTTGTAAAATGTTAGATCCAGAAACTTCTGACTGGCATAGTCAAATGTACCTGGCAGGCTGCCGACCCTGTTCCCCCCAGCCCCTTCTCTCCCCATGACTTCAGGCACCGCCTTGATCATTTGCTAAGGATTCTCATAGCACAGGCTATTCTCTGTCAAGTACAGCTGTGGGAATGATCGAAGAACTGAGTTTCCTTAGTGGAAAGCCAGGGAATGTTTTCATTTGCAAATGTGACTTGCCTAAAGACGAGAATGCCAGGCAGGTAGTTAAGATCTGAGGACAAGCACACTGAGACCCAGAGCCTGGGTCTCTGATCAGTTCTCAGACACCATCTTGGTTCAGGCTGACCCTCAGTTCCCAGATGTGGTGGCAAGAAGGCCAGGGCACTGCTGGGGAACCCGCTGTCTCAGCGCAGTGAGAGGCCTCCCGGGTTCACACCACTCTTTCTCCTATCACTGCTGCTCCTCAATCCTCCCACCCCCATCCTCCCTATCCTCTCCTCCACCACCACCCCCTCCTCTGCCACCGGTGGCTTCCTTCAAGGGTAGTCAGGTGGGGTTCTAAGGCTTACATGTGAGGCTGAACCACATTAATCTCCCCAGGCAAGCACAGCACCCAGACTGCAGCTTGCTTAAGGGTTCTTCATGGGCAGGAACCTTGTGCTCAGACAGATAGGCACCCTCCATAGTCACCCCCGCCCCCCATAGTCAGTCTCAGAGGGAACACACAAAGCACCAGAAGTTGGTCATGCGGATGTTTCTTGCTCTTCCTGGATTAAACTAGTTACTTTCCTGATTTGTTGTTGATTGTTGTTTTAGGCACCAACGATATATACACTTGAACCAGTCAAGGGTAATTCTGTCTCATTCTGGAAAGGGAAGTTGGGTAACAAATTGTATAAACAAAGTAAGAGATCAATCCCTTCCCATTCCTCACTTTCAGAGAAATATAGCTGTACATCAAGTTCTTCCTAGATTAAAACCTTCCACTTTGGAGGGAAAATTCTTAAGACGGACCATTTTTCAGGGAGGGGAAGCAAGAGGATGTTCGAGGGATGTGAAACACTTGAAGGGAAGCCCCTGAAGACAGGAAGTAAACAACTCAAAATAGCTTCTGAAGTCCCTGAAACTGACCATATTCACTAGCCTCTTCCCTCCCTATAAGTATGTAAACAGTAAAGCCCGCAGAGAGTGCCTCTCAGATGAACCCTGCTGCCTGAATGATCAGAGACCAGGCAAACTGCCTAGAAGGAACATAATCCTGCTGAGCTGCCTGGGAGAGGCTCGAACCAGTACAGCCACCTGGAAAGGACACTGCTCAACCTGTTTGAGCTGTCTGCAGGTTTCAGTCCAGGTACCCAGTTTTGGTGAGCTGTCACCTATTCTGGACTGGGCTTTAGTGATGCAACTCTCTTTAAGCCATTTCTGCTCCTGGAAGTAACTCCTCACCCATATTCTTCCAAGTGACCTCAGTAAAACTCATCGGTTCTTGGTGCTGTCCATACTTTGGTCTTCATCAGTCCCCTATCTGGGGTGAGGAGACAGTGCACAGTGACAGAGAAAATATGGTTTGTTCATATTGAGGCCACTCCATGGTTCAACACCACTATACCCTCTGCTGTCAGATAGATTCATGCTGCCCCTGAACTCTGAGTACCTGGAAGCCCGTGCAATTGAAGGGGTCCCTGCAAGAAAGATTTATTCGAGCTACCAGTGCTGCTGAAGTGAAACAGCTTTCAGTGACAGGGGACTTATCTTTGCATCTAAACAAAATTCACTCTGTGCTGTTCTCAGGAGAAATTGAGACCACTCTCTGGAGGAGATCCTCACTGAAACCTAAGAGAAAGTCAAGGAGGGCAAAATGTAGCCGGGGTGGGAAAAATGCTTAGGTAAGAAAACAGACACAGCTGAGGACAAAGGTGCCATTATAACTGTTACTGTGACTGCCACAGGAATCTTGAAATCAGAGCCTCAAGTGTACTAAGCAAGGTCTCTACCACCAGGCCACACCTTTTGGGCTCCATTTAAACTCTTAGTACCTCTGAATTCTATGTTCCAAGTAGCATCCAATGTTGCAGAGCTAAATCCCCTGGGGAGTTTACAAAGGGGCAAATTTAGTGCCCATTTGATCTTGGATATTCTGATTAGTTAAGTCTATTGAGCGCAGGAATCTTTTAGTCCTTAGAATTTCCCCCAGGGGAGTCTAAACTGCAGCCAGCTTCCAAACAAAATAAACTTGAGGATTGCCCAGAGTTCTCAAGAGGATTCATTTTGGCAGGCAGGCCCAGATGCAACTTTCCTCTTGTTAGTGTGGTGTGTGGATGGGGGTGGGGTCAATTTCTTGTGCTTCTCCACTTTGATTCTCATTCTGTTCCCATGATCCACACAGGACCCACTTCCCCGCTTTTTCCTTAGCAATTTCCTTTTGTAGGCAGAGACTAAGAAAGCTCGTCTGTTCTGTTCTTCCCGAGGCAGAGCTTTTGGGTGCTACTGAAAGACCCGGGGGAGGGAAGTACCTCGCCCGACACTCAGGATATCACGGCCGCCCCAAAACTCGCAAGAGACCATCTTGATGCAATCACAAGAGGTTTATTTCGGGGGGGAAAAGGGGGAAAGGGGGGGCTCAGTGCACTGAGGGACGCCACTCGTATCCCACGCAGGGCTAGGAGTCGCGACCCTGATTTGGGGGAGAGTCCAATATTTTATGGGGGAGCACCACAGATTAAGGGGGTGGGGGAAATTACAGGTGGGAAGTACCAGCCCAGCCCATCGTTTACCACAACCCAAGGGGGAGGGGAAATACAGCTGGAATGTACCAGCCCAGCCCATTAGTTAACCAGCGGGAAATATCCTACAACTGTTTGTCTCAGGAATGAATCTAATCTTGTTTTGTTATCTACTTTGTGGTCAGCCAGTTCCTGAAGCCCTGGGGGCCCGTGGCCCAACTGACCTTCATTCTTGGTTCCACCCTGTTTATGGTCAGCTAAGTTCCGGGAATCACCTGGCGGCTGGCCTGGCTCTACTGCCGACTTAGGGGGTCTTTTAATAATTTTCATTCCCTTCACTACCAGTATGGTAGGTGACAGGTCTGTCTGACAAGCTGGAAGAGTGGGAGAAACATCACCCAGATGCCAGATACGTTATGTTCACCAAAGTATTTGCACCGAAAGTAAAGACCACGGTGACAGGGAAACAGAACCTTCAATTTCAACTAGTTACTGCATTAGCAGTGTGTTGGAAAGCTGAGTTCAGCGACATGACTCGAAGGGTGTCCAACATGTTCTGGAGGTGCAGAGCTGTCAGAACAAGTCCATAAATTCTCACCAGTGGACATGTCCTGTGCTGTGTCTGCAGACTGAACTAAAGCTCCAGTTGATCAGCGGGCTTTCTGACTTTGTATAAGCATCCTGAAGATATACCGTGGAAATACAAAGAAGTACCTCAGTGAAAGAGAGTAGAGATTAAAGAAATATTGTGATCTCAGCATCCTGCTACGTAGGCAGGTAGGCATGTATGCACTGAAAATGGCTTTAAAAAATTAATAATGAAGTATTTCTGGACGCATGACAGTTTTTTAAAAATATACAGAGAAAATTGAAAATACCTGTTGCAACCAGAATTTCCTGTTACAGGAAGAAGAGCAAAGCAGTTGAAGGGCTAATCAGGGCTGCTACACCTTCGTGTTGTTCAAACACAGCTCTACAGCCAGTATCCCAGGTAACGTCAAGAGGTGTGGGCTGGAGCTTCAGCTGCTTACAGAACAGCATGAGTGTAGAGGGGTTGTTCAACACAAGACAATACAATCAGAACAGACAAGTAAGATCTGTCACATGGGCCATAGGCAGCAGAAAGGCGGCATGTGCTGCACGATTATTAATACAAGACGTACGTGGAGGTGTGTGGATACATGTAACGGATGAGCAAACTGTTGGAATTAAGGCCAGGGAACCAGATGTCATGTTCCCTTAAACATGTTTTCTTGTCAGCTTGGGCAGAGCAAATGCTCTTGCTGCTGTTTAATTGTAAACTATGTATAAACTTCTAAGGTGAAATTGTCTGCCACATAAAGGAAAAAGTTAATAGCAGTTCCATTTTTTTAAAATGATTTATCTCTCAGATGGTGCTTTCTGAGCCAAAAGCCAATTTTTATTTGGAAATTGAAAAATGATAGAGGATTAGCTATAAAGTATTTTTTTCCCTCTCATGTCCTTGTACCCTCTGAAGGAGGCTGACTTATGCTGACACACACACAACAGCAAAAGTGTCACCATATGTATTTATTTCTTTGAAGAGTACCATCTAATCAGACATTAGATAATACCATAATACCATTATTACCGTGTTTTCAAGAGGATGTGATTATTCTGTCTTAATGCTTAATACTTTACTCATACTTAACAGTCATATTTAATATGATTGAAGGCTCCCTTCAGCCTATTTTTTCACGCAATATATCTACTCTTCTTTTTAAAGTTTGTGTGTATTTTTTTTTTTTTTAGTCATTTTGACTTAATGTAATACAAACAAAAAATAAATCAAACAGCTCAGGAATGAGTTAGGATGGGAAAGCTATTCAGGGACTATAAATTCACACACTGGGCTTTTTCTTCTGGACTATGATATACTTTCCTCTCTGTAGCATGTCTCCTGCCTTGGAGGAGTCCAGAGGGGTCTGAGTATGATGCAGGTCTGAAGCAGAGGGAGCAGCCTCCAGGGCTTCTGCGATTTTCAGTTTCACCTTCAGATGCCAATGTTTATCATGGTACTCAAGGCCTGAGAAGAATTCTGATCTGTTTCCTCAATGCAGAAGCGCTTCGTTAATCCCTCACTTCTCAATAGCTGGGAGACAACTGCACTCAGCTTATAAACATCCAGTAATTTCTCACTGCTTCTAAGAAAAACAAGAACAAAAACAAAATCCTTGTGCCTGGGTCATCATTGGAGTTCTCCCTAGTTTGAATATACATTTTTCTCTGTCACAATCTCCTATAGATCTTGAAGTGTCTTATTCAGGTCTGTAACCAAATGGAAAATCTATTTTTTTCTCATCACAAGAACTTCTTATCTTGCTTGCCCTAGACCTTGCAATCTTGTGACAAAACACTGGACACAGACAACTTGAGGGGGATGGTAACAGGAATATGGGGGATTGCTCCCCTCCTGGTGGTCAGGAAACACAGAAGGGGAATACAGAAAAGACCTGGACAAGATATAGTGCCCATGGGTCTGCTCTGGCAACTGACTCCCTTCAGATACAGCCCATCTTATTAGTCTCCTAGTCATACCATTATGTCTATGAATCCATCAAGGTGTTAAGCTACCAGTTAGAGGAGAGCAGTCTGAATCCAGCCACTTCCCAAAAGCCAATCATCTGGCAACCAAGCCCGAATGCCCAAGTTTATGACCTGTACTTCACATTAAAACCATCAAATTGCCTGAGTGATTTCCTATCGGGAATGACTCTTGCAGATCCTGAGATTCCAACTTTTTACCTATTTTGTTTTAATCTCTATTAGAACTTCTCTGATATACCAAATAGAAATAACCTCTCCATGTGAAGGTCTCATTGCCATCTTTAATTGTAAGACTCAACCCCCTGAAGGGCTATTGCCCTATCTTCCTGCCAACCCTCAATGAGAAACAGACACCGAATTGATACAAAAAGCAAGCGGAATTAATTTTTCTGACATGCGTGGCTGATGCGCGACAAAAGAAAAAGGCCTTAGGTTTATATACGTTGTGGGGAAGAATAGCTTAGTCATTGGTGTGCATTCCTGGGGAAGGGGTTTTGCTTTGAGAATCAGGAACTTTGGGCCTGATTTTGCTTAGGGGGTGTTTCTTAATTTTTAGACAGCTGTGTACCCAGGGGGTTTCCTGTGTACTTAGGGATTTCCTTAACTTCATGGCTGGAATTTTTATTGCTTGTCATTTCTTAGCAACAGCAGTGGGGAGGGGGTGGTAGTGAGACAATGCAATGATAAGATCACTGGCAGGTCTCAGGGTATTGGAATTTACAACCTCTGCTCAGCTCAAGATAGAAGCCTGAGTCCAAAGTCTGTCTTTTTACCAGGCACACAGGCTGTGCCAGACACATGTCTTTAGGAGTCAAATATTATTCCTGCACTCCAGATTTCACTTTTCAAATGACAGCCAAATCAGATCTCTATATGCACATCTACTTCGTCGATAGCCTGTCAGCTGGTTGAGGGTGATCACCATGTCCTCTGTTCTAGCACCTCACATCCCATCCCCCAACCCAGACCCACATAGAGACTGCTCCAGAATGCTGGACTCAATCTGCTGCTCCTGGCTCCATTGTTGAAAAGCTGACTGGGAGGGATAGCAGCCTGGTCAGGGCTGAGGGCAATGCTAGCATGCTCACAGCAGAGCATTCCCAAGACTGTCCCTGTGTCTGCAGCTGTACCTCTGTGACTCTCCACAGCTCACTGTGGACTCTTCTCTGAACCATGACCATTTATGAGGCCCTTTTGCTCTGGCAGCAGCACCCATATTGCCTCCTCAGTCCTTTATGATTTAAGTTTATCATTCCCTTTGAGTTATTCAGTAGGACTGTATATGATCCTGCTGCTTCCCCGGGCTTACCATGAAGGCTTTCTTTTCACTACATCTCACCCCATGATCTTGGCCCAGTTAACAGTTTCTGTTGAACCTCTGTGACTCCTTCTCACAAGAGCCATCTTTCCTCTGGCCTTTGGAAATCATGAGGAAGGTAAACAGAGCTGAGAAAACTTTGTCAGGAAACGAAACACGAGCGATTTACTCACAATGAACACATCTGTTCTTCCGTATGTCCTTTTATTCATGTATGACAATGAATAGATAGCTAGCCTTTTGTGTATCTTGCACTCTCTTGGCTCTTGGGATGCACCAGGATGCCCAGATCCCTGCCTCTGTGGAGAGCTGATAGTAAGTAAGTAGTGAGTTCAGTAGGTTAAGCATGGAATCATGTCCAGTGAGCAAGAGGATAGAGCAAGGATTGGGGGCATTGGAATTCAGGGACAGAATTATGAAGGTTGTTAGGGCTCAGGTAACATCTGAGCAGAGCTGAAGAGTGAGCCTAGTGGGAATTGGGAAGATTCTGTGAAGGTGAGGGTTATGTGACCTGGGAGGATTGTCAGAAGGCTGTGTGGCTGAGGAGCTGTGAGGAAAGAGGAACTGGTCAGAGAAATGTGTGCAGAGCGACTATGGAAAACACATTAGCTGAGCCACTCGACATAAGACTTGAGGATTTTCTTAATAAGAGTAAAAATATGAGTTTCTGTTTTCTGTAAAAGAGAAGAGGGTATGTTTTGAGATGGCTGCCACAGATGGAGATGTGAAATCTTCACAGGTGTTGAAGATGGCTACAGAGAACGCTCCCCACTCTCAGGGAATGTACAGGTGCATTGGGTAACCCAGAAAGGCAGACCAAGAAAGCAAGAGTGAAGCTTACCGGAGGGAGGATGGACCCAATCCCAGTGGAGCACTGGCAAGCAGGGGCAGGGGAATCACTGGAGTTTACTGGCTAGTTGGTCTAGAGCAGGGTTTCTCAACCTGTGGGCTGCCACCCCTTTGGCAAACCTGTCTCCAAAAATATTTACATTACGATTCATAACAGTAGTAAAATTATAGTTATGAAGTAACAACCAAAATAATTCTGTGGTTGGGGGTCACCACCACATGGGGAACTGTGTTAAAGGGTCACAGCATTAGGAAGGTTGAAAAGTGATGCCCTAAAGCATCACGGAGCTTCAGGCTCCATGTTCCAAAAGGCAAGGTGGGAAATAACAGAAAACACGTGCCGTTGAGCCCTCACCCCCCAACCCAGCTTGCTTCTGAGTTAGCATACTAACCCAGGGATATTTTTCAGAAATTTAGAAGGTGCACAATGTCTTTATATTCACCTGTTGCCTGGAAGCCATCCTTACTGATAGAGGAATTTGAGAAGGAGAATGGGAACAGGTGCTAGATTCAAAAACGAGGGTCAAGAGCAGCTATGGGCCTCATCGAGGGCTGCTTTTGGGCTGAGGTTAAGGACTGTGAGAAACCCAACTGTGAGAAGGTGGAGGGACTTTCACATTTGAATCAGAAGAGTCTTGACTTGTGGAAGGACTCATTTGCAAGACAAAGGTTGGCGGATACAGGAGAGAGTAGAGGCAAGGAGGTTCTAATCCCACGTGCAGTTTTCTGCAAGATGATAAATGACTTTAGCCTAGCCTTTGGCCTATTGCTGAGATCCAGCGATCTAGTCCAGAGCACTGTTTCTGGTTGCCCCATCACATTCAGAAACCATAAGCTGCACCATTAAGTAGGATAGTGAGCACTGGAGCCATTAAATAAATCTTAGAGAAATGACAGCCCATCTGCAGTTAAAGTTACATGGCTGAGAAAAGACTCCCCATGCCCTAATACGTGTGTAACATTTTCTTAATGTCCTCTGAGGTCTGTGACTAATATTATGATAAAGTACCATAAGCGTTTCTGGAAGTCATTTCCACATTCACATTATCCGATTGATTTTCATTAGCCCAGGGACTTTTTCCCTCTAAAGATCGATTACTTTTGCTCCACCTTTAATTGTTTTAAAAACAAGCAGCTTCTCAAAGCAAGACATTTACAGAGGCATAAATTAGTTTGACCCATATGCAGAATTCTATGCTTTTAAGAAGATCAACAAAGACCTGAGCCAAAAGCATATGCCTGCACGTCAGAATGATGGAATGCTGCGTATTCCCAGCATTGAGCAACAATTCTGTCACAAAGTGAACACTGGCCAAATGCATAAGCAGAAGCTGGGAATTTTCCATAAATGGGTCTCACAGAGAAGATAGAAAGCACACACTCGGCAAACACTAACCCCACCAGACCTTGATGGCAACAAGGGAGGCTCCTAAGCCATGCAAATAAGTCCCTAGCCATGGGGGACCAAATGGGCCGTGGTGATAATGTGTTAGATATTCATGCCAGATTCTACTGATTGACAAGGAAAGCCTTTAATGCTGCATGCTGTATGGAGTTCTCTTTGCATTTTTGGTAAGGACATCAGCTACTTAGTCATACGAACAGTATTGGCATGAGTGGACTCAAATGTTTCAGACAAGACTCTGTTTCATGTCTAGGAATACCGTGTGTTACATTAGACATCATATTCT
This sequence comes from Lophiomys imhausi, assembly GCA_907164525.1. NCBI lineage: Eukaryota > Metazoa > Chordata > Mammalia > Rodentia > Muridae > Lophiomys > Lophiomys imhausi. The sequence continues at coordinate 2,203,184 of CAJQZJ010000567.1, forward strand.
TTTTTCAAGAGAAAACTTTCTACCAAAACTCAGTGAAGGATTACAGGTCTTTCCAGAGCACCACATTCTTTTATATCTGCAAATAACATCAGAATTGTGTCATGTTGCTTTATGGATTCAATATGATATACAACAGTGAAGAAGACATTTTTCCCTGTGTTAAAAGTCGATCCTCTAGAGATCTAGGGATGTATCTTAGAGGTAGAATGTCTATCAGCACATGCAAGGTTATGGTTTTAGCCCACAGGAGGTGAAGTGTAGTGTACTCAAATCTACGGGTGTGTATGGATGAGGCTAGAGTTTCCAATGCAGATAATTTGCTTAATCAGGAAAGATACTGACCTTGCATACTAACCCTCTCAGATACTATGGTGGGTTGGATGAGAAATGTCCACCTTAGTCTTGGTTATTTGAATAATTAGTACCTAGGAGGAAGCACTATTTGGAGGTGCTTAGGTGGTAGAGCTTTGCTCTTTCTTCTAGTAGAGTCTTGTCTTCCACTGACATACACTGGAAGTATGTTAGTGGGGACAGGCTTTGAGATTAAAAAGCTTCTTATACTTCCAATTTTTTCTCTCTGCTTCCTACTTAGGATTCAAATTTTGAACTTTCAGCTTTCTACTCCTGTGCCATGCCTGCTCATCATGATGGGGAGGGACTTTTATTCCTCTGCCAGCATCAGCACAAATAAACTCTTCAATAAGTTTCTGGGATCATGATGTTTAATCACAGTAACAGAAGAGCAACTAATACACATACTGTTCCTCAGTGCATACTGATCCTCATTGCACACTGACCCTCAGTGCATACTGACCCTCAGTGGATAATGATGCTCAGTGCATACTGACCCTCAGTGCATACTGATGCTCAGTGCATACTGACCCTCAGTTCATACTAACTGGCAGTGCACATGACTCACAATGCCTGAATCTTCTAATTTCCATCAGACATTCTCTCTGTTAATAGATGAGAGATACCTATTTAATTTAATTCCCTGCCCCCTTTATTGGAAGTAGATTTTTTTGTCACATAATATATCTTGATTATGGTTTACCTTCCCTCTATTCCTCCCAATTCCTCCCCTCCCATCTAATTTATTCCCTCTTTGTCTCTCATTAGAAAACAAACAGGCTTCTAAGGGATAATAATAAAATATAACATAATAAAGTAAAACATAACATGATAAGACAAAAACTAATACACTGGAATAGGACAAAACAAACAAACAGAAGGAAAAGAGCCCAAGAAAAGACAGAAGAAACAGAGACCCACTCATTACACACTTAGGAATCCTATAAAGACACTAAACTGGTATCCATAATATATACACAAAGGTCCTGTAGTGTAATAAGAGAGAAGAAAATAAAATAAAGAAGATTAAATTTTTTTTGGGGGGGACAGGGTTTCTCTGTGTAGCCCTGACTGTCCTAGACTCACTCTGTAGACCAGGCTAGCCTTGAACTCACAAAGATCTGCCTGCCTCTACCTCCTGAGTGCTGGGATTAAAGGTGTGTGCCACCAGGCTCAGCAATTACAGACAGCTGTGAACTGCCATGTGGGTGCTGGTATTTGAACCAGGGTCCTTTGGGAGAGCAGCCAGTGCTCTTAATGGCTGAGCCATCTCTCCAGCCCCCCTCTCCTTTAAGATTTATTTATTATATATAGTGTTCTGTCTGCATTTATGTCTGCCGGCCAAAAGAGGGCACCAGATCTCATTATAGATGGTTATGAGCCACCATGTGATTGCTGGGAATTGAACTCTGGAAGAGCAGCCAGTGCTCTTAATCTCTCAGCCATCTCTCCAGCAAAATAAGGTAAAATTTACAAAAAATAAAAAAAAATAAAATAATAAATAAAAGCTCTGACATGACATTATAAGAAAAGGAATCTCCAATGATGTACATGAGTTCATTTTTTATTGGTCATCTACTGCTGGGCATGCAGCCTACTTAAAGAGTAGTTTGTTTCCCCAGTGAGACTCTGTTGGAGGAAGCTAAATTTTCATTTGCAAGGGGTTATCAGTTGGAGATTGCTTCTGGGTTAGGTATGGGAGCACATGTCCATTTCTCCTTCCAGCTCTAGGACCCCCCCTGGTGCAGTTCTATGTATGTTGGTTCCCTCAGTTGCTGTGAGTCCGTGTGGCACATCAGTGTTGTTGTTTAGAGGGCCTTGTTTTCTTGGTGTTCTCCATCACCTCTGACTCTTATGCTTCCTCTTCCACAGGGTTCCCTGAGCCCTGTCTCACTCTCTGCGTAAAGTCTAGCTGTGGGTCTCTGCATTTGTTTCCATCTGCTGCAGGAGGAAGCTTCTCTGATGATGGCTGAGCAAGGCAGAACATCATGAGGAGTCATTTTATTGCTACAGATTTTTTGTTTGTTTTTAGTTTAGGTTTTTTGTTTGTTGGTTGGTTGGTTGGTTGGTTTTAGTTTGAGTCTGATTTTACCCTATGTCTCTGGGCTATCTAGTCTCAGATTCTTGGTCAACAAAGTAGTGTCAGGTATGGGTTCCGTCTCTTGGAGTGGACTTTGAGTCAAAACAAATATTGGTTAGATATTCCCACAAACTTTGTGCCACCATACCCTAGCATATCTTGCAGGCAGGAAGATATGCACCATTGTAGATCAAAGGGTTCGTGGCTGGGTTGGTGTTTAAATTTTTGCAGAGTACCTTCCTGTACCAAAGACACTAGCACACAGCGGTGAAGACTCTATATAATTACACAATTACATTGTGTAAATGTATTGTAGTGTCTTTATCTACATATCTGTTGAGGGACATCTAGGTTGTTTCCAGTTTCTGAATATCATGAATAGAGTGAATGAACATGGGTGAACAAGTGTCTCAGTGGTAGGATGAAGCATCCTTTAATGTGGTTGAATCTTGAGGTGGATCGATTCCCATCTTCCTGAGACACTGCCACACTAATTTCCGTAGTGGCTATACAAGCCTGCACTCCCACCAGCAATGGATGAGTGTTCCCGTTACTCCACATCCTCGCCAGCCTGAGCTGTCACTTGCTTTATTGATCTTAGCCATTCTGATGGGAGTAAGGTGAAATCACAAAGTAGTTTTGATTTGCCAACCCTGATGAGTGAAGATAATGAACATTTCTTTAAGAGTTTCTCAACCATTTGGGTTTTGTCTATTGAGAATGCTGTTTAGGTATGTGAAATCGTACTTTTTAATTATTAAACACTTATTTATTAATAACAATATTCACTTATAACAAATACACTTACTTAACTACTATTCCTATAAATTCCTACAACCCCTATGAATGCCTTCAACCTCTAAGATCTAACCACTAAACCTATTGATAACTATTACAACTATTTTCATAACCTTTTAGAAGGATACAGTCTCTGGGTCAGGTCCTCGGTCGTCAGGAACACCGTCTCTGGGGTAGACACTTTAATGGACTTAGCAGTCTTTCTTCAGAAATATCTCAGAAGTAGATTCATCAGGGTAAATTGGCTATGGCAGTAAATAAGGCTTGAGGCTTTCTTCTCTCTGGGAGATCTCAGCCATCTGTAGGCCAACTTATCTCCTTCATATCAGCAACTCTGCTGCTCTGTCTCAGTCTTTAAAGCTGGCCACAATTCCGTTCAGGCCACTGTTCGGACAGGTCAAACCCTGTAGAGAGCTGCGAAGTGCCGCACCCTAAAGATGGCGCTGGTCTCCGCCTTCCACCAGCCCGACGGTGAGCGCTCTTTATGATAATAAGTTCATATTTGGCAAAGACTGCTGATCTGGCTTGCTTCTGCATACGTAGACCTCTAAGATAGCACCACTTGGCTTTACTTGACTGGCTGTTTAATTAGTATTTAGCCTGTGGGTTGGGTCTGCCCCATTATTCGGAAGACTGTTTTCAAGGGACCTGAATAAACTGCAGGAGAAGAGCTTTTGTGAGTTGCGTCATCCTTGCTGGACAAGGGGGGACGCGACAAAGTGGTGGCCCGTACAGGGAACCAGAAAAGACTCAGAACTCCTGCAGTCAGGGGAAGCGCTTGGTAAGTTCCTGGGATAAATCAGGACAATAAAGTTTCACGGAAATAGCGAACACAAGGTAAAGTTTCGCGGAGATAGCAAACAAAAGATAAAGTTTCGCAGAGATAGTGAACAAACAGTTAAGTTTTGCAGAAATAGCAAACAAAAGGTTAAGTTTCGCAGGAAGTTGCGAACAAAAGGTAAAGTTTCGCGGAGAAGCAGCGAACCTAAAGTAAAATTTTTAAACATGGGATTGTCTCAGTCACATCCAATTTTTCTGGCTCTTCAGGAGCTACTTTTAGCTAGGAATTTGAAGATTAAGAAGTCTACCTTAGAAAGATTTTTAAATGAATGCGATTCTGTGGCTCCGTGGTTTGCGGTGTCCGGGAATCTTACGGTATCCTGCTGGGACAAATTAGGCAGGGACTTGGATTTTGCTTGGGAGCAGGGGACTCTGAAGCATGGAGTAAGACCGATTTGGAAAATGGTGAGGAGTTGTTTAGAAGATCAGAGGTGTTGTAATGCAATCAAAGAGGGAGAATCAGCTTTGGAACTGCTACAAGGGGAGAGATCTGAGCAGGCAGACAGTGAAAAGGAAAGTAACAAAGGCGAAAAATTTGAGCAGGCAGACAGTGAAAAGGAAGACAAAAAGAAAGTTCCTCTCTATCCCGATCTTAGAAATTTTAGAGATTTTAGAGATTTAGAGGACTCAGAGAGCACAGATTCTGAAGAAGAGCTACACGCTCTAATAGAACAGTTGGAGAGGACTGTTATTAGAAAAAAGGAAAAGAAAAAAGTAAAACAGAAGGGCGTATCGGCGGCAGTCGGTGTGGGAGGAGCTGTTGCCGTGGCGCCTGACACGTCAGCGGCAGTCGGTGTGGGAGGAGCTGTTGCCATGGCGCCTGACACGTCAGCAGCAGTCGGAGTGGGCGGAGTCGTTGCTACAGCGCGTTCAGCCACGCTGGCGGCAGCTGGTGTAAACAAAGCCGTTGCCATGGCGCCTTCAACTCCTCCCCCATCTCCAGAAGCCACTCAGACAGAGCAGCCAGTTCAGTCCCTGAAAGTAGGGAGATCTTTCTGCCCGGGAATGTGGACACAAGTAAGAACAGAATAGAACATTATCCCACTGCACTTGCTGCTTTAGCCTTGAATGGTATCCAACAATGCTTGCAGTCTTTTGGAGTTGCTCCTGCCAGTATAATAGTGCCTTATTCCAGTTATCAAATTAAGATTTTGTGTGGCACTGTAGATGACTGGGCAATATTGCAATGTAGCTTTGAAGGAGTGATTGATAACCATTATCCTAAACATCCATTGCTATTATTTTTTAAGGAGCACCCAGTGATATTCCCTAAGGTTACTTCAGCAGTACCACTTCAAGGATCACCAAATGTGTTTACTGATGGCTCAAAGACAGGCTGTGGAGCCTATTTGATAGAAAGACAAGAGCCCGTGTTATGTCAATTTCAACCGGGCTCCCCCCAAATAGTAGAATTGAAAATAGTAATTAAGGTGTTTAAAAGATGTCAATTTGCATTCAATTTGATTTCAGATTCAGTTTATGTGGTCAACGCAGTGAAAATATTAGAATTAGCAGGTCCTATTAAGTATAGTAGTACTGTATGTGCCTTATTACAAGAGTTACAAGTTTTAATCTGGCAGAGAAAAAGGTGTTTTTATATTCAACATATCAGAGCACATACAGGATTACCTGGACCATTAAGTGAGGGTAATAATAAAGTTGATCAATGGACCAGGATGGAATGCATTTTTTGGAGCTCATTCCTGGATCAAGCCAGACAGTTTCACCAATTATTTCATGTAAATGCAAAAACTCTACAGCAGAAATTCCATTTGTCTAGAGCAGATGCTAGACAAGTAGCTTTGGACTGTCCTCAGTGTGTGATTCATCATCATCCTCCCAGTGTGGGAGTGAACCCTAGAGGGCTGTTGCCACTCAAATCTGGCAAATGGACGTTATCCACATTTCAGAGTTTGGAACCTTAAAATATATTCATGTATCTGTGGATACCTGCTCAGGTATCATACATGCTACACCTATGAGTGGAGAAAAGGCTCGCAATGTCATAGGACATTGCTTAGAAGCCTGGGCTGCATGGGGAAAACCACAGCAGCTAAAAACGGACAATGGACCAGCCTATACAGCTCAGTCCTTTGTCTCCTTCTGCAACCAGATGGAGGTACAGCTTAATCACGGATTGCCATACAATCCTCAAGGACAAGGAATTGTGGAGCGTGCTCATCGCACCTTGAAAGAATGCTTACAAAAACAAAAAGGGGGAATAGGCCAAGGCCGTACCCCCAAGGAAAGAATGTCTTTAGCCTTATTTACTTTAAACTTTTTCAATTTGGATGCTCAAGGCCGCTCAGCAGCGGACAGACATCAGGATTCCCATGGTTCACCTAAAAGCATGGTGAAGTGGAAGGATATTTTGACAGGCTCTTGGCGGGGGCCTGACCCTGTGCTAACATGGGCGAGAGGGTCTGTTTGTGTTTTTCCTCAGGATCAACAAGATCCAGTGTGGGTGCCTGAACGCCTTGTGAGGAAGATTCGTCATGAAGACTTTCCTAAGGATCCTGGTGATAGTAGCAGTGAGGATGTCAGGAGCGCAGAGCAGTTTGGGTTCAATAAGATCATTTTTCCTTTAGCCCCATGATTAGTAATATAGTGAATAAGTCTTGTACAGGAATGCTTGATATATCTACTAGGGATCCTCAGCAGACTGCCACCAATCCTTTTGATTTGTGGCTTTTGTGTGGAGTAAATGGAAGTTGCATGGACTTGGGACCTGTCATTATGCTTGGAGGAGGAATTTATCAAAGAGGTAATTTTTCCCTAGGGTCTGCTACCAGATTGGATTTCTCTAGCGGTAGTGGCTCTGGTACTTGGAATTCTTTATTTCATTCTTACCGCAACAAGAACTTTTCAGCTTCGCCAGTATGTCTCTGGCCTCCTTTTCTGTGGATTGTAAGTAATGGGAGTGCATCCTTAGGTGAAGAAAAGTTAGTATGCACTCCAGGCACATGTTTTTATGCCCTATGCTGGAATGCCACAGCCTTTCCTGTGGCTGTGGTGACTAGAATGCCTCGATATGTACCAGTTCCTGTAGAGGCTCCTAATACCATGATGCTATTCAGATTTAAAAGAGATTTTGGCATCACTGCAGCTATTGTTACTGCTATCACTGTTGCTGCTGTGGGAGCTACTGCCTCAGCTATTGCCTTGTCTAGTTCTATACAGACTGCCAATGCCCTGAATAACATCTCAGCCACTGTGGCACAGGCATTGGATACTCAGGCCTCTATGAATTCTCATCTCAAAGGAAGTCTTATGATAGTTAATCAACGTATAGATTTAATACAAGAACAGATTGATTCTCTTTGGCAACTAGCACAGTTGGGGTGTGAGTGGAAATTGCAAGGTTTGTGTGTTACTTCCGTGCAATATCAAAATTATACAAAAGCTGCTAATTTGTCCAGACAATTGTCAAAGTTCCTCTTACAGGATTGGTCGGCTGAATTTGAAAATTTGATGAGAGAGCTGAGAGCGACAATCATCCACATCAACTCCACTCGGGTGGATCTGAGCCTGGCTACTGGTTTGACTTCTTGGATACAGACGGCTATGGATCATCTTAAGGAGTGGGCGGGCGTAGGCTCTTTGGCAATACTAATGATACTAGCCTCTCGGGTTTGCCTATGGTGCATCTACAAAATGAGAACCACACAAAAGCATAATGCAGCCATGATTATACAAGCCCTTTTCGCCATTGAGGCGGGCCAGTCCCCTCAGGCATGGCTTGCTGCCGTGAAGTAAATCTTCACTAAGCATAGTCCCTGCCCACTGAGGAATTCGTTCCACGGATATTAGGGTCTGGTAAGTCAGTGACGGAGTTGACGGGTAAGTCTTGGCCACCTAAGACAGGGCAGTCCCGAGTGGGGAGGCTGACCCAGAGAAGGGTAAGAGTTTGAGCACCGCCCTCCTACAGGCTCAGGCCCACCGTGAGATCCCCAGATAGAGGGATTACGAAGCCTTTCCAGGGACTTTTACCAATTTTAGAAAAAATAAAAAAGGAGGAACTGTAGAGAGCTACGAAGTGCCGCGCCCTAAAGATGGCGCTGGTCTCCGCCTTCCACCAGCCCGACGGTGAGCGCTCT
>CAJQZJ010000567.1:2211749-2222829 GCA_907164525.1 Lophiomys imhausi
TGCCCCATTATTCGGAAGACTGTTTTCAAGGGACCTGAATAAACTGCAGGAGAAGAGCTTTTGTGAGTTGCGTCATCCTTGCTGGACAAGGGGGGACGCGACAAAACCCCTCTAGGCAAAAGCTGAGCCACAGGATTTAGTCCTTGGCATTTTGCTGTCTTGCTGAGGCTTTCTTTGCCCACCAGCTTCTGGAGATCTGGCCATCAATCTACCAGCACTTTCTCCATCAGAGGATACAAACTACTCATTGTCCTTTTTAGCTTGAGGACTCGCTAGCATCTGAGCTCACTAGCATTGGCTCTCTAGCATGGAGCCCCTAGCACGCCCTCTCCCAGGCTCATCACTTGTCCTTAAATAGGATCTCTCCTTGTTCCACCTGCTTCAGCTTAATTTGGGCTCTGCCCACTTAGCAGTTGAAAACAATGCCAGGTCATAAAGTCTTTCCTTGTTTCACCTGGCTTCAACCTTGTTTTTCAGTCCATAGAGACTCCACTCGTTTCAAGTGACTTCATCCATAAGCTGATAAGCTAATTGCTCACAGCCAAGTTGATCTTCATGCCCTGGAGTAAGAGACTGTAGCAGAAACCTAGATATTTACTAAATCTAATTTATATTAATCTAACTCCCTACAGGTATGTACTCCATTTTTAATTGGTTATTTATTGTCTTGATATCTATTTTTTGAGTTCTTTATTTATTTTGGATATTATCCCTCTATCAGATATGTAGTTGGTAAAAATCTTCTCCCTTTCTGGAGCTGGTGCTTGGTCCAAATGATAGTGTCCTTTGGTGTGCAGAAGCTTTTCCATTTCATGAGGTCCCATTTATTAATTGTTGATGTTAGTGCCTGTGCTGTGTTCTCTTCAGAAAGTCTTTTCCTGCACAGAGGAGTTCAAATCTGTTCCCATCTTTCTCTTCTGTCAGTTTTAGTTATCTGGTTTTATGTTGAGGTTTTCATCAATTTGGAGTTGAGTTTTGTGCAGGATGATAAATATGGATCTATTATATTCTGTTATTCAGGATTGCTTTATCTATCCTGGATAGTTGGTGCTTACATAGGAATCTGAAAACTATCCCTTGAAGATCTGTGAATAATTGTGTTGGAATTTTGATAGGTATTGCATTGATCTGTAGATCTCTTTTCATAGGATGATCATTTTTACTATGTTAATCTTACTGATACATGAGCGTGGGAGATCGTTCCATCTTTTGATATGTTCTGCAATGTGTTTCTTCAAAGACTTGAAGTTTTTAATCATACCAGTCTTTCATTTGCTTGGTTAGAGTTATGCCAAGATATATTATTTGAAGCTATTGTGAAAGGTATTGTTTCCCTGATTTCTTTCTCAGTCTGTTTGTCATTTCTATATAGGAAGGGTACTGAATTTTGAGTTACTTTTGTATCCAGCTACTTTGCTGAAAATATTTATCAGCTGTAGAGTTCTCCAGTGGAATTTTTAGGGTCAGTTATGTATGCTGTCATATCATCTGCCAATAAAGATTCTTTGATTTCTTCCTTTTCAATTTGTATCCCCTTGATCTCCTTCCATTGCCTGATTGCTCTAAGACTTCAGTACTATATTGTATATGTATGGAGAGAGTGGACAACCTTATCTTGTCCAGGATTTTAATGGAGTTGCTTTGATTTTCTCTTTATTTAAGTTAATGTTGGCTATGGGCTTACTGTAAACTGCCCTTTTTACTTTGATGTATGACTCTGTATCTCTATTCTCTCTAGGACTTTTATTATGAAGAGTTTTGGATTTTTGTCAAAGGTCTTTTTTTTTTTACATCTAATGAGATGATCATGCTTTTTGTTTTTCAGTTTTTTTAAATTGTAGATTTCCTTTATCAGTTTATGTATGCTGAACCATCCTTGCATCTTGGGATGAAGCCAGTATTTTACTGAGAATTTTTGCATTGCTATTCATAAGGGAATTAGGTCTGTAATTCTCCTTCATTGTTGGATCTTTATGTGTTTTAGATATCAGGTTAACAATGGCCTTGTAAAAACAAATTGGGCAATGTTCCTTCTGTTTCTATTTTCTGAAATAATTCGAGGAGTATTGGCTTTAAGTCTCCCTTGAGAGTCTGGCAGAACTCTGTGCTAAAACCATCCCATCTTGGGCTTGCTTTTAATTTTTTTATTTTTTGGTTGAGAGGCTTTTAATGACTGCTCCTATTACACTAGGGGCTATAAGACTGCTTAAATTGCTTGTCTGATCTTGATTTAACTTTGGTAAGTGGTAAGTATCGAGAAAATTATCCATTTAAAAAAAGATTTTCCAATTTGGTGGAATACAGGTTTTTAAAGTATGTCCTTATGATTCTATGGATTTCCTTGCTATCTGTTCTCATGCCCTCCTTTCATCTCTGATTTTGCTAATTTGGATATTCTCCTCACCTTCTAGGTAATTTGGATAAGGATTTGTCAATCTTATTGATTTTGTCAAAGAACCAACTGTTTGTTTCATTGATTCTTTATATTGTTTAGTTTGTTTGCTTCTGTTTTATAGGTTTCAGCCCTGAGCTTGATTATTCCTTGCCATCTACTCATTTTGGGTGTGATTTCTTCTTTTTGTTTTAGAGCTTTCAGGTGTGCTGTTAAGTTGCTAGTATGAGATCTCTCCAATTTTTTTTTTTGACACTTAGTGCTATGAACTTGCCTCTCACCTTCATTGTGTCCCATATGTTTAGGTATATTGTATATTCATTTTCATTCAATTCTACAAAGTCTTGCATTTCTTCCTTAATTTCTATCTTGATCCATTTTTCATTGTCTTGATCCATTTTTCATTCAGTAGAGAATTGTTCGGTTTCCATTTGTGTAAGCTTTCCTGTTGCTTCTATTGTTGATAATATCCAGCTTTCACCCATGGAGGTCAGACAGAATGCAGAAAACTTATTTCAGTTTTTTTGTGTCTGTTGAGAATTGGCTTGTGTCCATATGGTCAGACTTGGAGAACATTCTGTAAGGTTCTGAGAAGGTATATTCTTTTGTGTTTGGGTGAAATGTTCTGTAATATCTGTTAGGTCCATTTGGTTTATAATAATCTGTTAGTCCAGCAATTCTGTTTAGTTTTTGTCTGGATGACCTGTCTGTTGGCGAGAGTGGGATACTAAAGTCTCCCACTATCTGTGTGAGGCTCAATATGTGATTTACATTGTAGTAGTGTCTTCTTTATGAACTTGGGTCCGCTTGTGTTTGCTGCATAGATGTTTATAATTACATTGCCCTCTTGGTAGATTTTTCCATTGATGAGTATGTCCTTCCCTATCTCTTCTGATTAGTTTTGACTTGAAGTCTCTTTTGTCAGATATTAAAATGACTACACCAGCTTGCTCCTTAGGTCTATTTTCTTGAAATATATCATTCCATCTTTTTACCCTGAGATGATGTCTATCCTTGATGTTAAGGTGTGTTTCTTGGATATAGCAAAAGGATGGATCCCATTTTCACATCAGATGATTGATATTGAGAAATATCATTGAGCAGTGTTTGTTGATTCCTGTTATCTTGAGGTGGTGGTGTGTGTGCCTCTGAGATTATTTATTCCTTTGTTTTCCTGGGTGTGGTTAACCTCTTTGGAGTTTTCCTTCTAGCACCCTCTGGTGGGCTGGATTTGCAGATAGATATTGCTTACATTTGGTTTTCTCATAGAATGTCTCATTTCCTCCATCGGTGCTGACTAATTTTATGTCAGTTTGACACAGGTTAGAGTCATCTGAGAGGAGGGAACATCAATTAAGAAAATGCCCCATAACATCAAGCTGTAGGCAAGCCTGTAGGGCATTTTCTTAAATAGTGATTGATGTGGGAGGGTACAGCCCATTGTGGGTGGGGCCTTCCCTGGGTTGGTGGTCCTGGGTTCTTTAAGAAAGTAGACTGAGCAAACCAGGAGAAGCAGCCAGTAGGCAGCACCCTTCCATGGTCTCTGCATCAGCTTCTGTCTCCCAGTTCCTGTCCTAACATTCTTCAGTGATGGGCTATGGATATGGACGTTACAAGTTACAAGGAAAGTAAATCCTTTCCTCCCTAACTTGCTAACTTCCTAATAAGATCATGGAGTTTTGTCATAACAATACTAACTGTAACTAAGACTGATTGGCACCAGGTTAGTGGGGTACTGCTGTGACGGACCTGACCATGTTGCTTTTTGGAGTATTGTGGAAGGATTGTGGGCTGTTCTGTAGGAGCTTGGAAGATAAGACTGGTGAGAGCATGCAGAAGATGGAGGCCTGGCTTATGTGGTTTCAGAGGGAAGCAAAGACTTTACTGGGTCATTTGTGTGAAGAATCTATGGTGTCTGGTCAGCTGGAACTGAAGAATTGGCTGTGATTAACAAGAGATCAGAACCAGTAAATAAAACCTTTGTTTTGCTGGGACAACGGATGATGGGCAGTGGGGGCTGAAGAATCAGCTGCAATTAAAAAATGTAAGGTGAAATCTTTTGAGAAAATGTTTCCTCAGAGTCAGCTCATGCAAGCCATGTTCAGAGGTGGCCAAGGTTGTACCTAATGTTCTCTCAGGTGATCCTGGTTTTAAAGATATGAAGGGGTCATAGCAAACAGCTGAGACTTGGCCCTGGGAGAGGCCATTGGTGAAGGATCAGCTGGAAAAGCAGTGGAAGCCCCAGGACTGAAGGGGTTCTGGAGAGAAGTTGAGGGCTGGCACCATGAAGAGAGCCTCAGAGATTCTCTTGATGAAAGTGGAGTCCAGTTGCAATAAAAGACTCTAGAATTTGGGGAAGCCAGTACTATGCATGGGACCACCAACAAGACACCATCAGCAATGGAGTGGAGCCAGCCAGAGCTTAGAAGACTAGTTGTATCTGCTGCAGAGGGATGAGCCAGAGAAGTGGCCCAAATCCCTTGGAGGAGCCCAGAAAATCGTGAGTAAATCAGATACCAAACATTGAATTATTTACAGTTAGAGTGTGATTTTCCTTTGTTTAGATTATGACTGTGGCCTGATTCTCTTTTGAAGAAAGTATTTAACTTATTTTTTTAATTTATAGGAGCCCACAGTTGAGAGATTTTGAGTTTTTATAGAGAATGAACTTTTAAAGTGTTTGAATTGGTAAGGACTGTTTAAATTTGCAATATGTTTTATATTTGTGATATTAATTGTTCTGAGATGTTGGGGATGAACAAAAAAAACCCCGAAATGTTATGTCTTAAAAGGTGTTGTGCATCAAATTGACAAGAGATCAATTGTGTTGAGTAGTAATTTTATGACAACTTAACACAGGCTAGAGTCATCTGAGAGGAGGGAACATCAATTAAGAAAATGCCTCCATAAGACTGGGCTGTAGGCAAGCCTGTAGGTCATTTTCTTAATTAGTGATTGAGGTAAAAGGGCACAGCAAATTGTGGGTGGGGGCTTCCCTAGGCTGATGGTCCTGGGTTTTATAAGAAAGGAGGCTGAGCAAGCCATGAGAACAGTCCAGTAAGCAGCACCCCTCCATGGCCTCTGTACCAGCTCCCATCTCTAGGTTCCATCCCTGTTTGCATTCCTGTCTTAACTTCCTTCAGTGATGGACAATGAATATGGAAACACAAGATGAATAAACCCTTTTCCTCCCTGACTTGCTTTTGGTCATGGTCTTTCATCATGGCAGTAGTAACCCTAACTAAGATGCCATCAATTGTGATTGAAAACTTTGCTGGGTATAGTAATCTGGTCTGGCATCTGAGATGCAGCAAATCTGTCTAAGCCCTTCTGACTTTTACAGTCTCCATTGAGAAGTCAGGTGTAATTTTAATAAGTCTACCTTTATATGTTACTTGGTCTATTTCCCTTTTAGTTTTTAATATTCTGTCTTTGCTTTGTAGGCTGAGTGTTTTGATTATTTTGTGGTGAGGGAACTTTATTTTCTGGTCCAGTCCATTTGGTGTTCTGTAAGCTTCTTATATCTTGAGAGATATTGATAGACATCTCCTTTAGGCTAGGGAAATTTTCTTTCGTGATTTTGCAAAAAATATTTTCTGTGCCTTTGATGTTGATTTGTTCTCCTTCCTCTATTCCTTTTATTCTTAGATTTGCTATTTTCATAGTGTCCTAGTTTTCCTGGATGTTTTGTGCCAGGAGTTTAGTTTTTAGATTGAGGTGTCCATTTCTTCTGTTGTGTCTTCAATACCTAACATTCTCCTCCATCTCTTGTACTCTGTTGGTGAGACTTGCCTCTGAGCCTTCTGTTTGAGTTCCTAAATTTGTCATGTCCAGATTTCCCTCAGTTTGGGTTTTCTCTATTGGTTCTATTGCCACTTTCAGGTGTTGAGCTGTTTCATTCATTTCCTTCCACTATTTGTGTTTTTTCATAGATTTCTTTAGGGGATTTATTCATTTCCTCCTAATGATCTCTATCATATTCATAAAGGCTTCTTTTCATTTTTCAAGACATTTCTCTGTGTAGGCCTGGCTGTCCTGGACTCACTCTGTAGACCAGGCTGGTCTAGAACTCAGAGATCTACCTGTTTCTGCCTCCTGAGTGCTGGGATTAAAGGTGTGCATGACCACGCCTGGCCATAAAGGCTATTATTTTAAGGTGTTTCAGCCATGTTGAATTTCTCAGGGCCTGCTATAGTATGGTTGCTGGGCTCTAGTGGAGACATGTGGTCTTGGCTGCTACTGATGGTGTTTTTCTCTAGCATCTAGGCATCTGGGATTGGAAAGATTAGCATTCTAGATGCTGATGTTTAATTCATCCCCACCCCTCCCATTAACTCTTAAGATCTGTCTCCCCCAACAGTTTATAACCTCTTCTTAAGTTTTTAATTTATTTTTCTATAACCTGTTAAGACTAATTTGTGTCCCCTATATACTCTTGGATTTGGAGGCATCCACTGGAGAATGATGGGCAGCCCACCAGGCACCCACCCCCTTGAAGAAGAAAACTGACTCTACCTCCTCCAGCCACAAGCCGTCTCTAGCTCTTCCATTAGAAGCATGTGGGGGATTGTGAACCTTTTTCTTCTCCAGGCTATACTGTACAGGTCTTGGGCAGATATTTACAGGTGCTAAGTTCATGAATATAGCAGTCCAGTCATGTCCAGAAAATACTGTTTCGTTCTGGTCCTTCCCAGTCTCTGGATTTTACAATCTTCCTGCCTCCTCTTCCAAGATGGTTCCTAAGCCTTTGACAGGCATTTTATCACAGCAGCTGAAACAACCATGGCAAGAGGAAATGAAGTGTGGCTCTGTAATGAATGCAGAGGCTCTACATGGGAGATGAAAATGTTACGGGTTTGCGCTTCGTAGCACTATGAACGTGATTACCACTTCTGAAAATGAGAATAAGATGGGAATTTTGTGTGTTTATGAAGGCTTTTAAGCTGAAAATTAAAACAACAACAACAAATTTTAGTAATAAAGGCAGAAGAGAGGGGACAAGGAAAGAAAACAACAAATTGTGAAAGAGAATTGTGAAAATTGTTCACAAAGAATATCTAGGTAATCATATTTGAGTCCACAGCTTTGGGGAACAGCATTTTCCTTTATATTTTACTTATGTTTTAGGACCACAAAACATTTGAAATGTAGAACTGAGATTGTAGCAGTGACTAAGAAGTGTGACAGCAGAAGACTGAAGATAGCTAATTTCCTGAAGCACACAGTTGTTTACATTCTTTTCTTTTTGACAGTCATTGTTCTCTTACAAGATGATGAGCAATCTCAGGAGAAAGGGGGTTATAGTTTATGGTTTATGGAGTTTACAACTCTAAGCCCCTAACCTGGAGAGAATGCTCTAAGACAAAACAGTGTTTCATGGTCAGAAGAACGGAGGCATCGAACTTGCAGGGCAGCAAGGATGCTGATTTTATGGGACCCTTACACTTGTAATGAAAGTAATGAAAAAATAAATAAAACAAGCTTGCCTCCCACCATTGTTTGAGTCTACGAAGCATGTGCCTCGTTGTTGCTCATTTTGTTTCTACTTTCTGTTTATATTCATGTGTCAGAGTTAGCTTCTTCCATGGAGGACAAACTCAGCATCCCATGGATTTCTTGTCAGATATACATAACACAAATCTTCCATTTACTCTAAATTTCAGCGCATGCATTCTTTATTCATAAGTTACATGTTTCATAGCCTATAATAATGAAAACCTTGAAGTTGATTTAAAATTGAGGCATCTCCCCATGGAGATGCTGGCCCTGCTCCAAGAAGAAAGCAGAAGGAGTTATGGTTTGTTTTTCTCTCTTGCCCCTAAATGCTCTTCACCCCACCTTGTTCGTCATGTGATCCATGTCTGCTGTTGCTGACATACAATACTAAAGCACTTTTGGTGGAGGGAAAATCACTTGTTGCAAGTAAGAGAATGATTTCAGGCCAAAAAAAGGTGGCTGTATACAAGAGTGGAAATTTAGAATGAGGGTATTTAGCCTTAAATTCTGGCTTGACCATATGGTTGTGTGCCATATTGGACATGTTGTCTGTACTTCCACATGCCTTCTGTGAGATGGATGTGATTAGCATAGCGTGGCATCTCTCAGCTGGCTGGGGCTGAGAAGCAGTAGAAGACATAGATAGTAAGAATGCCCATTACCTGGGGCTAGCTTATACAGTTGTCCGATCTGGTCATCAAGTTCCATATCTGTAGCTGTTGCCCAGATGGGAGCTTCTTGCTCCCTTTTTATCCTATCTTTGAACCTTTAGCCAGGCACTTAAAGCCCACCTGGATTATCTGTTTTGGACTCCATATGTAAATGACATCGTGTAGCTTGTCTCTTTCTGAACCTAGCTTATTTTAGTTGACATAATGTTCTCCAGGTTCATCCCTGTTACCACTGATGGCATTTCCTTTTATTTGTTAAGGTCTCAATAGTATTCTATCACGTGTGTACTCACATTCATATAGATTACATATCTCGGCTATGGTAAAGAAAGATGCCAGAAAAATGAGAATGTAGATGTCTCCTTGGGGGTTGTGTTGTGATGGCAGTACTTACTTTATTAACTTGTTTTAATAAAATATGTAGTGTGTAATTCTAACACCATGTTCATTGAAAGGATAATATATTGTAGTCATCTATCTATCCATCACCTACCTACCTCTATCATATTCTATCTATTACAGAAATACCTTGAAATTTAAAAGACTAAAAGTGGCTAAATTAATTTTTAAAATTTAATTTTGTCATGTTCCTTCCCCTAACTCCTAATAGACTCTCTCTTCAGTACCACCCAACTTTTTGTTCTCTTTTTCAAAAGAACCCTACCAAAAACAGCAATAAAATTAACACAAATAAGCAAAAGATCAGTAAGACATTTAAAAAGCCAAGACCAAACAAAATGAAACAAAAGGTCTAGAAACAAAACATGGAGTTGGTTTGAAGCTGGCCGGCCACTCCCAGGCATGGAGCTGCCTTGGAGCGTAGTTGATACGTCTAGTGACACTCTATTGGAGAAAACGGATTTTCCCTTTGCCAGCGGGTATCAATTGCAAACAGCTTCTTGGTTATGGGTGGGAACCCAAGTCTACTTCCCTTTCTCAGTGCTGGGACTCCACCTGACTTGAACCTGTGCAGGTCTTTTTCCTGCCACCACAATTTCTGAGTTCCTATGTGCATCAGTAATATTGTGCCTGGAAGACAGTTTCCTTGGAGTTATCCATCCCCTCTGACTCTTAAAATCTTTTCTCCTCCTCTTATGCATGGCTCCCTGAATACTGGGGAAAGGAGCTTGATAAAGCCCTTCCCCTTAGGACTGAGTGCTCCACAATCTCTCACTCTTTGTTCAACGTGCTGTCATGGGTCCCTGGGTCCCCGTTGATTCCTGTATACTACAAGAAGAAGCTTCTTGATGAGGAATGGGAGAGGTATCTGTGGGCACAGCTGCATGTCCTTAACAGTAATTTTGCTGCCATTCTCCTCTACCAGAATAATAGTATGAGGTTTTCCCCTAGGGACCATGACCTATCAGTCTGTTTCTTGTCCACTTTAGCAGTGTCAGGTATGGATTTCATGTCACAGGCTGGGCCTTAGGTCCCATTTTAAGAGGTGATTGGTTGCTCCCACAATGTTTGTGTGACTATTGAGCCAGTATATCTTGCAGCCAAATCACTGTTGTGAGTCACAGGGTTTGTAGCTGGGTTATCTTGACGATTACCTTTCTCTCCCAGGAGCATACAGACTACCTTTTAGCACCATGAATGCTAGTCAGTAGGGGTGAAACTTCTAGTTAGGCTCAAGTTTTGATGCTGGGAAGTGTTATCTTCAGCACCAGCACCTCACCACTAGGTTGTGGGAAGAAACCAGTAGCTGTGGCAATAGCTGTGATGTTTTGTGGAAGTTTCCATGGGACCCTTTCAACCAACAACTCAAGATGCAACCCATTCCTGGCACTGCGGGTGTTACTTGGTGACATAAGAATCTAGTTGGGCTGGGCGTTGTCTCCCTAATTAAGTGGTGACTCCATTTATATTCCTTGCACGCATGTATATATATTTTAGGAAGCAGCTTCTACAGTAGTACATTTCCCTATGGTTTTTAAAATGCCCGTTAGTGTTACTTTTTCCCTCCCTGAATCCCCTCCTTTACTTTTCTCTATTGTCCCCTCTCTATTTAATTTCCCTATTCTAGATTCCCCTTTGTCTCCCCAAAACACTGAATTCTGTTTTCCCTTCCTTGGTGGACCCCACCTTCCACCCCTTAATGGACAATGAAAGTGTGGTGCATTTACACAATGGGGTATTATTCATCTGTTAAGAAAAATAAAATTATGATCTAGGGAAACAAGTCATCCTGAGTGAGGTAGCCCAAACACAGAAAGCCAAATATGTTTTTTTTTAATATGCAGATGCTTGCTTCAAAGCTTTGGATTTGTGTGAAACAATCTGAATAACCATGGATGTCTCTTTGCTGTATTTGTTTTGTTCCCATTGAAAATATATTTAGTAGTGGGATTGATAGTTAATAAATTATGTTTTTAATACTTTGAAGAGTGTCCACGGTGTTTTATATAGTGGCTGTTCTAATTTGCGTTCTGGCCTAATATGTAGAAGGATTTGCTTTTTTCTCTGTCTATTCTGTTTTTGACAGTAGCCATTTTTTTTTTTTTTTTTTTTTTTTTTTTTT
>CAJQZJ010000567.1:2222929-2235851 GCA_907164525.1 Lophiomys imhausi
CAAAGATCCGCCTGCCTCTGCCTCCCAAGTGCTGGGATTAAAGGCGTGCGCCACCACCGCCCGGCTTGACAGTAGCCATTTTTAATACACGTGAAATGGGCTCGTTTGGGGATTTAATTTTCATTTCTCTAATGATGAGTGATATTGAGGGATTCCTTCATACATCAACTGACAGGTTCTGAGCTTTTCTGAGAAAGTCCTATCCTTTACCTGATTTTAAAGCTCAAGGGACCGTGCCTGGGCCTACATGTCAGTGGGTAAAGAGCTTGCTGAATGAGCATGGCCTGAGTGTGGACCTACATCCTGGCAACCATGTTAAAAACATGGCCTGGCAACACACATCTGTGACCCCAGGTACTGCTTGTGTAAAGACTGGAGGGTCCCTGTCTCCCTTCTCACTGACAATCCAGCCTAGCCAAAATGGATGCCTTCAGATTTAGTAAGAGACTGTGCCTCAAAAAATAAGTTGCAGAGCAATCAAAGGAACCTGACACCTACCTCTTACCTGCACATGCATAAGCAAGTGTTCTCATATACCCATAAGCATACCACACACAGATGCACACACCACACCGTGCATACACACACATTCTTTCACATTGGGTTGAGTTCCTTTATACTGTGGATATTTATGACTTACATTTGTAACTGTTCTCTGTAGTCAGCAAGTTCTCTCCATCTTTGTTTCCCTCATTGAGCAGGTTTTTGTTTATGTCTTTCTGTTTCTGGCTTTTAGAGACATATACACGACTCATGGCACAGCTTCGAAGGAACGCCCCGCCCCTCTGATTTCTTGCAGTATTTGGGGGCTTCAAGCCTTAAGAATGTAGTTACTGTTGTTTCTGAGCATAGCATGAGATGGGATCTAGTTCTACCTTCTGCACATGCAGATCCAGATTCTGCAACATCACTGTTGCTTGCTTAGTCTGTCCTTTCCCTATTGTGTACTCTTGGATTGATGTTGGAAACCCATTGACTCTAATGCATGGACTTATTTCTGGGGTCTATATTCTGTTTCTTTGGCCTATGTACTTTTTTAAAAATAAAAATACCAGTACCATGCTGTTTAGATTGTCATGGGTTTTCAGACAGTTTTGAAGTCAGGTAATGTGGTTCTGCCAGGTCTTTGCTTTTTGCTCAAGATTTATTTGGCTATTTAGTCTTTTTGTTTTGTTTTTTTGTTTTTGTTTTTGTTTTTTGTTTTTTGTTTTTTTGAGACAGGATTTCTCTGTGTAGCCCTGGCTGTCCTGGACTCACTTTGTAGACCAGGCTGGCCTTGAACTTGCAAAGATCCCCCTGCCTCTGCCTCCCAAGTGCTGGGATTAAAAGCGTGTGCCACCACCACCCGGCTCTATTTAGTCTTTTCTAGTTCCACATGAATTTTAAGATAATTTTTAATATTACTATGAGATAAACACATTTCTGTAATTCTGGTAGGCATTGCATTTAGTCTATAGATCATAACATAGAATGTCTATATATATTTTAGCAATTAATTCTAATCTGTAAACATTAGGTGTTTTTGTCTCTTTTTATTGTTATGACAACATACCTGAGAATATCTACTTTATTTTTTAAAAGATGTTTATCTATTTTAAAAATTTAAAAGCTGAAAAGGCAAGATTGGTGAGCTCATCTTTTCAACCTCTGCCAAGGGGTCTCTTGGCTGTACCTCAAAAAATGACAGAAAAAAATGAAAAGAACTGGGCATTTGCAGAAGAGGCCAAGTATGAGGGATGGTCTCACCCTATAGCAATGCAGTGTTTCCAGGACTAATCAGTAACCCTCAAGAACCACACTGATTCCTTTGTGGGAAATAGCTCTATTAATCTAATCATTTTAGCAAGCCCCCCCCCCCGCCATTAAAGGTCTTGTCACCTCCAACATTGCCTTAATGGGAACCAAATTTCCATCATGTGAATCCTTAGAAAATACTCAAAGCACTTTTAAGATGTTCCAAGGATATATTCCCAGTTACTTGTATCTTTTTAAATTCTCTTTATCAATACTTTAGTTTTCAATGTACCACCTTGATTTTAATTAACTTGATTAAATCTATCCCTTAGTTGATTGGCTGATTGATTAACTGATTTAGTAGCTGTTGTAAGTAGATTGTTTTCTTGATTTATTTTTCAGCTAGTTCATTGTTACTGTATAGAAAAGCTCTTGATTTTTGTATGTTGACTTTGCACCCTATGATTTGATTTTTTTTCCTAGAAGATTTTTCATTGTGTCTTCAAGATTTCTAGAAGATAATGTTATCTACAAACAGGGATAATTTCAATTTTTTTATTTTTCATTTTGAATGATTTTTTTCTGTTACATAATTATCTGGCTGTGACTTCCAGCATTATGTTAAAAATACGGGACAAGGCCTTGTCTTGTCCTTATCTTCTAACAGAAGCTCAACCTTCCACCGTTGAGTGTGATGTCAGCCGTGGGTTGGTCATACATGGCTGTTACTATTGAAATTAGTTTCTTCCATACTTAATTTTCTGACTTTTTGTTTAAATCAGAAAAGTTTGAAGTTTGCCAAATGTTCTTTCTGTGCTGTTGCTATTTCTATGTTGTATCTTCTTTTTCTTTATTCTGTTAATGTAATATACCACATTTGATGATTTGTCTAGATGAGACTGAGCCTTGCATTCTCCAATTACATCCTATCTGACACTGATGAATGATTTTTTTTTTGTTTTTGTTTTTGAAACAGGGTCTCTCTCTATAGTCCTGGCTGTCCTGGAACTCACTCTGTAGACCAGGCTGATCTTGAACTCACAGAGTTCCACCTGCCTCTGCCTCCTGAGTGCTGGGACTAAATGCACGCACCACATCTAGATGCTTTCTTTTTCTAAAGTTCTGTTGAATTTGATTTGCTAGCTTTTTGCTGAGGAATTTTGCATGTCTGTTGATTGGGGCTACTAGCCTATACTTGTAAAGCCCTTGTCTGGTTTTGCTGTCAGGGTTAATGCTATCTAAATAAAATAAAATTGAAAATGTTTTCCATTCTTGAATTTTGGCACTTGAAAATGATTGGTATTAGATTTTACATGTTTGGAAGGGTTTAAACACAAAGCCATTAGGCCATATCCTTGTCTGTCACATCAGACTTTTTTCATTATTGGCCTAATCATGCTCATTATTTGTCTCTTCAGGTTTTCTATTTATTCTGTTTGGAAGGTTTTAGTGTATAGGGGTTTTCCCATTTATCCTAGATTACCCAATTGTTTGGTGTATCATTTTTCATAGCAATCTCTTACATTGTTATTTATGTTGTATCTGCTACAATATTTCCTCTTTTATTTCTGATTTTAGTTAATTCTCCTCTCTTTTTCCTTAGTTTGAAGATTTGCCATTTTTCTCCATATTAAAAAAAACTTTTATAGCAGCTAAATATTGTAAAACTAATCATTGTCTCTAGAAAACTCTCAGTTATGTTGACTTTTTTTGTTATAGTGTTTTTTGTTTTGTGAACAAAAAAACTTCCTGTTTTTGTTTTTGTTCTTGCTTTTGTTTCTTTTCTTAAACAATAATTTTATGTGCACATATGTATGTGGGTATGCATGTATGTGCAGGTGCATATATGAGGGTCTCAAATATTGAAATTAAGTGTTGAGGCTTGGCAGCAAATACCTTTATGCACTGAGGCATATGACTGACCCACTCTGTTCTCTTTTCATGTAGCTGTTTATAGCTAAAACTGCTCCTTTGAGAACTTTTGTGGCATTCCATAAGCTTTGATATGCTGTTGTTCAGTATGTTAAAATTTGAGTTGTGACATAACGTATGATCAGTCCTGAAAGATTCTTCATGTGCACTTGAGAGGGATGCATATTCCACAGGGTTTGGTGGGATGTTCTGTGTGCCCCCCTGGGTTCATTTAGTCTGAAGTGTAGTTGAAGTTTGAGGCTCCCCAAATGATTTTTCTGTCTGGACAATCTGTTTATTGCTGCTATAGGCTATTAAAGTCCCTACTTTGGAACAATTGAAGACAATTGGTCTATTATAGATTTCTTCCTTCATTCATATGGCCTTATTTGCTTAGGTGCTCTGAGGTTGGGTACATTATATTAACAATTGCTATATCCGCCTGGTGAACTGACCTTTTATCATCGTATAATGGCTGCTTTGTTTTTATGGATCTTTACTTAAACTCTATTTGTCAAGACAAGTATAATCCTTCCTACTCTGTTTTGGCTTACAATCATGTGGGATGACTATTCCTTTTCTGTGTATGTCTTTATGTGAAAAAAAAAAATCCCTTAGAGGCAGCACGTGTAATTGTGTTATGTGTGTGCAATTTAATCCTTTCATCTACTCTATTTTTAATAGAGGAATTTATGTTTAAGGAAATCATTTATAGTAAGAACATATAGTTGTCATTATGATTGCTAATAATTGCTAATTAGGGATTATTTTATAGATCATTTATTCCTTTATTATTCTCCTGTCTCTTTTTTATACTTAGATGATTTTATTGACAGTATATCTCAGTTCATTACTTTTTATTTTTTGTGTATCTATTTCAGGCTTTTGTCTTGTTACCATAAGGCTACATAAATAGTTCCAATAGTTGAATGGACTATTTTACGTTAACAATTTAACTTTGATTATACACAACTCTAAATATCCAATTCATTTTTTCACACAATCTATGTTTTGATACCACAGTTGATTTTTTTTATATTGTGTAATTCATGAAAACTTACTATTTTTTAAGATTTTAAAAATTATTTTCTCTGTGTGTGTTGCCTGCAGTTTGTATGCATGAACCGCACATTCATGGAGTACCCAAAGCAATCAAAAGAGGGCATTGAATCTCCTGAAACTGGAGTTACAGTCGGTGTGAGTCACAATGTGAGCGCTAGTAATCAAACCTGGGTCCTTTGCAAGAGCAGCACGTTCTCCTAACCACTGAGCCATCTCTCCAGCCCCCATAACAAATTGTAGAAATCATCTTCAATGGTTTTATGCTAAAGGTATGGGATTTGTACCAAATTAGTGCTGTATTAGGGTATTTCAGCTTTGGCTGTGTGTGCAATACTTGAAAGTATAACATTCACGTTACTAATTAGTGGGCCTCTCCTGTAGCTTTTAGAATCCCTACAGCATTTCTTGAAAACCAGCTTGTGTTTGTCTGTGAGTCTTCAGCTTCTGAAGGGCTGATTTGTTGTGGGTTTCCTTCTGTGGGCACCATGTTAATTACCTTCATTGCCATGGCAGCAAAACTTTTTTTTTTCTTAAAAAAAGAAAAGTTTCAAAAAAAAAAAAATAGCCGGGCGTTGTGGCGCACGCCTTTAATCCCAGCACTTGGGAGGCAGAGGCAGGCGGATCTCTGTGAGTTCGAGGCCAGCCTGGTGTACAAAGCAAGTCCAGGACAGCCAGGGCTGTTACACAGAGAAACCCTGTCTCGAAAAACCAAAAAAAAAAAAAAAAAAAAGAAAGAAAAGTTTGTTTTAGATTAGTGTTTTGGAGCTGTTTCAGTCCGGGTGGTGGACCGGTCCAGTCTACCCGGGTAGTTGTGTGACGGTGGCAGCTGTTCAGATCTTGATGGACCAGTAAGTGCAGACTGACTAGGATTGGATACTGGGCACTTTGACATTCACAGGGACTTTGCTACTCGCCCCCCACCATGATGTAAGCCTGCCAGCAGGACGGGGCTACAACCTGGCCTTGATAGTGCACCTGCCTTGGAAACAAACTTTCCGAACACAAGCCTTGTGGGGGAACATTTCAGATTCAAATCATGACAGGCACTTCGACTGTGCCACACCAGTCTCCCCTCAACGATTTTGTTGAATGTTGCTAAGTGTATATGTCCTCCCATGCATATGACTTGATTTTATTTTTCCTCTCTTACTTCTTTCGTTTTTTTTTTTTTTTTTTTTTTTTTTCCTAGTCATGGTGTGGCTCAGTCCAAGCACATACCTTTTTTTTTTTTTAATTTATTTTTTATTTCTTCAAGTTACATCTCAATCACAATCCCCTCCCTACTCCCCCCTCCAGTCCCACCCTTCCACTCTCCTCCCCCTCAACCCCCCATCCTCTTCCCTTCTTCTTCTTCTTTTTTTTTTTTTGTTTAAGGTATTTCTTTTGTCCCCCCAACAGCTCTTCCTTTCAGTCCAAAAAATGGTTCTTTTTCTTATAACTATAAATGCAATACAAAACAACAGAAATAGGCCACAATTATAAGAATTATATGGCTTAGCATACATTCCCAATGTCCAGTCCATATGTATTTGGCACCTGACTTTAACATTCTACTATCTAACCATCTCCATGAGTTTAAAGTTCTATATCTAACTCAGCTTTCATACTAACTTGCCTCATAATTTTAAAAATATCTTCTTAGATCCAGAACACCCTCTTGATTCCTAAACAACTCAAAATTTAACTATGAGACTCTAGCTATCTATTCTTCAACCACCTCAGAGACCTGAGAGGGATAAATATATCTGATTTTATAGGAAGTACAGGGCCTGCAGCTTCCAAAACTGAGAAATGACATACCAGTGGCTTCCTGGGCAGTTCCCGTTTTCTCTCCATATATTACAGTATCGATCTTCAGTTGTTTGGCCCTGTTTCTCTGACAGACATTGATTGTAGAGCAGGAATTATGAAGGACTTACCTACCCTGTCTTGGCAGAGCTAGGGTGTCGACTTATCTGCTTCCAAGTTTTGTCCTTTTTGGACAGCAGTCTGTCTACAGTTGAAGCAAGGGGTTTTTCTTGCCAAGAGAAAGGCTTACCACCAATTCAATCATCTCCCACTGGAGATTCTTTGATGCTCAACTTCTACTTGGAGTAGAATAGGGGGTGCTGTCAGGAGCTGACATGTCTCGATATCAAAAAATCTTAAGTTAAGAAAACATCTTTGAATGCCATATTCTGCAGATCTCTTGAGGTTTTTGAAGATGCCCTATCTATCTCTTATATTTAGATAAGCAAATATTGCTTGTCTCTTAGCAACTTGATTTCTGAGTAGCTTAGAAAATAACTGTGATAGACTGTCATGGTAACTAACAAAATGACACGTTTTCATGACTATTAGTTTCCGTTTCTTAATTATCCTAAACAGTTTATGATGGTTGGTAGCAAGAGGTCAAAACTTGACATTTCATTTTTAAGTATTACTATGAACAATACCTTTAAGAAGCGTTACCCTTAATTTTGTATCAATATACAAAGATCAATACCAATGTGGCCAAATATAATCTTAATTTTGTATCAATATACAAAGATCAATACCGATGTAGCCCAATACAATCTTAATTTTACATCAATATACAAGGGTCAATACCAATTTAGGCAAATATAATATTAATTTTGTATCAGGATATAAAGGTATAAGGCCATATTCAATAGTCTGTCCTTTTTTCTTGATCTTTCCTATACTATGTCTATGTCCCATTTTTCTCAAGTCTGTTTACTCCTATATAGGAGAGAAAGAAGGATACAGAAAAGAAAAAGAGAGAAGTCCCTGGGTCTAACCTCCAAAACACATTTAACAAGACCATTTAACAGATTGTAGTCTTTTCCCCTAAATAACAAAATTTTCTATTATCTATCAAATAACCAAAGTGGGGGGAACACCCTCCCCACCTTCTGGGGATGGGACGTTGTTCTCTTAAAATGACTTCCTGCTGATTTGGGACGTAGTAAACCTGTTTGGGGCCCAAATAAGAATGGAAAAATGGTTCAAATTGTTAATAGAATCATTTGATGTTCAGTCCTTTTGTGCTTACCTATTTAGATGTCCTAAGAAGTTCATAGACAGAAGCTGATCTTCAGAGCTTTACTGAATTTCTGGCTGGAGCAGTCTGTGGAGCTGAACGATCTTAGCGATTTTGAGTTGTTGTGGTTGTAGACTTTTGAGGAAACTGCTATTGAGGAAGTCTGCAAGGCTGGATCATCTGGGCCACTCGTCTTCTTTGGTGTCTTATCTGTTTTCTGCTGAGGTTTCCCTTGTCCAGTTGTCCCTGGATTCCTTGAATGGATGCTTTAAATTTCCTGGAAAGATAAGAACAGAGCCCTGCCCTAATCCTAACTCTGGGACAATTACCTTTTTTTTGGGGGGGGGGGCAGGTAATATTTTTCCCGGAGCAAATTTGGTTTTTTGACAATATATAAAGTATTACTTTTCAATCTGGATTAAAGAAGAAATTATTTTGATATTTTGGAGCTAAACAAACCTTTAGTGTATATATTTTGACATCTCATAGGACAATTTGTTTGAATTGTAGCCTGCCTTTTGTAAGTAGCTTTTAAACGTAAATCTTTCCAAATCCTATGTGCCTGTCTCTGCATTCTAAGTTTTGGGATCAATGACATGTGTTTCCCAACTGATGGGATTAAAGATGTGCTCCTCCACCCCTGGATCAAAGTTTTTCTCTGTTTAGAACTTGTTTTGTATCAGGTGGCCTTGAGCTCTGAAATCTGCCTGTTTCTGTCTCTAGTGTGTTGGGATTAAGGGTGTATTCTTCCCCAATGATGGGACTAAGGGTGTGCACCATCACCACCCTGTTTCTTGTAACTCTAGAATTTATAAGACAACTAACTCTATAGTGATCCTCCTGTCTCTACTGGAGGTAAAGGCATGGGCTAACACCATGCATTATTTTACCTTAGCTCTAAGTTTTTTCAACTCTTGGAGGTTTGTAAAACCAGATTCAACAGCTGTCACCTTTAATTTATTTACAGTGTTTTAAACCTGTTACCTGCTTTTTAATGCCAAACCATGGAAATAGCCTATACCTCTACAAAAAAAAAAAAAAAACCTTTTAAGCTGCTATCAAGTTTATGTAATCTCTGTAGCCACCTGCAGTCTAACTTTCTAATCTGAAATTAAGGCCATTTTCCTTTCATGCCAGTAAGGCAATTATACCTTTGGTAAATTATAGTTTGAAAATTTTATATTGTATTTTTATTATATTTTTAAGCTTATTAACTCTTTCTTAAAGTACTATTTACTTCTAGAACATAGCTTCCTCCCTCCTCCCCTCTTGGCACCTCCCTTTCTCTCTCCTTCCCTCCCTCCCTCCCTCCTTGTTCCTCTACTTGGTACTCTCCTTCTCCTCAGATGAGGTGGGCCCTCACATATCATACTCCCTCAGATCTTGCATCATGTGAGGCCCAAGAGCTTCCACTCATACTGGAGCTTGATAAGGCACACCATCTAGGGTGTGGGGTTCCACTAACCTGCAGGAGATTCCATGACTCACTGATGGGTAGAATTTTTCCTAGGATAGATAAGCTAGGTTCCTATCTATTTGGGTGTGTGGGTTGTAGGATAGTTATCCTCTGATGTATGGTTAATATCCATTTGTAAGGGCAATACATACCATGTTTATCTTTCTGGGACTGCGTCAGCTCACTTAGGATGAGCTTTTCTAGTTCCATCCATTTGGTTTCGAATTGCATGATTTCCTCATTTCTGATAGCTGTGTAGTATTCCATTGTGTAAATGTACTACAGTTTTTTTATCCATTCTTCAGTTGAAGGACATCTGGGTTGTTTCCAGTTTCTGGCTATGACAAATAAAGCTGCTATGAACATTGTTGAGACAATGTCCTTGTGGTTTCGTTTCCAATCTTTTGGATATATGCCCAAGAGGGGTATGGCTGGGTCTTGAGGTAGATTTATTCCCAATTTTCTAAGATATCTCCAGATTGATTTCCAAAGTGGTTGCACAAGTTTGCAGTCCCACCAGCAATGGGGGAGTGTTCCCCTTTCTCCACCTCCTCGCCAGCATGTGCTATCATTTGAGTTTTTGATCTTAGCCATTCTGACAGGTGTGAGATGGAATCTCAGAGTTGTTTTAAGTTGCATTTCCCTGATAACCAAAGATGTTGAACATTTCCTCAAATGCCTCTCGGCCTTTAGAGATTCCTCTTCTGTGAATTCTCGGTTTATCTCTGTACCCCATTTATTGATGGGGTTATTTGATTTTTTGATGTTTAATTTCTTCAGTTCTTTATATATTTTGGATATTATTCCTCTGTCAGATGTTGGGTTGGTGAAGATCCTTTCCCAGTGTGTAGGCTGCCGTTTTGTTCTAAGGACAGTGTCCTTTGCCTTACAGAAGCTTTTCAATTTTATAAGGTCCCATTTATTGATTGTTTGTTTTAGTGCCTGAGCTATTGGTGTTCTATTCAGGAAGTTGCTACCAGTGCCAATGATTTCAAGGCTTTTCCCCACTTTCTCTTCTATTAATGTTAGTGTGTCTGGATTTATGTTGAGGTCCTTGATCCACTTAGACTTAAGTTTTGTACAGGGTGATAAGTATGGATCTATTTGCATTCTTCTACATGTTGACATCCAGTTAGACCAGCACCATTTATTGAAGATGCTTTCCTTTTGCCATTGTATGTTTTTGGCTTCTTTATCAAAAATTAAGTGACCATAGGTGTGTGGGTTTATTTCTGAGTCTTCAATTCGATTCCATTGGTCAACTGGTCTGTTTCTATACCAGTACCATGCTGTTTTTTATTACTATTGCCCTGTAGTACAGCTTGAAATCCGGGATGGTGATACCTCCAGATGTTCTGTTATGGTACATGATTGATTTAGGTATTCTGGGTCTTTTGTTATTCCATATGAAGTTGAGAATTGTTTTTTCCAGATCTATAAAAAATTGAGTTGGTATTTGGATAGGAATTGCATTGAATCTGTATGTTGCTTTTGGTAAGATTGCCATTTTTATTATGTTGATCCTACCTATCCATGAACAAGGGAGATCTTTCCATCTCCTGATATCTTCTTCAATTTCTTTCTTCAGGGACTTGAAGTTCTTATCATACAGGTCTTTCACTTGCTTGGTTAGAGTTACCCCCAGGTATTTTATATTATTTGTGGCTATTGTGAAGGGTGTTGATTCTCTTATTCCTTTCTCAGCCCATTTATCTTTTGTGTAAAGAAGGGCTACTGATTTTTTTGAATTGATTTTGTATCCGGCCACCTTGCTGAAGGAGTTTATCAGCTGTAGAAGTTCTCTGGTGGAATTTTTGGGGTCACTGATGTATACTATCATATCATCTGCAAATAGGGATACTTTGACTTCTTCCTTTCCAATTTGTATCCCCTTGATCTCTTTAAGTTGTCTTATTGCTCTAGCTAAAGCTTCAAGTACTATGTTGAAGAGATATGGAGAGAGTGGGCGGCCTTGCCTTGTCCCTGATTTTAGAGGAAATGCTTTAAGTTTCTCTCCATTTAGTTTGATGTTGGCTATTGGCTTGCTGTAAATTGCCTTTATTATGTTTAAATATGGTCCTTGTATGCCTGATCTAAGACTTTTGTCATGAAAGGGTGCTGTATTTTGTCAAAAGCTTTTTCAGCATCCAATGAGATGATCATGTGGTTCTTTCCTTTCAGCTTGTTTATGTGGTGGATTACATTGGTGGATTTTCTAATGTTGAACCAGTCCTGCATCCCTGGGATGAAGCCTCCTTGATCATGGTGTATGATACTTTTGATGTGATCTTTGATCCGGTTTGCAAGTATTTTATTACGTATCTTTGCATCCATGTTCATAAGGGAAATTGGTCTGAAATTTTCTTTCTCCGTATGGTCTTTGTGAGGTTTAGGTATCAGGGTAACTGTGGACTCATAGAATGTGTTTGGCAGTATTCCTTCTGTTTCTATGTTGTGGAAGAGTTTGATGAATATTGGTGTTAGCTCTTCTTTGAATATCTGGTAGAATTCTGTGCTGAAACCATCTGGGCCTGGGCTTTTTCGGTTGGAAGACGTCTAATGACTTCTTCTATTTCCTTAAGGGTTATAGGACTGTTTAATTTGTTTAACTTTTCTTGATTTAACCTTGGTATGTGGAATCTATCAAGAAAATTGTCCATTTCATTTAGATTTTCCAATTTTGTGGAGTACAAGTTTTTGAAGTAGGACCTAACGATTCTTTGGATTTCCTCAATGTCTGTTGTTATTTCCCCCTTTTCATTTCTGATTTTGTTGATTTGGGTATTTTCCCTCTGCCTTTTAGTTAGTTTAGCTAAGGGCTTGTCTATTTTGTTGATTTTCTCAAAGAACCAGCTCTTGGTTTTGTCCATTCTTTGTATTGTTCTTTTTGTTTCTAAGTTGTTGATTTCAGCCCTGAGTTTGATAATTTCCTCTCGTCTGTTCCTCTTGGGAGTGTTTGCTTCTTTTTGTTCTAGCTCTTTCAGGTGTTCTTTTAGGTGGCTAGTATAGGAATTCTCCAGTTTCTTTTTGAAGGCACTTAGAGCTATAAACTTTCCTCTTAGCACTGCTTTCAGTGTGTCCCATAAGTTTGGGTATGTTGTGACTTCATTTTCATTGAGTTCTAAGAAGACTTTAATTTCTTTTTTTATTTCTTCCCTGACCCAGAGGTCATTGAGGAGAGAGTTGTTCAGTTTCCATGTTTTCGCAGGCACTCTGTTGTTTTTGTTATTGTTGAAGCCTAGCTTTATTCCATGATGGTCTGATAAGTTACAAGGAGTGATTTCAATTTTCCTGTATCTGTTGAGTCTTGCTTTGTGACCGACTATATGGTCGATTTTGGAGAAGGTTCCATGAAGTGCCGAGAAGAAAGTGTATTCTTTTGTTTTGGGGTGAAATGTTCTGTAGATATCAATTAGGTCCATTTGATTCATGACATCTGTGAGGTTCATTATTTCTCTGTTTGGTTTCTGCATTGTTGATCTGTGCAGTGGTGAGAGTGGTGTGTTGAAGTCTCCCACTATTAATGTGTGTGGTTCAATGTGGGATTTGAGCTTCAGTAGTGTTTCTTTAATGAATGTGGGTGGTCTTACATTTGGGGCATAGATGTTTAGTATTGAAATTTTATCTTGGTGGATTTTTCCTTTGATGAGTATATAGTGTCCTTCCCCATCTCTTTTGATTAATGTTGGTTGAAAGTCCAATTTATTGCATACTAGAATTGCTACTCCAGCTTTTTT
>CAJQZJ010000569.1:24126-68409 GCA_907164525.1 Lophiomys imhausi
GTGTGTGTGTGTGTGTGTGTGTGTGTGTGTGTGTGTGTGTGTGTGTGTGTGTGTGTATCTATAGAGGCCAGAACAGAGTGTCAGATTCCCTGGAGTTGACATCACAGGTGGTTGTGGGTGCTGGGAATTGAACTCTTGAACTTAGGTCCTCTGGAAGAGCAGCAAGCACTCCTTCAGGCTGAGCCATTTTCACAGCCCTTCCACCTTGTTTTTGTTTTTCCTTTGTTTTTTTGGGGGGGTCGGGGCTTAATCTGTTTTTTGAGACAGGTAGTCCTGGCAACCTGTATGTAGTCCTCCTTCCTGGCTGTCCTGGAACTCTCTCTGTAGACCAGGCTGGCCTGGAACACACAGATCCTCCTGCCTCCTGCTTACTGGGATGAAAGGTGTGCAGCACCGTTCCTGACTTGTTTCTCTCCTCTGTAAGCCCATAGCCTCACCTAGGCACATCTTACTTTCTGTGGCTCTTAGAGAAGCTTACCCCCTGCTTTTAGAGTGTTTTATCTTTCTTTCTGAGAACCTGTGTCTCCCCCCCCGCCTCTTTTTTTTTTCAAGACAGGGTTTCTCTGTATAGCCCTGGCTGGAACTCGCTCTATAGACCAGGTGGCCTCAAACTCAGAGACCCACATGCCTCTGCCTCCTGAGGGATGGGATTAAAGGTGAGTGCCACTGTGCCTAGCCTCGAGCCTCCCTCTTAACCCTTGTGCTTAAGTCTATATTGAAACAAACCTTATTAAACCCCAATTCTGCCTTACTAAAAAATAATTTTAAAATGGTAATAGCTGGGCATTGTGGCGCCTCTCTTTAATCCCAGCACTCCGGAGGCAGTCAGGCGAATCTCTGTGAGGTCAAAGCCAGCCTGGTTTACAAAGTGAGTCCAGGACAGTCAAGGATACACAGAGAAAAACCCTGTAGAAAAAAATAGCCATTTTTTTCCCAACAAAACCCTGTCTTGAAAAACCTAAAATAAATAAATAGATAAAACTAGCCTGGTCTACAGAGTGAGTCCAGGACAGCCAGAGATACACAGAGAAACCCTGTCTCAAAAAACCACCACCAACAACAAAATGGTGATAGCATGTGTGAAATTGGACTGGTTGTGAGTGAGTGAGCTTAGCTGTTGTGTTACACACATGGTGTGGGGTTGGTTCTCCATCCTAGCCATGCTGGGCAGTGTATTCCATATTGGTCAATAGGGTGAGTGCCCTCTGTAAGCCTGTTCTAGGAACCTGGTCGTTCACCTTTGAACAAGGTGCCATTCCCGCCCTGGGGACCTTACGGTGAACAAGAGAAAATAAACTAGTCATCCGCCAGTTGATGCCCAGTGCTGTAGACATCAGGGGAGGAGGGATTGCTGGTTGCTGCCAAGACCTTGGGGGAGAAAGGAGCCATGAGAGTGTGACGGGGAAGGACACTTCAGGCTGAGGCATGGCTAGTTCAGGGGCCCTGAGCTGAGTCTGTGCCGAGTGTGTCAGGGAACACTGACAGGCCCCGCGATGGAGACTAAAGGAAGTTAGGAACCGAGCCTCTGTTTGTAAAGGTTGGTACAGGATTTCATGCAGAGTAGACCCCAAGACCACGGAGTTCTCATCATCATTTGTATAGATGAAAGCTGAGGTGGAAATGGTGGGTGGGAAGGTGACGGGTGGAGAAGTGAAGGCTGGATAATGGGTAAACAGATGAATAATGAAGGCAGGATAGATGAGTGAATGGATGGATGTGGGGTGGTTGGCTGATGGATGGGTGGTAGGCTGGCAGCCCACCTGACATTACAACCAGGGCTATTTTGGTGACCCTTGCCCCAGCTGTGGCTGGAGAAGGTGTGGAGCCTGTGCACACTTAACTCCTCCCTTTTCCTCTGCAGCCTCAAAACGGAGGGTCCCAGCATCCCAACCAGGCATGGCTGATCCCCACCAGTTTTTTGATGACACGAGCTCAGCTCCAAGTCGGGGCTATGGAGGGCAGTCCACACCTTGTGGTCTGGGTTACCCCACCCACTCCTCGTCACCTGAGGCAGCCTTCCTGGCTGACCCGATGTCCAACATGGCCATGGCTTATGGGAGCAGCCTAGCCGCTCAGGGCAAGGAGCTGGTAGACAAAAATGTGAGTGGGCAGGGCTGGTGGGCCGTGGGCTTGGTGTGTGTGTGTGTGTGTGTGTGTGTGTGTGTGTTGAACGGCAAGCAGAGGCCACAGGGCCTCAGGCTTGAGCATTGCCTCTCCAGATCGACCGCTTCATCCCAGTCACCAAACTCAAGTATTACTTCGCTGTGGACACAGTGTACGTGGGCAAGAAGCTGGGCTTGCTTGTATTTCCCTACCTCCACCAGGTTAGTGTCACCGACTCAGCACCTGCCTGGAAGCAGGGTGGGAGGAGTCCACTCTGGGGTCCTGCTACTCCCTTAACTCTCTCTCTCCACAGGACTGGGAGGTACAATACCAGCAGGATATCCCAGTGGCCCCCCGCTTTGACATCAACGCTCCAGACCTCTACATTCCAGGTTGCACCCCTCCCACCACTGCCTGGGCATGTTTGGGACAGATGTTTGGGTGCCTGGTGCCCAAAAAAAAGGGATTTTCCCTCCTCTGATGAGTATCTGTGTCTGCCTTCTACAGCTATGGCTTTTATCACCTACATCTTGGTGGCTGGCCTTGCACTGGGGACCCAGGACAGGTAAGGACCCTGAAGCAGGGGAATGCAATGGGGATGTGAGGCCAAGCACCATCTGAGAGCTCTCAGCTCTCCTGGACAGCCCCCACCCTGGTGTCAGTTGACCCAGAGAGTGTCGGTCACCTCAGTTACCCGCCCACGTGGAACCCATCAAACCCAAGGCTAGCCAAATCCAGCCTTCCTCTTGGCCTCCACCCACAAACCTGTCCTTAGGTTCACAGTCCCCTAAGTGAGTAGCGTCATACCTTCACCCCCTTGTCTCTTGCCCTCGCAGCAGCAGCTGAAAGGTCTAAGAGGTGGGCCTGGCCTCCTCCCACCCTCTTCCGTGCTGACTGTCTGTGGCTAAGACATCAAGCACCTGACCCTGCCCTGCTGCTGCTGCCCCCAGGTCCTTCCACGTCCAGTTAGTTCATTGCCTCAGGAATGTGTCCAACACCTGCTCGTTCATGTGGCTCCATCCTGTGTCACTCACTTCCTAACCCCCAGGCCTAGTCAGGCCCCACCTCTCTTTACAGTCACCTGTTCCTTTTGTGGCATTGAAATCAAATGTCACTAGAACCGGTGGATTCCTGACTGAGGCTCCAGGATGGAGCAAGGCCCCCCCCCCCCCCCCCACCAGTCCCTGACTCTTCAGACTTCAGCCCAGCCATCCTTCTTTAGGGAGGGACCCTCCTGGTACCCCCACAGGGCCCTGAGGTCCCTGACTTAAGTGTCACCCGGTGGGCCCGCTCCATCTACATACACACACACACACACACACACACACACACGCACGCACGCACGCACGCACGCACGCGCGCGGCTGTCCCAGGTGATACTCAGAGGTTGTCTAAGGCACCAACCATACCCATGACAGATCTAGCGTGGTGTCACTTCTGGCAGGTTCTCCCCAGACCTCCTGGGACTGCAGGCGAGCTCAGCACTGGCCTGGCTGACCCTGGAGGTTGTGGCCATCCTGCTCAGTCTCTACCTGGTCACTGTCAACACCGACCTCACCACCATTGACCTGGTGGCCTTCTTGGGCTACAAATATGTCGGGTGAGTGCTCCTACCCTGCCTGCGGGTCCCAGACCTAGGCCTCTTCTTCACACCGATTCCCCTCCCCCCCAGGATGATTGGCGGGGTTCTCACGGGCCTGCTCTTTGGGAAGATTGGCTACTACCTGGTGCTTGCCTGGTGCTGTGTGTCCATCTTTGTGTTCATGGTGAGTGGGGCTCAGGGTGGGCAAGGCTGAGGTCACAGTCTTCCTGGATAGACATGGGGGAGGTCTTTGGAGTATCCAAATACCAAATATGGGGACTAGGAGAGGCTCCTGGAAGAAGGACTCTCCCGCATAGGTCCTTTGAAAGCAAGAGCCAGTCAGAATGCTAGGGGCCAGTAGACAGGCTCTGGGCTGGCCACTCAGCCTTACTGCTATCCCTGTGTGCTGGGCTTCCTGCCAACATGCCCCTGGAAGGAGAGTTTGAGTCCTCCCAGCTGGAGTAGAGTACTGACTGGGGGCAGTGGGGACTGCCATTTGCGGGTTGTTCCCAAAGCTGTGTTGAAAGATACTCGCCTCCTCCACTTAAATATGGTACCTGATGAGTGCACTTCAGGGTCTTGGGAGG
This sequence comes from Lophiomys imhausi, assembly GCA_907164525.1. NCBI lineage: Eukaryota > Metazoa > Chordata > Mammalia > Rodentia > Muridae > Lophiomys > Lophiomys imhausi. The sequence continues at coordinate 28,399 of CAJQZJ010000569.1, forward strand.
ATTTAGACCAAGCGAGAGTGAAAAGCAGAGGGCAAACACTGGCATTGTCAGGCAAATCTGGCCCACAAGTAAAAGTTTTGTCGTCACTTAAAAGTTAAGGGAGCTGGGGAGATGGCTCTGACAGTAAGAAGACCTAAGTCCAATCCTTGGACCCCGCATTAAAAAAAAAGCTAGGAATGTGGAGACAGGGTACCTGGGGTTCACTGGTCTGCCAGCCTAGTTACCTGGTAAATGCCTGGTTAATGAGAGACCCTGTCTGGAAAAAGAATGTGGACCCCCAAGGGTGTCCTCTAGCCTCCACAAAACAACACACACATCCAAAAAACATTGGGGGTCTGTGAGGTGCCTAAGCAGGTAATGGGCACTTGCTGCCAAGCCTGACAGCTTGAGTTCTATTCCTGGAACCCACATGGTGGAAGGAGAGAAATGACTCCTGTAACTTGTCTGACTTCCACGCCAGAGCTCAAGTGCCCCAACCCTATGAAACAAGTACATAAAATTTTTTTTTTTTTAAAAGCCGAATGTAAGGAGGTTGAGGCAAGAAAGAGAATGCCGCCTGAGCCAAAAAGAAAGCGCTGTTCTAGCTTGTCTTGATAATGTGTCTTCCGGGGCTGAGGACCTGCACTGCATGTGGAGGGCACTGTCCCCGGGTGGGCGGAAGCAGCTGGGCCGCGCCCTTCAGGCCGAGGATCCACAATCCTGCCCAGGCAGAGCAGCTTCTGGCCTTAGCTTCTGCTACTCCAGGGGTTTTCCCCACCGGGCCCGGGGAGGCAGCTATCCAGCAGATCCTTCCAGGAGCGCACGCTGGAGACCGCAGAGGGCGTGTGGATGCGACCCGTGCTGCCCGGCACTCACGGGTCCCCCACGCTGACCCAACCGTCCCCTTGCTACCCAGATCCGGACGCTGCGCCTGAAGATCCTGGCCCAGGCGGCGGCCGAAGGGGTGCCGGTGCGCGGGGCGCGGAACCAGCTGCGCATGTACCTGACCATGGCGGTGGCTGCAGCGCAGCCGCTGCTCATGTACTGGCTCACCTTCCACCTGGTACGGTGAGCGGCCGGCCTGGCCTCCAGCCGCCACACTCATCTCGCCCGACCCGGGCCCCCGCCCTTCAGGCCCGCGACCCACCCTCCCTCCCGGCCCGAGGTGCTCCTGTCGCCAGCTGCACACACGCGACAATAAACCTGATGTGCTCGGCGCAGCCTCCGCTCCTGACCGGCAGAGGGCGCCGGGGAGCGGGAAGGGCTGCAAGTTTAATGAATCAGTGGGGGGTCTTCTTCTTCTTCTCCTTCTTCACCTTGGGTTTCTTGGGTTTCTTGGCCTTATCTGAGGAGCCTTCATGCTTCTTGCAGCCAGCGGCGTGCATCTGGAGGGCGGTGGGTAGGAGAGTGAGAGGAGGTGGCCGGGTCGGAAGCGGGACTGGACCTGCCCCACCCACAGCGGAGGGATCCTAACAGGATGGCCATGGCTGGGTCTGGGGTGCGTGAGAACGTGCTGGGAGAGGCACGGCCTCTTACCTTCCCTTCCCCCTCGGAGTCACTGGAGCTGCTGCTGCTGGAGTCGGAGGAGCTGCCGGAGCCATGCTAGATGGGAGGTGTGACAGTGAGTGCAGGGACCCGCTCGCGCAGCTTCCAACTCTTACTGGAAAGCTGATGTGTGCCCGAGGACCCAGGACAGTAGCCAGACCCCCCTGTCCCCGAGCCCTGGGCACGCGATGCCGGGTGGTGGGGTGACTTACCGTCGGCTTGTGAGCAGTACCTGCCTCTGGCCGGCCCGGAGCTTTAAGGGGACAGTGTTTGGGGTCTCCCACTTGACCTGTCCCCTGTGGCTTCTTAGAACCGGGCCCCAGAGCTGCAGAGGAGAGGGAAGTTAGATGGGTTGTACAGACGGCTGGGAGCTTCCCTTTAGTGGGAATCCCTGGATTTGATTCCGGCCCCTCGTACTGCAAATCCACCACTCCCGGAGAGCGTACCAGAGGCCAGGTCGAACTCCATGCTGACGACCAGTCTGTCTGGAGTGCCGTAGCCCTTAAGCAATGCCTGGGCCGGGGAGTGGGACCGCACGACCTGCCCACCTCAGGAATTCTGCAAAGCCCCACCCTCCAGACCTTTGTCCCTCTCAGCTCTCAGGCCTTGACTCATTGCACTGCCGCTCCGAGCCCCACCCAGACTTTCCTCTGTGGGGATGGGGTGGCTGTATGTTTCTGGGGGAAAGGAATGAGACCAGTCATCAATTGCCCCCTTTGCGGGGGTGCTTGCTTCGGAAAAACCCTTCCGTGTACCCTGAACAAAGTTGCAGGCAGACGCAGTGCATCCTGGGAGTTCCGATTCCCAGCCCCTCTGGCCTGAGAAAAATCAGTGTCTGAGGGATTTGGAGCTCAGGCTAGTGCGCCTTGGTGGCAGCTTGAGAGGCCTCAGCAAAGTTGCACCCTGGGGTGATGGTGGAGGACAAGGCGGGTGGCAGAGCGTGGTGGTGAAATGTGCTGCATTATTTTGGAAAGGCAGGTGTCTTAATTTGGGCTGTTAAAACAAACACAACAGTTAAGTGGTTTAAACACTGATTTACTTAATCATTGCAGAGGCTGGGAGCTGAAAGGCAGGCATAGGCACAGAGGGATCCCTAGTACCGAGATGGCCTGCTTCCTGCAAAGTTGTCTTGGCTCCATATGTCTGTCTTCACGGAGGATCTATTCCTAATGGTTCTAATCCCATTAGATCCTATTAGAGCCAACAGTTCCGCTTTAAAACCATCGCACTTGGAACCGGGCTTCACCATGCACCTCTTGGGGACAAGCCTACGCTTTACCTCCAAGTTAGCTTTTGGGGGCTAACAGACTTTAGCTCCAAGCCAGGCACAGTGGTGCAGGACTGTAATCTTACTGCTCTGGAGACTGAGGGGCAAGAGAGTTGAAAGTTCTACGATAGCCTGGGCTACAGCATCACAGAGTGCTGGGCATGGTGGCGCACACCTTTAGTCCTAACACTCAAGAGGCAGAGGCAGGGAGATATCTGAGTTTGAGGCCAGCCTGGTCTATAGAGTGAGTTCTGGGACAGCCAGAGCTACACAGAGAAACCCCGTCTCAAAAAAGGGAGGCTGGTGAGGTGGCCCATTGGGTAGACTTGCCAAGTCTATTGAGGTAAGTTCAGTCACCAAGACCAACATGGGAGGAGAGAAATGACACCTGCAAATTGATTTGGACCTCCACATGTGCACACGCACACAGAATAATAACTATAATAGAAAAATAGTCAAAACACCTACCTGTATCTGCCCAAAGTGGGCCTCTAGGCAGGGACAGGTGGCTGCTTCAGGGATCATGGCGAACATGTGCCACCACAGATGCCTACTGAACCGTCAGCCCAGTCTACAGAAGTGCCTGACCTGGTTGCTGCAGGCTCCATACCTGTCACCCTGTCATTCTAGCACACACCTGGTGCTTACCATTATCTGAAATAAAATTTTTTTATGTATGCATAAATGCTTGCATGTATGTGTATGCGGTGTTAATCTTTAACCCGCCAGTATGAAGAACTGTAATATAAATACTGGAAATAATTTACATATTTACTACATATGTGTGTGCTGGTGTGCCAGTGTCTGGAGGCCAGAAGCAGGTTTTACCCTTGGAACTGGAATTACAGGTGAGTTTGAGCCACCAGAACAACAAATGCTCTTAACCACCTTCAAGCACCTCACCTCTTTAAATTTTAAATTATTATGTATATTAATAATAATATTATCCTTTGCCTATGTATTTATGTGCACCCATTCATGCCTGGTACCTGCAGAAGCCAGAAGGCAGTGTAGGATCCCCTGGAGCTGGAATTAGAGGCAGTTGTGAACTGCCATGGGGGTGCTGGGAATCAAACCCATATCCTCTGGAAGAGCAGCCTCTTAACCACTGAGCCATCTCTGTAATACCCCACCCACCCGCTTATTTTGAGACAGGATCTCATGTAGACCTATGTGGTCTCCAACTCAATATATAGCCAAAACTGGTCTTAAATATATGTAGACTCTATCCAAATCCAACACCCAGAAATACTGAGGAACCATTAGTTATGTGGTGTGTCCAGGGCTTCAATTTTTGTGTTTTGTTTTTCAAGACAGGGTTTCTCTGTGTAGCCCTAGCTGTCCTGGAACTCACCCTGTAGACCAGGCTGGCTTTAAACTCAGAGATCTGCCTGCTCCGGTGATACTGTGTTTGAATGAGGGGGTGGATTTTAAAGTGAAAACCTCGGGGGCTAGAGAGATAGCTCATCAGGTAAGAACATTGGCCGCAGCCGGGCGTTGGTGGCGCACGCCTTTAATCCCAGCACTTGGGAGGCAGAGGCAGGCGAATTTCTGTGAGTTCGAGGCCAGCCTGGTCTACAAAGTGAGTCCAGGACAGCCAGAGATACACAGAGAAACCCTGTCTCGAAAAACCAAAAAAAAAAAAAAAAAAAAAAAAACATTGGCCGCTCTTCCAGAGGACCTGGGTTCAATTCCCAGCACCCACATGGGACCTCACAACTGTAACCCTAAGATGTGACACCTCACACAGACATGCAAGCAGGCAGAACACCAATGCACATTAAATAAAAGTTTTTTTTATAAATAATTTGTTATTTCAAGTTACATCTCAATCACAATCCCCTCCCTACTCTCCCCTCCAGTGCCACCCCCCCCCCCCTTCCCCCCCCACCCACCCCCCCCCTCCTCCTCCCTTTTTTTTTTAAGTTTAAGGTATATCTTTTTCCCCCCCAAAAGATTTTAGTGAAAACCTCATTGGAGATGTTTGGCTGATGTTTTGAGACTAGGTTTCTAATTGCCTGGGCTGGGTTCAGGCTTGCTATGAAGCTGGAACTGAGGATGAGCCTAAGTGGAGGCCACACAGGTCTGCCACCATGCCAGCAGGTTGCTTTGTTTTACAGTTTCAAGACTCTACAAACAAGGCTCTCCTAGTATGTACACCTTAGCAAGACCCTGTCTCAAAGGAACAAAAGAGGTGGTGGTGGTGGAGGTAGGGGGTTCTCTCAGGGATAGATAGAGCACTTGCCTAGCATATGTGTGGTCCTAGGTTAAGTCCTCAGTAGAATAAAAAAATTTAAAGATAGAGGTAAACTGGGTCAGACATGATGCCACAGGCTCCAGAGGCAGAGGCAGGCAGAGTTCGAGGCCAACCTGGTCTACAGAGTGAGTTCCAGGACAGCCAGGGCTACCAGAGAGACCCTGTCTTGAAAAGCCAAGAGAAAAAAAATGACAAAAGTAAATGAAGCCAGGAAGGAGAAGGGTGTTGTAGGTACAAGGGTTCACAGGTACAAAGGCCTTAGGTAGGAACGTGGCCAAGGATCTTTAAGGAAGTCAGAGTGGAAATATAGCAGGGGTGAGGCAGAGATAAGGAGCAAGGGTGGGAACCTTTGGTGTATATCATGATGAGTGGGGTGGAGGAGGGGGAGCAGTGATGTGTCTACAGCTCCTCGCAGGATAGGAGAGAAAAATCTGTCTAGGCAGAACATACATTCTAGGATGGTGGGGCCCGTGTCTGCTTTGCTCCTCACCCACACAAGTGACTCAGAGTGCGGTGTGCCGTCATTCGGTGAATTGGTTTACCTCTGACTGGGGAGTGCTCTGGGGCAGCTCATTGGGATTGACCTGTACACCTTAATTACCCACCACTAAGCACTCTGGACCTGTTTCCTCTTGTGTAAAGATGAACACTCACCAGGCATAGTGGCGCAGGACACTATCCAAGCACTGGAAAAGAAAGGGAGGTGAGAGGATTGCTAGAGGCCAGCCTGAGGTACAGTCAGACCCTGCCTCAAAACACCAGGGATACAGAGTAAGACAATGTCTCAAAAACAAAACAAGTTGGGACTGGGGACATCACTCAGGAAGCAAAGTGACTGCCATACAATTAACTTTAGATCCTCAAGTTGTACATGTCTGTAACCTCAGTGCTCCTGAGATGAGATGGGAGGCAGAGACGGAATAGCCAGGAGCCCACGTTAGCTAGTCCAGCACATACATAACAAGTCAAGCAGTTAAGAACGGTAACACTTCCAGTGGACCCAGATTCAATACCCAGCACCTACATGGTCACTCACAACCATCTGTAACTCCAGTTCCCATTAGATGCCTTCTGGCCTTTGCTGATACTTGCACTCACAGATAAACACACACATAACCAGCAAATCTGAGAGAGAGAGAGAGAGAGAGAGAGAGAGAGAGAGAGAGAGAGAGAGCTGGCTCTTGTCTCAGGTAGAAGGTAAGGAGCAACATCTGAGATGGTCCTCTGACCTTCACATGCTCCAGCATGTACATACATACATCCACATCCACACACTAAGGGGTGTGTCTTAGCTTAATGGTAGAGAGCTTTCCCAGAATCCAGTGAGGGGCTCAGTGATAGAGTGCCTGGCTAACAAATACAAGGTCCTGGGTTCCATCTCGGTCCCACAAAAGAATAAAGTAGAAAACAAACAAAAAACCCAAAACAAAAACCTTACCTTTTTTTTTTTTTTTCGGGTCAGGGTTTCTCTGTGTAATAAGCCCTGACTGTCCTGGACTGTCTTGTAGACCAGGCTGGCCTCGAACTCAGAGATCTGTCTTGCCTCTGCCTCCGGGCTCAAACCTTATCTCTTAAACAGCTTTGTAGTATTTACCTGGCCTGAACAGGCAGTGTTCAGTACTGTCAGCTGTATTTTTTTTTTTTTTGGTTTTTCGAGACAGGGTTTCTCTGAATATCTCTGGCTGTCCTGGACTCACTTTGTAGACCAGGCTGGCCTCGAACTCACAAAGATCCGCCTGCCTCTGCCTCCCAAGTGCTGGGATTAAAGGCGTGCGCCACCACCCCCCGGCGACTGTCAGCTGTATTTTTAACCCTCCCCCCAGACTGGATATGTGTGTGTGTGTGTGTGTGTGTGTGTGTGTGTGTGTGTGTGTGTGAGCCCTGCCTGCCTTGACCTCCCTAGGACACAGCCAGCAGGCTGTAGGGCTGCAGGGGTTTCTGTACCCTGGAGATAGAGCAAAGGTGCTGCTCACGTCACCTCCATTACCTTACACATAGGATGTCAGACTCCTACCCTTCCCCTCATCCAGCAGGCATTGCACTTGTACGTCTGGTAGCCTCGAATTCACTGAGAACCAGGATGCCAAAGCTTAAAGAGGCGTGGTGCTTATGTGCTGTGGGCATGGCCTGCCCTCATCTCAGGATGCTCTGCTTCACTACTGCATTCCTCTAGGGGGGGTGTAGGCACCTGCTGTTGGTCTCTGGTTCTTTGCCTTGTTTCATTGAGTTCCAAATGCTTTGCCCCTCAATTGGCCTCAGCAATGCTGTTGTCTCGCACTCCTGGGTCCACTCCCTTCACACCTGAAGAAAGGACACTCTGACCCTACGATTTTATTTTGATTTGAGACAAGGTCTACATGGCCCTGGCTGTCCTGGAACTCTGTAGACCAGGCTGCCTTCCAACTCAAGAGATCCGCTTGCCTCTGCCTCCGGAGTGCTGGGATTAAAGGCGTGTGCCACTACTGCCTGGTAAACCCTGGGATTTTGTTACTTTAAATCACAAAAATGTTTCTGGTCAGCGATTATAGTGGGCAAGGAAGCCAAGATGCTGAGGGACTCAGTTGGGATAGCTATATGCCTGAGGGCCTTCCTACATGCATGAGGTCCCATGTTTGACTAGCAAAGTGACTGACTGGTGAAGCTTCATTTAGTCTTTCCTGGAGTTTCCGTGAACAGAGACCCAGCTCCTATAAACATTATCCCCATTCAACCACATCCTAGCAGCTGGATGAACTCAGCACACGAACTGTTTTCTTTCTCATCCGACTGAGGCACTGTACTGTCTTGTGAGCCACCAGGACCACGGTGGCCTGAGATACTGATCAGCAATCTGGAGATGTGGTTAGGAGCTAAGCTTGGCCTTCAGTTGTCGCTCCGAGGTTTATTTCATTGTGTTTCTAATGCAACTACAACAGTTTTGCAAACTTACGAAGAGCAAGACCTGCAGGATCAGAGGCCCATGTGGGTGGGCTCTCCCAGCAGTCCAGTCTCCAGCCCTAAACCATGTCGGCGTCTACTGAGCGTGTGGCTCCACTAAGTAGACGCCACAGTCAAATTCCTTTACTGTGTTTCATCCCCAGGCAACAGTAAGGCATTACAACCTCTCCTCTGTACCACCCAGGAGCCTTAGGGCAGGAAAGGATTAGCACATCTTAAGAGTATGTAAAGGGTCTACCACCCATTGGACCCACACTGAGTGAACCCTAAGTGTCACTGCCAAGCACTGTAAGGATCAAAGGCAAGTGCCAACTGCCCCATACTGTAAATGGAGATATTATGTGGCCACCAAGCCCACAAACCTAAAAGTTGCAGAAAGGCACAGGCCATTTGGCTCCAGAACCATTCATAACGGTGACTTGGGAGTACCCTTTGCCAGCAACACAAGCAATGCCTGGCTGCCTGGGCAGGTGGGCGGGTGAGTAGAAATGCTGATTCCCTATCGTATGGCTGGAGTCCATTTGAGGTGAGTACTGTGTCTGGGGTCTGCATTAACACCATCAGATACGGACAAGGTAGGCTTCAGTGCTGGCAGTGGTCTATTTTATTTAAGTTTTGTGTTTGAGTGTTTTGCCTGTGTGTCTGGTGCCCCAGGGATCAAAAACAAGGGAAATGGACTTCGTGGAATTAAGAGTATCAGACGGTTGTGAGCCACCAAGTGGTTGTTGGGAACTGAAATCGGGTCCTTTGCAAGAGCCAATTCCCTGCTCAAGTTTTCTTATTTTTGAGGCAGGGTCTCATTATATAGCCCAAATTGGCCTTGAAATCGTCCTCCTGCTTCTGAGGGCTGGAATTAAAGGCCTATGCTACCATGCTCCCTTGCTGAGGGCCCTTGCCTGTGGCAGACCCCTGGTATTTGAGTGCCTCCCAACAACCCTATCATAGGTGGACTCCAGAGGTTCAGAAGGCAGGCAACAGTGACAGCTGGAGTCTTCTCTCAACATCTAGGATCTCAGTGTTTATATCTCAGGGAAGCAAGGATTGTGGCTACATCTAGGAGGGTGGTCAGTGATTATTCAGGAGTATGGCCAGGAATTTCAAAGTGTGAAAAAGAGGAGCTGGATGGATTGCTCAGTAGTAAGAGCACTGGCTGCTCTTGTAGAGCCTGGGTTTGGTTCCCAGAACCCTCATGGTAGCTCACAACCAGAGAATCCTACACCTTTTTCTGGCCTCCTTAGGTACCAGGGATGCACACGGTACACAGATGCATGAAGCAAAACAGTCATAAGCATTGCCAATAAATCAAAAGTTGACAGCTGCCTGGAGCTGGCCCGGCGCGGTGGCGCACGCCTTTAATCCCAGCACTCGGGAGGCAGGGGCAGGCAGATCTCTGTGAGTTCGAGGCCAACCTGGTCTACAGATTGAGTTCTAGGACAGCCAGGGCTACTCAGAGAAACCCTGTGTCAAAAAACAAAACACACACACACACCCTATCAAAAAACAAACAAAAAAAAAAAAATGGAGGGCCCTTGGGATGCAGCTCTGTTGGTGAAGTGCCTGCCCTGGGTTTCAACCTCAATATAGCCCAGGTACAGGGACACACACCTGTAATGTCAGCACTTAGGAGCAGTAGCAAACTCAGGTCATCTCCGCTAAGTAAGAGCTCAAGGTCAACCTGGGACATTCAGAATGCTGTTTGGTATAAAAAGAAAAACAAATACGTTGTCTCTAAAGCAAAACAGGGAAGCAAAAGACCTGTCTCTAGAATGGCACATCAAGTCCAAGTCCTAAGATAATAAACCTTGACAGATGTACTTAGTCACAAGAAAAAAGAAACTACAGAGCAAACTTTATTTTTAAAGGCACATTTATTAAACATACATTTTTTTCTTTCAGAATCCCAATTAAAAAAACCTTTATCTACTTTTAAAAAACCACATAAATCAAACAATGAGAAAGAACTACTAGAACAGGACGACTAGTGATGATGAAAGGCAGGGGAAGCAAAGGCGAGGCCACAAGCCAAGAGGCGGAGGCAGTCAAACAGGACGGGAAGTGCCTCCCTGCCACAGGAGCAAAGGCCAGAACTCCCTAATGATCTCCATTTTAAAAAGCGTAAGCCCCCTACACCCCCTCCCTCCCCGGCCATCACAGGACACAGGTGCTCTTCACCAGCCGCTCCTTGTCGTCCGCGGTGCTCCACACGGTGCGCAGGGCGCGCTCCTGCTTCCTGCGGATCACTCGGATCAGACAGACTACAGAGGCTCCCAGGAGGAGGATCAGGACCATCACGAACATGCCCACCAGGACCACCGCTAAGGGTAAGAGGGGACAGGTAAGGCAAGGAGGAACATGGCCAGAGGGCCAGTAGGGTGACCCAGAGTGCAGGGCAGCCCAAGCAGACTCAGAACTAGGACCAATGCCGTCCTCTGCAACCCCATACATATAGAATGGCCTTTGCACTTTATTTTTTTTTTTAATTTTATGTGCATGTGTGTTTTGCCTGCATGTATGTCTGGGTGTCACGTGGTGTCTGAGGCCAAAAGAGAGCACTGGATTCCCTTAACTAGAGTTACAAATGGTTATGAGGCACCATGTGGGTGCTGGGGATGGAACTCGGGCAGTCAGACTTGGGGCAAGTGTCCTTGACTGCTGAGCTCTCACCAGCCCTATTTTGATTTTTTGAGACAAGAATCAAGTGGCCCAGGCTGACTTTAAACGTCCTATGAAGCCCAGTCTGGCCTTGAACGCCTGAGTGGTAACAGAAAAAGGTGAGTTTGGGCAGGTGGCTGCCAAGCAGTCTGCTCGGTGAGGGTGTAGCCAGCAGAGCTTCTAACTGCAGGTGACACCGGCTGCTGCACTGGTCAGTTAAGATGCTTTCTGTCCAGGTGGAGCTCCATCTCAGGCATGTGACTTCCTGTGAAATTCACTTGGCTCCCCTCCTCCACTGGCTATAGGACCTTTCTAGCCTTTTGAGGCAATCCACCCCCAGCCAGCCCCCCACCCCCACCCCCAGGCACCTTTCCAGCCCAGCCCTGAGAACCAGATTCTACGTCTAGAACCAGGCAGAGTGCAGGTTGGGTCTTGGCTCCTTCACAGGGAAAAAGATCATGAAAGAGGGCAAACCGGTGTGGCAGGTCCACAGGAGAGGCTCAGAAACAGAAGGGGGAGGACACGGGCCTCCTCACCAGGCTGAGCTGCTTCTGCCTCCCGACGCCCCTGACTGTATCTATACACCTCATGGCAGTTAAGTTCCCTCCCCCAAACCTGGAGTTACCCTCAGGCTTGAGTGTCCTTGGGTGTGGACTCCACAGCACAGGCCTGTCTGCCAGACACCCCAGTAGCCGAAGCACAGTCTGCCTAGGAATTCCTGATTCAGGCTCAGCCTCCACTGTGTACAGTGTTTACTGTAGGGCAAATGTCCACAAGTTCTAAGCTGCCTAGCCATTTTCATATAGAGACAACCCTCTGCCACAAGGATATTCCAGTAAGGAACAATGTTGCAAGCAAGGCAGAAAATACTGCTAGGCAGAGCCCAGTTAGTCCAGGAGGGCCAGTGCAGGAAGGTGGGAGGCAGGTGGGAGGGATGAGGCCACTTACCTTTGGTGGCAGGGGGCAGAACAGGATACATGTGCTTCCCTACAGCAGAGGAAGCAAAACGCTGAGGTCAGTCCACCATGCTCCCCACCCGGAGTGGGATCAAGGTGGGTCCTCTCTGCCTCCCAAACACTAGGGCTCTCCCCCAGGGGCTCTGATGGCTCTGCGACCTTGTCATTCAAGGGTCTGACAGATCTTTCTTTCTCGGTTTTTCAAGCCAGGGTTTCTCTGTGTATCCCTGGTTGTCCTGGACTCATTCTGTAGACCAGGCTGGCCTCGAACTCAGAGATCCGCCTGCCTCTACCTCCCGAGTGCTGGGATTGAAGGTGTGTGCCACCACCCCGGTGTGATGGATATTTCTGAAAGCCTCATTTTAGGGAGAGGGACAGGAAAAGTGTCGCTCAAGGGCAAGGGCTCCCATGGTTTAGGGATGGGGCCAGCTGACTTGCCAGAGCAGCGCTGCATGCATGCCTCCTGGGAAAGGTAGCTGTTCTTGTTGCCTCGGCACCCGCCGTAGATGAAGCGGTCACAGGAATTCTTCTCAGCATCATAGTACCATCGAGGGAAGGCTGCACGGCAAGGCCCAGTGACAGCCTTTGGGACACAGTATTCTGGAAGCAAGAGCAAGGGAGCCTCAGGACTACAAATCGGCAGAGCCGAGAGGAAAAGAGTGAAGCCTGGGATGCCCAAGCAGACAGCTGAGAGATGGACGGTGTGGTCTGCTTGGAGAGATGCCTGTGGGTCAGACACAGCTTTGCATTTTCTTTTTCTGTGGGGTGGGGTGGTAATGGTATGTGTGTGAGTGTGTGTATGTCTTGGTATGAAACTGTGGTTCAGAGTGGTCTTGAACTCATAGCAATCCTATCTCAAACACAATCCCCCCCAAAGTGCTGGGATTTCAGTTGCATACCATGGGAGTGGGGAGGGAGCTGGCTTCATTTTCAGGCATCTTATAGACAACCATGACCATGTTTTCTGTAGCTCACACAGTCCCAGGCACTTTTCATGCCTTGGGTTGTCCTCTGATCTGTCCTGGGACTCTCACTTTACATGTGAACTTATGTACAGGGCACAGCTGGGGAGAGTCAGGGTGGTAGGTAAGTTCTGGAAGCGCATACCCCACGCTGCCTTCACTCTGCTGGTACATCTGGATTTCCGACAGCCTGGGATACCCACTGGTGCCTGTGTCCCAGCCCGCTCTAAAGTGCAGCCACCTGGCAAGGTCTGGAGGGACTGCTTAACAAGCTCCTCCTAGTGAACTCAATCCCCAATCACATAAAGACACGATTGATTTCTTAAGTTATACCTTCATAGCTGAAGATCTCACCAGAGAGGTCCTCAGAATCTTGCTTTCTGGGAACTGCAACACAAAGATCTGATCAGGAGGGACACAGGAAGATCGGCCTAGCAGGGCGGTCTATAAAAGGGCCCACGGAGAAAGCACAGGCAGTGCCACCTTTAAGAGGGTGGACATATCCCTTGCTCCTGATGTCCTCTGAAGCACAGGACACACTGAACACTGGAGGTGGGTGGATGGGACTCCTGCCACTTCAGTGGTTACTATGGAAACTAATCTCAGCTATGTTCCTGAGGTGCTCAAAAAGAGAGCTCTATTCATTTTATGAAACACCCAGACATTTTTGTTCTATTGGGTAATTTCCTTCAGAAACAGACTGAAAATAAGAGTTACCATGCAGGGTCCTGAACAGTCAGCAAGAGTCTGGAGTAACTGGGAAGTGCCTGGCCTCCCCCCTCATCTGTAAGCCAGGTGAGCCCCAGCAGCCACCGGACTCCCACATGGGCTCTCAAGTCAGAGATGGAGGGCCAGGGCCTAGACTTTGGTGCATGGGACTGGCTGCTTGGCAGAGGTTTGTCCCCATGAGGGGTATATAGTGGACCCCCCCCCGCCAGCCTCCCCATCCCTACACCCCCCAGGGTGGAAAGGGAGGTCTTGATGGCCCTGCTGTGCTCCTGGTCTGGGGCCTAACCCCAAGGGTACAGTTGCTACTAGCTAGTACAAGGGCCACTCACCCAGGCTACTGCAGCAGACTCCCTTAAAAGAGGAGCAGGGCGGCTACTGCCAGCTCTACAAAGCAAACTAGCACAAAGATCCAGATGAGGGATAGCAGGGGACAGAGGGTGGGGTGACAGACAGCAGCCTGGAGGGAAGGCAGGCCTAAGCCACAGGCCTGGTGGCTCTGCAAGCAGAAGTCCTTGGCCCCTGTGTTGGCCCAGTGCTGGTACATTGGAGGCAGAGGTGGAAGCACTTTAGAATTCCCAATTACAAGTGTCCCTTCACAGTTACCATCTGGGCGGCCTTAACTCCACCTGATCTTTATGAACCTACCACTCAGGAAAGAAGAGTCGGCTCCATTCTTGTTCTTGGCCACACCATCAACAGTGCTCTCTGTGAGGGACCAGAAAACAAAGTCATCATGAAGTGGGCCCCATGTGCTACAACCAACCCTCATTTCTCCTTTCTGTGGAGCCCTGAAATGCTTTTGCTACTTAGAAATGAGGAACTGGGACCACCTGAGGAATCAGACACAGGGCCATGGAATCTGCTCAGCTCATCTTTTTTTTAAAGGATTTTCAAGACAGGGTTTCTCTGTGTAGCCCTGGCTGTCCTGAACTCACTTTGTAGACCAGGTTGTCCTTGAACTCACAGAGATCCGCCTGCCTCTGCCTCCTGCACGGCAATTACAGACAGCTGTTTACTGCCATGTGGGATTTGAACCGGGTCCTTTGGAAGAGCAGTCAGTGTTCCTAACTGCTGAGCCATCTCTCCAGCTCCCCATCTCCTTTTTTTTTTTTTTTTGAAGCAGAATTGGAACAATGCCTTTTTTATTGTTGTTTTTGTGGTTTTTCTTTTTCTTTTTTTGGTTTTTCAAGACAGGGTTTCTCTGTATGTAGCTTTGGCTGTCCTGGACACACTCTGTAGACCAGGCTGGCCTGGAACTTACAGAGATCCTCCTGCCTCTAGAGTGCTGGGATTAAAGGCGTGCGCCACCACTGCCCAGCAAAATGGTTAGGTTTTTTTTTTTAAATAAAAGTATTATTTATTATGTATACAGTTGTTCTGTCTGCATGTATACCTGCACACCAGAAGATGGCATCCAATCACATTATAGATGGTTATGAGCCACCATGTGGTTGCTGGGAATTGAACTTAGGACCTCTGGAAGAACAGCCAGTGCTCTTAACCACTGAGCCATCTCTCCAGCCCCAAATGGTTAGTTTTTTATGTGGGGTATGGGTCTTTCTTTCTTTCTTTCTTTCTTTCTTTCTTTCTTTCTTTCTTTCTTTTTCTTTCGACACACAAAAAAGTTCCACCTGCCCTACCTCTCAGTTTTGCAGCTGGAACTATAACCGAGTAATACTGTGCCTGGCATCTGATAAAATTCGTCTGCAGCACAAATTAAGACAGTGGGTGGAGAGCCCAGGGCTGGCCTGGCCTGGTGTCACTCAGCAGTCACCTCATCCAGCCCCCCTCAATCTGCCTCCTGCTTTGGTCCTCATCTGGCTACTCCCAGGCAATCTGCTAGAAGCCCTGCCTGTTAGACCAAAGCAGGCATAGGGCAGCCTGGTCCCTGGGAGGTTCCAGTTCCCATTACAAATTAATAAACTGGCACACACCCTCGCTCTCATTTGCCCTCCCCTTCAGAACTTGCTTGCCTAGAAAACAGGCTGGCAACAGACTCCAGGGAGCAGTGGCTCTGGCACTCTTCAGCTTGCCTTACAGACTTGTTCCCACGAGAAAGGCAACAGACATACAACCAAATAAATGCACACAAAACGCTTTCCAGGCCCTTGCAGCTGGGGTTATCAGGCTCTGAGCCATGTCCAGGGTGATATCGAGTGCCTTGAGTCTACTGTCTCCTGCTCATGTCCTTTTCACTTCAACCCTCTTTCTTTTCTTTTTTCTTTCTTTTTTTTTTTTGTTGTTTTTTTGAGACAGGGTTTCTCTGTATATCTCTGGCTGTCCTGGACTCACTTTGTAGACCAGGCTGGCCTCGAACTCGCAAAGATCCGCCTGCCTCTGCCTCCCGAGTGCTGGGATTAAAGACGTGCGCCACCACCGCCTGGCCTTCAACCCTCTTTCTAAGATGGTCACAGAACATCAAAGGGGGATCAAACATTTCCAACTCCTCCCCTCCACACAGGAGAGGAAAATACACGGAAAAGACATTTTCTTCAACATTACCACTCAAAAGGTGAAGGACTAGCCTGCACCATCTAAAATCACACCCTACCTAGTCATGGTGGTAGATACCTGTAACTCAGTACCTGACAGGCAGAGGCAGGAAGATCAAGAATTTAACCTTGGAATACACAGTAAAAATAAAACCATAAGTCAAAACGCTAAATTAAAATGAAGTCCTGTCTGTGTCCACCCCCGTTCCATCTCTTCAAATTCCTCAGACAAGCAGACTGTCCTTCCCCATGCTCAGGCACTTCACCCACTGCTGACCTGTCTTCACACAGCCTGGATACATACATCGAAGACAGTAAGTTAGCCAGAAAGCGGGGAGATAGGAAACCACAACCATCACTGAGGAGTGGGGACTGAGTACCGAGGCTCACACAGAACCAATCACAGCTTCAAGTCACCAGGCAGATCTGCAAGCTACGAGAGGCTACGCAACCCTTTGTGGGCAGCTCAGCCCCGGCCTTGGGAACAGTAGGGAGAGGTCAGGACTCAGCGCTCCGCTGGGCCTCCAGGTTTACTTGAACAGTAAGGGCCAATGCTACCTTGGAGACTGAAGGATGGATTTCAGAGTGCATGTCCTAGCGTTAACTCCTGACATGGCTTTGTGATTTTTTTCAGGTCACTTATATCAAAGGATGACAGAGAACAAGGGGCCTGTAGAAGTGTCAGGCAGCCAGTCCTCTTGGGGTGGGCTGGCTAACAGCACTTGCATTCAGGAGGAGGAGGAGGACAGGTGATAGGCCGACTCTTTCTGGTAAAAAGTAGGAAGCCTGGTGTGAAACTAGTATGACCAGGGAGCCCAGCACACTGGGCTTGCTTATGCCTCTGAATCCCACCCCATCCAGGTTTTGGATCGAGTGAAGACCCAGGGGATAGAAGCAGTGTGCACCGCAACAATGAACTAACTCTATCTCAGCATCTCAAAGTCTCCAAACTCCAGTCTTACCAGTGACACCAGCACACTTCTCAAGACACTCCTCCTTGCTCTGGTAGTTATTGCCATTTCCTTCACAGCCTCCATACACAAATGGCTGGCAGGACCCATCAGTGATATTGTACCACCACCTGGGGATGGAAGCCCGGCATTTCCCCACTACCTTCGAAACTCCACAAGACTCTGAAACAAAACAGAACCCATTGTGGGTTGATGGAGACAATCATGGGGTCAAAGGACACACATATTCTGTAGGAGGGAGTCCGAGGTCCTCAAGATACTCCAAAAGGGAACCAAACTGTCCTTGGCCTGCCAGTTCCTCTGGACCTGTTCCCAAAGCCGGTGCTCATGCTGTCTTCCTTATATGGAAAGAAACACCACCTGGCAACAAAGTCCAAAGCACCTGGTGCAGCTGCAGGTGGCCTCTGCCCCTGACGTCCAAATCAGAGATGCACAGGTGGGGGCGAGGCTCAACAGAGCACTTGCCCAGGCCCTAGACTGCAGGCCCCACACACCCTCCCACAAAGACAATCAGTATACAAACACCCACTCTCAAACCCAAGAACCCCGAGAGAAGCTCCCTAACTCAAGTTTCCGGTCTCTAAAGGACAACCAGCTCATGGTCGGGGTTCCTGAGAGTCCTAAAGTTTGCCCCATTTCAATCAGAGGGAAAAACACCAACCACAGTATTCCAGTCGGGCACATCTGCAGTCACTGCTAGAGGGTGGTCAGGGGGCCGTGGACAGGGTGAGGAGATCACCTGAACCAAAGGAGTCATTGTGAAGAGCCCACATCTTCCTGGGCAGCAGCGCACTGTCCTCCCCACACCAGCCCAGAGCCCTATCTGCACCCACACGACAGCTCTCAGGCTCAGCGGATTTGTGCTTCCCCTGTGTCTCCCAAATTGTTCTGACGACTGGCAAGGAACCAGATGTTCTCAAGGCACCAACCTACAGACACAACACGTGGCTATGTGAAGAACCAGAGAGTGTCCCTTCAGCAACCCCATACATGCCAGGAACTCTGAAGCTAAGCAGCAGAGAAGGAAAACCCCAGGAGCAGCAAGATGGGCCAGTAGGTAAAGTGCTGCCTGCACAATCCCTGGAGCCCCACAGAGCTGGGTGCAGTGGCAGGATCCTCAGCCCTGTTCCAGCGCTGACTCCAGGTGCTGTGGCCACCACACCTGGCTTCCATGCGGGTGCTAGGGATTCAACTGCGGGTCCTCATGCTGCGACTGGAACCACCGCCCCAGCCAGGCTCATGGTACTAGACTGTAATCCTAGCTACTTAGGGCATGAACCAGAGTGAGAGAAAGTTCAAGGCCAACCTAAGTAAGACTGAGCTTAAGGCCAGCCTGAGAAATTTAGTAAGACCCTATCTCAAAAACAAAACAAAACAAAACAAAAACAGAAAGAACTGGAGGCACCTAAGTTATCAGTGCCTAATGAGTATAAGGCCCAAGGCATCCTCGTGAAAAGGAAAAAAGAACCAGATGGTATGTATACACCTGCAACAGATACTTCTGACAAGGTGCCAAAGACCACAAAACACAGGAGGGACCAACAATGCCCACAGCAAGTATGCAGAACAGCATCTTCCGGTTCCAATTAGCCCAACCTACATGCGTCAGGTGGACGCGGCAGCACTGCTACCAACAAGACAAGATGAAGAGGACCCACAGGGTCCCTACGCAAGACATCATGCGGGGGAGGGCCCAGTGCCACAGAGGCCTTGCTGAGCTAGAATCCAGGTAGTTAGCAACCACTGCTGTACTGGTTTTCTGTATAGTTTTAGGTACAGTGTTGTGGTGCATACCCATAATCCCACTCATGGGAGGAGGGAAGATCAGAATTAAGACTAATCTCATTCAGCAATACAGTCTGGCTAAGGCTAGTCTGGCTAAGAACACTGTCTTAAAAAACAAGCAAACAAGCCGGGCGTTGGTGGTGCACGCCTTTAATCCCAGCACTTGGGAGGCAGAGGCAGGCGGATCTCTGTGAGTTCGAGGCCAGCCTGGTCTACAAAGTGAGTCTAGGACAGCCAGAGCTGTTATACAGAGAAACCCTGTCTCAAAAAACCAAAAAAAAAAACAAGCAAACAAGGCCGGGCGGTGGTGGCGCACGCCTTTAATCCCAGCACTTGGGAGGCAGAGGCAGGTGGATATCTGTGACTTCGAGGCCAGCTGGTCTACAAATGCGAGTCCAGGACAGCCAGAGCTGTTACACAGAGAAACCCTGTCTCGAAAAAGCAAAAAAACAAACAAACAAAACAAAACACTGACAGTATGGTTTAGCACTTGCTGCCAAAATGGACAACTTGAGCTCGTTCTCTGGTACCTACCTACATGGTAAAAGAAAAACCCATTCTCAAAAGTTGTCTTCCAGGGCTGGTGAGGTAGTTCGGCGGTTAAGAGCACTGGTTGCTCTTCCAAAACCAGAGTTTAATTCGCAGCACCAACATGGCGGTTCACAGCTGTCTGTAATAACGCCTGTTCCAGGGGATCCAACACCCTCACACAGATGCAGTCAAAACACCAATATAAAAAAAGTCTTCCTTCTTCTGACCTCAAGTGTTAAGACAAGCTTTTGAGAGCCCACATGCACACAAATACACATTAAATATAGTAATAATAATAATAAAAACTTAACCTTTACATACAAACAGAATAACAAAGTACACTCTTTACTTTCAAGCAAGAGCACCGGGGTTTGGAGAGGAGATCTAAATATCTAAATTCACAGCAATCTGCTCAGAGCCCAGGTGCTGAGACAAGGGCCCCTCAGAGCAACTGAGAGGTGATGAACTGACACCAACAGACAATGGGAAAATACAAAACAGAGCTCCTAGCCGGGCGGTGGTGGCGCACGCCTTTAATCCCAGCACTTGGGAGGTAGAGGCAGGCGGATCTTTGCGAGTTCGGGGCCAGCCTGGTCTACAAATTGAGTCCAGGACAGCCAGGGCTATACAGAGAAACCCTGTCTCGAAAAGCCAAAAAAAAAAAAAAAAAAAAACAGAGCTCCTTGGAAGCCAACATTCCTTAGGCCCTTTATCACAATCTCAGGGCTCACAAAGGCAAATGCCCTTCATCAGAAGTCTCAGCTTTCAGTTACGGGGCCAGCAACAGCAACATGCCAGTCATAGTAGTAGCCCAGGGTGATAGGATGTGGCTGGACATAGTTTCGACAAGCTATTTCCTTTTTCTTTCTTTTTTTCGAGACAGGGTTTCTCTCTGTAACCTTGGTTATAGTTCTGGACTCTCTCTATAGACCAGGCTGGCCTTGAACTCACAGAGATTAAGATTAAGGCTCTGCCTCTGAAGTGCTGGGATTAAAGGTGTACACCACCATGCCCAGAAAGTTATTTTTTCTTTCTTTCTGTTTTGTCTTTCTTGAGACAAAGTTTCTATGTGTAATAGTCCTGGCTGTCCTGGACTCACTTTGTAGGCCAGGCTGGCCTCGAA
Organism: Lophiomys imhausi; assembly: GCA_907164525.1. Taxonomy (NCBI): domain Eukaryota; kingdom Metazoa; phylum Chordata; class Mammalia; order Rodentia; family Muridae; genus Lophiomys; species Lophiomys imhausi. The sequence continues at coordinate 48,585 of CAJQZJ010000569.1, forward strand.
CTCACAGAGATCAGCCTGTCCCTGCCCCACCCCGCAGTGCTGGGATTAAAGGCATGCACCACCACGCCCTGCAGAAAGTTATTTCTTTTTTTTTTTTTTTTTTTTTTTGTTTTTCGAGACAGGGTTTCTCTGAATATCTCTGGCTGTCCTGGACTCGCTTTTTGTAGACCAGGCTGGCCTCGAACTCACAAAGATCCGCCTGCCTCTGCCTCCCAAGTGCTGGGATTAAAGGCGTGCGCCACCACCGCCCGGCAGAAAGTTATTTCTTAGTAAGGGCTTTTACTGTTAAACAAACAAGACTGAAAAAGTGACTTCATTGGGTGTTGTGGCACATACCTTTAGTCCTAGTACTCAGAAGGCAGAGGCAGGTGGATCTTGAGTTTAATGCCAGCCTGGTATACATAGCCAGTGCCAGGCTGTCTAGAGAATAAAAGATACATAATATGGTCTAATTATCTGCAGGTAATCATAAAAGGCATTGTCTCCTGTTTTATTTGTTGGTTTCTTCTTTTCAGTGCTAAAGAAAAGCTCAGGGCCTAGATAAGCACTCTTCCCATGACCTAGACAGCAGTCTCAAGTCCTGTTGGCATACGTGCCATACAAGTGTTTAAGGATAGGGTCTTCATATCAGCTTCCCAAATGCTGGGATCATAAATACATCCAACCTAAAATAAGAAATTATTTCTGTTGCTTACAAAACAGGCAAGAAAACCATGAAGGCTGGGCAGACATGGTGGTCATACATTCTAAGTAATCCCAGGATCACTTCAAATTGGGGCCTAGCCTACTTTACTCAAACTGAGTTTCAGGCTAGCCAGTGGGGCAGAGCAAGACCTTGACTGTCTGTTTCTCTTTTATACCTCCTACCCCTCTCCCCATGACAACCAGGAAGAAGCTGAAGGGAACAAACCCTAATTTGGCAGGCATTTAGAACATCAGCTGGTATAAAATGCAGATTGGAGTCTAGGATGTCATCAAGAAGAAAACTGGTTTCTCTGGTTCTCAAGTCGGTGTTTTTAACCAAGACCATTTGCCAGTGGCTCAGTGACTTCACTCTACCCTGCCAAACGGAAAGACATGCTGCTGCTGCTTTTTCTTTTTGGAGGCCGGGTCTCTCCGTGCAGCTTCCCCAGCTTCCTGGAACTCTATATAGCTGGTCTTGAACTCCCAACCTCCTAAGAGCTGGGAGCCACCGAGCACCACCTGCTGTCACCTTTTAACAAGGAGATCACATTAAGTTTAGGCTCGTAAGCATTACCACCAGTCTAGTTTATAGGCTTAAAAAGACAGACCTAATCATTTTTCAGACACATGGCTGCAGCTTGAGTATTTATTGCAAAGAAAGTTTATGTTAGGAATATTCCAAATATGCTGAAAGGCACAGGAAATACAGAGTGTCACTTCTTAGCTTTATCACTTGTGGTTCTGAATACTGAGCTTGGGCCTCATATATGCCAGGCAAGTGCTTACCACAGAGGCATGTCCCACCCCTGTTCACCTTCTCATCGGCTCTCTCCCACTGAATAAATCAACAACCATTTGGATCCTGGCGTTTTCCTTTTTGATGAAACAGGGTTTCATGTAACCAAAGTCGGTCTTGAACTTGCTATGCAGCTGTGGATGGCTTAGAAGCAGTGATCCTTCCTCCTGCCTCCACCTCCTCATCCCAAGTGCTGGGATTCAGCAGTACTCTCGCAAGTGTGTGCATTCAGGGAATGAAACCCCAGGGTGTGTGAGGCAAAAGCTCTGCCACTGAGCTACATCCCCAGCTCCCAAATTTACTTTTAAAACACACAATTAATTTCTTAGGGTCCTACTGAACCCCATTTGACAGTTGGTACACAGTCAAACTTTGTCTCAAAACAAATTATCAGAACAAACTTTTGATCTCTTGCTTCAGCCAATGGACTCCTAGATTACAGGTATGCATGGCCACACCCTACTTAATACCAAGACTTGAAGAGTACTTTAAAATGAAGGTCAACAGGAAGGCCCTGGGCTATCTGGAAGTACTGTCCTGCCCATCTGTTTTCTCCAGGGCAATGCCAACATACATTTCTTGGTCCAGTGGAAAACATAGGCAGTACCTGCCTTGCAGGATAGTGTGGGGGCAATCTCTTTTTTTTTTTAATTCTTTATTTGTTTTATGTATATGAGTGTTCTGTTTTTCATGAACACCAGAAGAGGGAATTGGATTCCATTACAGATGGCTGTGAGTCACCATGTGGTTGCTGGGAATTGAACTCAGGACCTGTAGAAGAGCAGTCAGTGCTTTTAACCACTGAACCACCTCTCCAGCCCCAAAAGCAATCTTATACATGTGATGTAACAAACATCTTTAACGTTTGTGCTAAATTGCCACAGTTGTAATCCCAGCAATTAGGAGACAGGCAGCTAGTCTGGCCTACATAGTAAGAACTTGTCTCAGCTAGGCGTGGTGACGCACGCCTTTAGTCCCAGCACTCAGGAGGCAGAGCCAGTGGGATCTCTGTCAGTTCAAAGCTAGTCTGGCCTACAAAGTGAGACAAGGACAGCCAGGGCTGTTAACACAGAGAAACCCTGTCTCGAAAAACAAAAAACAAAACAAAACAAAAAAAAAAACTTGTCTCAAAACAAATGACCAGAACAACAAAATAATTTGGTTACAAAGGGTTAAAAACACATATTTTTTAAATGATCTTTTAATTTTTACTCCTTATTTTCTTCTTCTTTTTTTTTTGGTTTTTCGAGACAGGGTTTCTCTGTGTAGCCCTGGCTGTCCTGGACTCACTTTGTAGACCAGGCTAGCCTCGAACTCACAGAGATCCACCTGCCTCTGCCTCCCAAGTGCTGGGATTAAAGGCGTGCGCCACCACCGCCCGGCTTTTACTCCTTATTTTATGTGCACTGGTATTTTGCCTGCATGTATGTCTGGGTAAGGATGTCAGATCTTGAAGTTACAGACAGTTAGTTATGAGCTACCATGTGGGTGCTAGGAATTGAACCCAGGTCCTTTGGAAGAACATTCCAGTGCTCTTAACCACTGAGCCATCTCTCCAGCCCCATGAAAACAGATATTTATGTAGCATATTCCAGTTTGATTGTGTGAGGTAGGGTCTTACTTAGTAGTCCATGCTTACTATGGCCTTATTATGCAGAGCAGGATGGCCTCAAACTAACAGAGATCTGCCTGCCTCTGCCCCCCCCAAGTGCTGGATTAAAGGTGTGCGCCACCACAACCAGCTACAGCTAGTTTAATGTTGAAGACTGAAGTGCTTCCTTCATGTCTTCCCCCAAATAACAGAGCTTCTTATATTCTCATACTTCCCAGACAGCCATCTGTAATGGAGTCTGATTCCCTCTTCTGGCCTGCATGAAGAACAGAGCACTCATATACATGAATAAGGAATTTAAATGAGATGGCACAAGCCTCAATTGGTCTTTTCTTCTACAGCACCCAGGCCTTGATCTGAGGGTGGGCATGGTGGCACACACCTTTAATTCTAGCACTTAGCACTCAGGAGGCAGAGGCAGAGGCAGGTGGATCTTGGGTTCCAGAACAGCCAGAGCATATAGGGAGATTGTATCTAAACAAAGTAAAGCCCCTGCTCTGAGCTGCCTTGCTCTACAAACCTCTGCTGCCTTCACTCCCTCTGGGACATCACGCAGGTAGCGCCACCCTCCTCATTTCTATGACACCTGTGCAAGCTCTAATGTGGCCACAGCCTCTGATGGGGGCAGCGTCAACATGGCCCTTTCTTCCACCCATGTGGATTTTCACTTCCAGGGTTACTACTTTCTCTCTTAGGTATTTTGGTTTTTCTGCAGCTCTATTCCTCATTCCCATAAACTGTCACACAGATTATTACAGGGACAAGGTGGCAGTACTATCACATGCTCTGCTGTGTCAGTTAATCAAGTAAGAAACGCCCAGTGGCCAAGCAGCATCAGCAACCCCTCCTCAGGCCCCGCTCAACCCACACAGCCATCTCACTGAAGGCCAGCAGCTGGGAGAGTTGTCGTGCCCCCAGTACTCAGAGCCAAGGAACCCCGGAGGCTCACATGTGAACCCTACTGCAACACCTCAGATTTCTGAGTAAAACTGGTAAGGAAAATCTGGGCACGTGGAAAACTGCCTTTACTGAAAGCTTTGTGGATTGCGGAGTCTCTAGCAACTGCCATGGTGACAGCACAAAAGCTGTCACTGACAATGCAAAAATGGGTGGCTGTACACAGTGAATGTCGTTTATGTGCACTAAAACTTAATTTCATGCCATTTCCAGATCACAACACAGTGTTCTCTGGATTTTGTTCAACTATTCAGAACCAAACTGCTGGGTGTGGTGCATACACCAGTAAACCCAGAACTTGGGTTTTGTTTTGTAACAAGGCAGGCATTGTTACAAGACGGTGAGCACTTCAAAGCAAGTGCCTTGAAGGCCTGAGGACCTGGTGTGATCCATAGATCCCGCAATGGAAGGAGACAGCAGACTTCCAAGTGCATGGTGGTGAGTCAGTGCCCACCCCACTCATGAACATCACCACACACAAAGCAGCATGGTGATAGACACAAAACTTAAAGGTGCAATCTGTCACTCCCTTCTTTGAAGAGCGTTTAGAAAACTGTTCAATATCATGACATACTAGGACTTGAGAAGTCAGAGTCCATAACCCACTCTGAAGATTTGTATCCCTCATATCACCCATTCCTCAGCTTATCCTTTGCCAAAAAGTCTAGGCAGTGCAAAAAGCAACTGTGCTCTTCTCATTAAAAGTCACAGCTCTTAAGGGTAAGGAGCAAAAGGAATTAGGTTATAGCTACAAAGATCTTCAGACAGTGTGCGGTCCATTTGCCTCCGCAGTAGCAAAAGCAAAAACAGATCTAAGCTGGGCATGGTGGTGCGCAGCATGAACCCACCACACAGAGGCAGAGGCAAGTGGATCTCTCTGAGTTTCAGCCCAGACATAACTACATAGTGAGTCCCTGCCTCAAACAGCAAGTGGGTGTAGAGAAGGAAGAGACAAGAAAAAAGAGATTGCACAAAGCAGAGGCAAATGTTAACCACATCCAGACAAGGCTCGATGCTCAGACTTACAGCAGCTAACAAGTCCCACCAACACATCTGTTTGTGCTGGCAAAACAACCCAAGAAATCCAGATAAGGGAATACTCCGAGCTGTTAAAAATAGACATTCATGCACCAGGGAAGGGTAAAAAATGTCCAAGACAGAGGAGTGGAGAGCAGAGTCTTTTTGTTAAGTTAGAGTTTTACAAATGTAAAACTGACTGTGCTGGTACTCTCTGTAGACACAGCTAAGAGATTCACTAGCCTCTGCCTCCTAAATTCTGGGATTAGAGGTGTGCATCTCCAAACTCATTGCTTTTATGGTTTAAATCACCCCCCCTCTTTTGGTTTTTCAAGACAGGGTTTCTCTGTGTAGCCCTGGTTGTTCTGGACTCACTGTAGACCAGGCTGGCCTTGAATTCAGGGATCCACCTGCCTCTGCCTCCCAATTAAAGGAGAGCACCATCAAGCCCGGCTAAATTTTTCCATTTTAGTGTAGAAACATATGATACCAATCTTAATAAAAGGGCCACATTGCTGCACAACTGTAATCCAGCACTCAGGAGGCAGAGGCAGTCCATCTCTCAGAGTTGCAGGAAGGCTACGGCTACATAGGTAGAACCTGTCTAAAAACACAACAAAGAAAGGAAGGGAGTGCCGGGTGTGGTAGCACATGCCTTTAATCCCAGCTTTGGAGACAGAGGCAGGTGGATCTCTGTGAGTTCAAGGCCAACATGGTCTACAAAGCACGTCCAGGACAGTCAAGGATACACAGAGAAACCCTGTCTCGAAAAACCAAAAAAAGAAAAGGAAGGGTGTGAGAAGAGGAAAAGGAAGGGGGAGAGGGCAAGGGAGCCAACACAGCTCTTTCCCACACCTTTCACTTACTCTGCAGCACTAGAAATCTAATCCAGGTCCTCCTGTACCCTAGACAAGCTGATTTCCTGAGTAACTCTAGGCTCACAACATCAAATGGAAGGTGCAGACTCCCGGCCCCTGGGCACCTGCATCAGCGCGTCTCCAGTAGGTTCGTCTTATGAAGCCAATACTCTTTAAGATTTTATTTTTATGTGTATGTCTGTCCACCATGTGAAAGCTTAGTACCCTCAAAGCCCAGAAGAGGGCGTTGGATCCCCTGGAACTGGAATTACAAATGGTTGTGAGCTGCCATGTGAGTGCTGAACCTAGGTTGCCTGGAAAAGCAGGGTCAGCCATCACTCCAGCCTTTTGTTTTTAAAAGACCAAACGGATTTTTTTTTTTTTTTTTTTTTTTTTTGGTTTTTCGAGACAGGGTTTCTCTGTGTAGCCCTGGCTGTCCTGGACTCACTTTGTAGACCAGGCTGGCCTCGAACTCACAGAGATCCGCCTGCCTCTGCCTCCCAAGTGCTGGGATTAAAGGCGTGCGCCACCACCGCCCGGCTGACCAAAGGGATTTTACCTGGCAGTGGATGGTGGGCCTATTTGTTTAGTTTGTCACTGTTACCGTAGCCCAGGCCGCCCTTCCACTGGGCTTCCCTACTGTTGGGATTCATAGGTGTGACCTGCCATCAATCCTGGTCCTTTTTGTTCTTAAATCTTTCCACTAGAAATTGATTTATGAGTTGGAAATAGTGCCCAAAGATTATTTGGGCTACAAAGAGACAGTGTCTTAAAACACCCAAACACAAACACACAACCTTTTTCCCTGCCCTCAATTAATTTACTAAGGTGGCAGACAGGGGAGGAGGATCTTGAGTCCCAGGCAGTCTGGGTTACAGATCTACCTTATCTGAGAAATAATTACTATAACTAAAGGCCGGGATGTAGTTTACTCACGGAGCAGAGCTCTTGTTTAGCATATGCATGGGTTCAAACCCCAGTCCACAGAGAATGCTATTTAGGAGCGATTGTGTGACTTAGAGCTCCCTGAGGATCAAGAGCAAACTGTAAAGTGTTCGGGGAATAGCTATTATATGGAAGATGGATGAGGTTTTTATCTCCCCCCCCCAGACAGGATTTGTGTAGCCCTGGCTGTCCTGGACTCACTTTGTGGACCAGGCTGGGCTGGCCTCGAACTCACAGAGACCCACCTGCTTCTACCTCCGAGTGCTGAGATTGAAGGGGTTGCACCACCACGCCCTGCAATGGATGAACTTTAACTTACTATGTGGTTCCAGATGCTCATCAAATGAAAAGGCATATTTTTTTCTCCTCTTTTTTCCTTTTCTTGGTTTGCTGAGACAGTCTCTTTCTGGCCTGTGTCAAACTTGACCTCTTCTATCTTAGTCGCCTGAGTGCTGGGATCACACCCTGAGCCACCACTCCCAAGCAAGGATGCTCTTAAAGACTGTCCTGAGATGGAGGGCAGTGTGAATTATCCCCATTCAGGATAAACTGGGCCCACCAACTAGGGATGTGTGCCTGCCCTCCACACACCTGCAATTAGGCAGATGCCCTAAGACTTACATGGATAGGAAAAAAAAAAAAAAGAGAGAAAAATTATTATAATCACACCCAAATTCAAAGGGTTTATTGTAAGCCATCTGAGGTACAAAGGAATCGACCAAAGGGAGCACCACAGTAGCAGCCATTTAGCAGACGTCCATGACACAGACTGCAGAGCAGCACCCAGAGCCTGGGACTGAGGCTATTCCAGTAGATGGCTAACAGTGCATTTGTCCTGCCTCTGACTAGCTACTTTTCTGGCAGCGTCCCTGACCTCCTTGTGTTTATGTCCTCATTCATAGCATGGACCAGTAACACACACATGGTGGTAGGGAGAATGAACAGGGGCTGCTGGGACGACTTGGTGGGTAAGGGTGCTCACCACCATGCCTAACACCTGGAATTTAATCCCAAGGCCCACATGTTGGAAGGAAGGAACTGACTCCTATGGGCTGTCAGCTAGCATGCATACACATGTAAGCACATGTACACCACATCCATGAATAAAAATAAAATAAAAATTTAACCAGGAGATAGAGAGACAGCTCAGTGGTTTATAGCACTGACTACTCTTTCATAGGACCCAGGTTTGATTCTTAGTACGCACCCACATGGTAGCTCAAAGCCATCTGTAGCTCCAGTAGCAGGAGATGGAACACCGCCTGCTGGCCCCCAGGACACCAGGCACACGTGGTGCCCAGACCTGCATGCAAGCAAAACATCCACACATAAACTAAATATAAATTTAAAACTTTTAGATGTAGGCGGGATGTGGTGGTGCATGGCTTTAACCTCAGCACTTGGGAGGCAGAGGGAGGCGATCTCTGTGAGTTCGAGGCCAGCCTGATCTACAGAGTGAGTTTCAGGACAAACAGGGTTACACGTCTGGAAAAACCAAAAACAAACAAACAAAAAGTTTAAATCTAGCCAGGCATGGCACATGCCTGCCTTTAATCCCAGCACGCGGGAAGCAAAGGCATGTGGATCTCTGTGAGTTCGAGGCTAGTTTAGTCTACAAAGCGAGTCCAGGACAGCCAAGGCTTTGTTACTACACAGAGAAACCCTGTCTTGAAAAAAAAGTTTAAATCTAATGGAAGAATAAACATTTAAAACAGTACTGAGATTGAACACAGGCCTCATACACTGCCAGGGTAGGGGTCTCCCACTGAGCCGTACCCCAGCCCTTTGTAGTTTTTATTTTGAGGAAGGGTCTCATGAAGTTGTCCAGGCTGGCCTTCAACCTACTCTGTAGGCCTTAATGCTTAGCCTCTCTTGCCTCCATCTCCCTGGTGGTTGGGGCTACAGTCCTGTACCTTTAGGCCTGGACAAAAAGCCTCATATTCCTTGGTACAGCAAGCCCACTTTCTCTAATTTAAGCCTGGCTAAAAACAAGTAACAGCCAGAAACAGCGGCTGAGGTAAGAGAACCGCTTCACCTTACTAGTTCAAAGCCAGCATGGGCAACTCAGCGAAACACACACTCAAAAACAAGCCCACAGTTTTTAGAAGCTTCGAGGACAGAGCAAAGGTCTGCCTATGAAGAAACTACTGTGTACCTTTGCATTTCTGAGGACATCATAAATAATACAACTAGGCCGAAGTGCAGACAAAAGCCTGTCGGTGTGATTTACACCTATTTTGGAACTAGTAAGTATGAAAGTGTTTCTTGGCAAGTTCATTTGCAAGCACTGGCCCGTGACCTTCCTTCACACTTAGCTTCTGGCTGTGGAACACACCATTAATCTTTTCTTCCCTGTTTGTGCAGGCTAGCCTCAAAGTCACCTACCATGTAGCAGAGGATAACCTTCAACTCTTTCTTGTCTCCCCCACCCCCACTGCCGGCGGGCTGGGGTCGCAGGCCACAGCCACACAGCTGGTCTGCGGACATAAGGCTGGAACGCAAGACAAGACTTCACGCATTCGAGGTAAGCACTCTACATGTGAGCCGCTTTCAGCCACAGGCCCACATCAACAACCTTGAGCCTAACTTGACAAAATAGAAGCTAGCCAGCTCCCTCCTCAGAGGTCCCAGGGATGCATTCTGCTGCCTTGCCCACTCACTGCCTAAAGAGCAAAGCAAAGCAAATGGAGGTTTTCCTGCTATGGTAAGTACCGAGAAATTAGGTGCAGTGGGGGTCAGTTACAAATGCTTAAGATAGTCATGCGGTGGTGCAGCTCTTTCTATACTCCTGGGCCAAGTCAGGACTACTGCTATTTGGCAAAACAAAAAAAAAAAGCTTCCCACAAGGAGTAGACACTTCATGAAGGTGAGGCTAACCATACTGCTGACACTACAAAAATGAAGGTGGATGGCAAGTTTCACTAAAACTCAGCAGAGCAGCGAAACAGGGAAAGATAAAGGCAAAACAACCTCGAGCCAACAGGGCAGACCAGTGAGAAGCACTGCTCTCCCCTGGGAGTTCTCATGGAACAGCAATGTCTCCAGGGCCCAGGGCCCTGTCTTCACAGTGACACTTTGGTACAGGGGTGCAGGTAAAGAGTTGGAAGGCAGAGTGAGGGAACTGGGGAAATAAGAAGCCAGTGTTTTCCCCAGAACAAAACAACCAAGAGAACATTTTCTGTTGTAGTTGACTGAGACAGGGTCTCATGTAGTCGTGGAAGGCCTCAAACTCCTGACCCAGCCTCCAGAGATGGGATTACAGGCAGGCATTGCCACAGATAGTGGACAAGATAACACTCAGGGTTATGTTTTAAAAACATTCTTGTCTAGCCGGGCGGTGGTGGCGCACGCCTTTAATCCCAGCACTTGGGAGGCAGAGGCAGGCGGATCTTTGCGAGTTCGAGGCCAGCCTGGTCTACAAAGTGAGTCCGGGACAGCCAGGGCTACACAGAGAAACCCTGTCTCGAAAAAACCAAAAAAATTAAAAAATAATAAAATAAATAAATATTTTAAAAACATTCTTGTCAACATGGCAGCAGTGGCCCACGCCTTTAGTCCCAGCACCCAGGAGGTGTAGGCAGGAGTATCTCTGAGTTAGAGGCCAGCCTGGTGTACAGAGTGAGTTCCAGGCCAGCCAGGGCTACACAAAGAAACCCTGTCTCAAAAAACAAAACAAGACAAAACGACAACATTCTTGTCTATTGAGACTCATGTATGTCAGGCTAGCCTGGTACTCAATGTAGTCAAGGAAAACCTCCTTGAAATCCCGATCCTCTGCCTCTGTCATGCCTGGCCTACACTGTTGCTTTGTTTTTGAGAGAGATCTTACCATGCTGCTTAGGGCTTGTCTCAAACTGTTGGGCCCAAGTGATCCTCTTGCCTCGATCTCCCAAAACAATGTTTTAGTTCTGAAGTTTTTTTGTTTTTGTTTTTTTCAAGACAAGGTTTCTCTGTGCAGCCCTGGCTGTCCTGGACTCACAAAGATCCGCCTGCCTCTGCCTCCCAAGTGCTGGGATTAAAGGCGTGCGCCACCACTGCCCAACTCTAATCCTGAAGTTTTAAAGTTGACATATACTTTATACACATCCTTTTCTTATTATGTAGCCTTGGCTGGCCTGGAACTCACTTACAGAGCAAGCAGGCCTTTGGCTCTGAGATCCACTTGCCTCTGCCTCCTAAGTGCTGGGAATGAAGGCCTGCACTACACGGTCTGGCTCTTTGCCACTTATTTTGGTTAGCTAAACAGCTGATGTGTCTCAATGCTTATTTCCAGTACAAACCCTACTAACTCCCCTAGGCCTTGAAGTCTGGAATGTCTCATTATTAGGAGTAATTCAGAAGCTTTAAAATAACCCCCTGGGTATTTATGAAGAAAGAACATTTATAATGACAAATCCAACTTAAATTACAAGGATCATAAAAATTTGGTGCTGTGGTTATAAAATCTTGACCTTTTAGATTTAAATATTTAGATGTAAATTTACATTTCATAAGCTATCAGCTGAATGCAAACAACCACTCATACCCATTGTTGCTTCGTATACATCACTGAAACAGGACTGTGAATTCTACCCTTACCTTCGTCCACTGCTCCATATCCCCCTGCAATACCCTACAAGGAAAGAAGTCATTCCTAAGACCTCCTTTCCTCTCTGTGGCACATGCACAAGGGTGCATCATGCCTGTGTGCAGCAGTCAGAGGTCTCACACACATGTGCTCAATTTTCTTTCCTTTTTTTTTGGGGGGGGGGGGCAGACTACCTAGCCCTGACAGGCTGGCCTAGAACTCGAGACCCATCTGCCTCTCTGTTTCCCAGTGTTGAGATTAAAAGCATAGGCCACCACACCCAGCCCCTCCACCGAGAGGGGCTCTCACTGAACATACAGTTCACCAATTCACCCAGTCTGGCTGACCTGCCCCTCTGTGACTACAGGCCTACCCTCTACTACCTGGCTTCTGACATGTGCTGGGGAGGGCTTCAGGTCTGTGCAGCAGGCTTTTCTGTTTGGAGAACGGATGCCTTGCACTTAGTAGGTGCTTAGTAAGTATATGTCCGCTAAATTAATAAGCATTTCATAAGAGCCTTGCCCACCAGCAGGACAACCCCCTCTTCAATGTGACCAGTTGATACCAAGTCTAGATGCACCTTAGCTCCTAGCTGCTATGTTGACCATCAGGGTCCTTTTTTTTCTTTCAAGACAGGGTTTCTCTATTTAACAGCCCTGGCTATCCTGGAACTCACTCTGTAGACCAGGATGGCCTTGAACTCACAGAGATCCACCTGCCTCTGCCTCCCAAGTACTGGAATCAAAGGCGTGCGCCACCACACCCGGCTGACCATCAGGGTCTTACCTACCCATGCAAGGAAAGGAAGGAGCCAGGGACTGAGGACATGCTCAGCGGACACTGGTGGGAAAGTCTGCCTTGCAGGTAGGTGTTGGGGAGGCTGTAATTAACCCAGGATGCTTGGCTATTTGGAAACCAAAGCTTGCTTGGAGGTCAGTGGAGGCACAGGAATGAACACCGCTGGGCTCAGCTCCAATGGAAATTCCCAAGAACCACCAACAAAGAAGCCAAGTCAAGTAACCATTAACAACTACGATGCCCGAGGTGCGGTTAACAGTTACTGGCAAGCGGGGACTGAGCTGAACTGATAACTCTTAAAGGAATTTCCAGCCTGGGAAAATTATGTTATCTGACCTTGTAATAATTATCTAAATGACATTACTTCAGCCAAGGTAGAAGGCACAAGCCTGTAACCCCAGCTATTCAGGGGGGCTGAGGTTGAAGATCCCTAGTGCAAAGCCCACCTGGGGTACAGAATGAGTTCATCGCCAACCCAGGCAACTTGGTGTCCTCTTCAAACTAAAAAAGTAGGCAGGCATGATGCATACCTACAACACAAGTTCAAGGTCACCCTTGGCAATGTACCTGTGGCCAGCCTGGGCTCTAAGACTTCACACTAACAAACATAAAGTTAAGCACACAAAGTGCTTGCCTAGCACATGTGAGATGTGAGACCCTAAGTTAAATTCCCAGTCCTAAAACAAACAAACAAATAAACTTCAGGGACATTTAAATATCAGGACTTATCACCTAGATCCTAAGGGAGCACATCCGGTAAAGCGGCTTTGCCTTTAAGGAATTAATATGCCCTCATGAATACTGTCCCACCTAAGAACTCCTCCTTTCACCAAAGGGAGCACATTCCTGACATGTGGCTACAACCCAAGACATAAAGGGCAGGCAGGTAACTGAGGAAATGGGTAACCAGAGGCTTGGAAGTATGTGTCCTGTCTCACAGAGGTTCTTGGCTTTGGTCCATGGGTGCTATGTGGGAACACAGGGCTGTATTTATACTTTCAGCCAATGCTTCCAAATTAACCATTTTTTTTTTTTTTTGGTTTTTCGAGACAGGGTTTCTCTGAATATCTCTGGCTGTCCTGGACTCGCTTTGTAGACCAGGCTGGCCTCGAACTCACAAAGATCCGCCTGCCTCTGCCTCCCAAGTGCTGGGATTAAAGGCGTGCGCCACCACCGCCGGCTCAAATTAACCATTTTTAATAACTGATTTAATTTTACTTCATGTGCATTTGCCTGCATTCATGTCCATGTGAGAGTGTCGGATTCCATGGAACTGGAGTTACAGACAGCTGTGAGCTGTCATGTGGGTGCTGGGAATTGAACCCGGTTCTCTGGAAGATCAGCCAGTGCTCTCGACTGCTGAGCCATCTCTCCAGCCCCCCAAATTAAACATTTTAATATTATAAATTCCCAACTTTGGATATCATACGATCATCTTAGGTTGTGAAGGCCTCCTGGGGTGAGTCTCCATGGCAGACTGAGATCATCTCTGAATGCTGGATAGAAGAACCAGTGCAGAATCAGCTTTCTCCTGCTTGCCACACCCTTCCCACTACTACCAACGCTGGCAATGCCAGACCACAGGGCATCAATCACATCTGTTCACCATTCACCACACACAACCCTGAACGGCCTTCTCTGTCTTTATCTCCATCAAAATCCTCTCATTTCTTCAATCTCTTTCTGAACCTTGAAAAAAGAAATTAAGTCATGGTGGTGGTGCACACCTTGACATCACTCAGGAGGCAGAGGCAGGCAGGTCTCTGAGTTCTAGGCCAGCCTGGTCTACAAAGCAAGTCCAGGACAGTCAGGCTGTTACACAGAGAAACTCTGTATCAAAAAACCAAAAACCAAAACCAAAAACAAACAGAAAGAATAAATTTAATGATAAAAAAAAAATTAAAGACTCATTTTATATGTATCACTACTTTGCTTGCAAATAAATGTATATATACATACACATATATACATACATATGCATAAACATATGCATACCTGATACCTGATGAAATAAATCAAAAGAGGGCCTGGAACTGGGATTATGAATGGCTGTGAGCTATCTCTCCAGTCCCCTCTGAGCCTTCGTGATACCTTTCTCTGACTCGAATCTAGACCCCTGCTTCTAGACCACTCACCCTCCACCCTCCCCAAACCTCACATAGCAAAAAATACGTCATCAAGAGAAGATTGACTCAGCTGGGTGTGGTGGCCCACGCCTTTGATTCCAGCAGAGGCAGGCCAGTCTCTGTGATTTCCAGGCCAGCCTGGTCTAGAAATCGAGTCCAGGACAGCCAGGGATACACAGAGAAAACCTGTCTTGAAAAACAAAACAATCGAGGCCAGCCTGGTCTACAAATTGAGTCCAGGACAGCCAGGGCTACACAGAGAAACCCTGTCTCGAAAAACCAAAAAAAAAAAAGAAAAACAAAACAAAACAAAAAGTAGAAGGTTGACTGGCCACCTCGTGTCATCTGCTGACCCAAGTCCTCTCTTCTCCATAATCCTCACCTGGGGCTCACTGACTCAGGCTGTGTTTACCTATGGGGGATTTCCATTCAGACAAACGAGCCTTGTTCTGTCTATCCTTCAATGACCTTGTCCTGCACATCACCTCTCAGTCTGACACTAACGTTTACATTTCTTAAGAACCCTATACTCATCGTCCACTCTAGTTTTCTAGGTCTTTCCCTCCAGAACCTCAAATCCGTTGGGCCTTGTTCCTCAGCCACTGGTGAAGATAAAACTCTATGAGCAGCCTTTCACAATCAGTCCTGCCCATGTTCCTTCACTTCCCTTTGGCAGCAGCGATGTGCCAGAGAAACACCTCACCCGAGTCCATGACTGTGCTTGCTGAGAAAACCAAAGCAGACAAAGACCCCCCCCCAAAAAAAAACCCCAAACCTATCAAAACCACCTCCTGCCTCAGATAAAGCTGTCAAAGCTTCAAACAAACAGCACTTGAGATAAGTGAGGGCAGCAGTTCACCCAGTCCGACAGCAGTACTTCAAAAAGGTCAGTAGGTCTAGCCAGCTGCAGTAGTTGGGCAGCTCAGCAGGACAGGGCCTCATCAATTACTATGGTGTGACCTTCTAAAGTGTAGTCACCACCACATCAGGTTGGTTCCAGGCTTAGACGACATACAGTTTAGATAAGCCAGAACCAGATGTAGACAGGCCAGTTAACCACAGACACAAGGTGACATAATGTCTCCACCCAAAAAAAGTCCCTAAGGGCTGCTGGAGTCTGGTCAAAGTCCGTGTTCCTGACTCCGGATCTGAGCCTCTCCCCACTGACCCTTGGCATTCAAACAACCCCCCCCCCCCCCCCCAGTCTTAGACACAGGAATAAACCATTCCTCAGAAGCGACCTAAAAGGACAGCCTGGCTGCCACATTTCCTGCTTTGCTTTCTCTTCCATCCAATAGGTTGACCAATAGGTTGCTGTCTACTTCTCCCACCCCTTCTGTCCCAGCCTTGAGGACTGTCTTTTCCTTGATTACAACCAATTTTACTCTAGACCAAGGCTTCTGTTCTCCACTGTTCCCACACGACATTGGTCCCAAGGTCTTGGTATAATCGGCACCTCCTCATTCTTCCTGTTAGGACAGATGACACTCTCCTTGGAGACCCTCCTGATCTAAGTGGCCTTCACCTTCTTTGAGCACCCTGTTCTTGTCCGTGGGTCTGTTGTCACCCACCACTTAGTCATTTAATCTTTGGCAAGGACTCTGCATTTAAGTGTTCGCTCATGGCTCTCTCCCTCTGGAATCCACACTCTGCGGATGCAGGAACCTGTCTTCTCTGAGTCAGCTACTATCGCCAGGGCCAGGGCCGGCCGTCCATACTGCCACTCGGCGGGGACTCAATGAGTTTGCTCAATCAATGAATTCTTTCAACAGAGATCTTTTCAAAGCTGGCTACTGCTTGTGTGAAGCCGCTAAAAGTTGTAACCGCACCTGAAGAAGCAAACCCCAGCTTCTGGATGCCAACAGCAACGCTCTCATACCAGATGCTCCTGCCCTGCCAGGCGCCTTGGCAAATCTCCTCCCTTCTGCCACTGCTGTTTTGCTTCTTCCTTGGGACACCACGGAAGGCTGCAGCCCTACATCCTACCAACAGGTGTCTTAAGAGCGTCTCCCCTGTATCCAAAGCTGCCAACAGGTCACCCAAACAAATCCCCACCTTCTGAGGTCCGGCGGGGCCCCCGCCCCCGCCCCCCACCCCGGGGTTTCTTTGGCCAGGCAATTTCCGCTCCGTTGAGCTCCTCGCACACTTCCTGCCCCAGGAGAGACCAGGGCCACCACGCCTTCCTGGATCAATACCCCTCCCCTCACATGTCCCCCGCTCCTTGCCTAGGGGTCACTTTGCTATCCCTCCCACCTCCTCGCCAACTCTTCGCTCCGGTGCGTCCCCAACCTTTCCACCCCTCCACCTGCAGGTGTTGGCTGCAACGCACACCCTCTCCCTGTGCCCAAGGAGCCCGCGATGGCTCTGCGCACTGACCCCAGTTGGTGGTCGTCCCCCCCACCACGCAGCTGCGGCCCCCCTCCATCCCCTGCTCCTGGATCCCCGCCCGCCCCTCTCACCGTGAACGTCTAGGTCTCTGCCGGCCGCCTCGGCCCCGGAGAGGAGCAGCGAAGCTAACAGGGCGACGAGCACCCGGCCCCCACACAGCTGCGCCATGAAATGCTGCCCGCGACGCGCCGCACGCAAGGCCTCGAGCCTCCGGCCGTTGGTGGGGGGGTGGTGAGGGAAGAATCACCGGACCAGGTGCGGGAAGCGCACGGCCGTGAACGCGCCGCAGAGGCCCGCGAGCTCGCTCAGGGGCGGCGGCGCCCGGCGCGGGTGGTCTAGGAGGCGCCCGGATCCTCGGAGCCCCGTTCCTTCGGGCTTTCAGTGCGCGCGACCGCCTTGGTCGGCTCCCAACACGCCCCAGGACGCCCGGCGACACCCGTAGATTGGTCTCCCCGGACTTAGAGGGCCTCCGGACGCTCGAGGGGCGGTCACCCCGAATGGCGGACGCTGGGACTGAAGACGAGGCAGCGGCCGGCCTGGAGGGGGGTTGGGTGCACCTGGCGGGGAGGGGCGTACACGGCGCAGGCGCGGAGGGCGGGCACCTGAGTTCTCCGGCCTTCACCTGGCACCGCCCCTGGCTGGGGAAGGGGGCGTGGCCTGTGTTGGCCCCGCCCCAACCGGCCCTGAACGGGGGGGGGGGTCCGCCGAGCGTTCTCACCCTTCCGGTGGGCTTTGGCCGCAGCGCCCTGGCGCCTTCTCAGCTGCGCTGCGGCTGTGGTAAGAGCCGCGCGCTTCTTGGGGACCTGTGGCATTCCGACCGCCTTGCTTTTAGCTTTCCTTCAGGGCTTAGGGATTTCTCCTGTCTAAAGTCAACGTTCCCTGGGCCATAACCAAACCTCCCGGATTCCGCAGTGGCCACGCCAGACTGGCCTGTGTGTCGTCAGACGGGAGCAGCCCGCCCGCAGGAGTGATGCCGAAGCAGACGGAAGAGTAGTCAGGAATGCGATGGGGGAAATCCTAGGGTTGAATGAGCAGGGGTTGGGACAGTGAAAACCAGGGCGTGAAAGGAGCCCACACGGGTTCCCTGTTCAGTGCGACTCCCGTCTGCTGGGAAGAGGTGGCAAGTCCCTGAAACAGCAGGTTTCCCTGGACTCTGTACAGAAGGACAAATACAGTTATAAAGAGGTGTTAGGGTGAAGATCAGAAATTTACATAGGATGAACAGACCTAATAGGGGCTTGTCGGGGTAGGAGGTGGGGAGACAACCCAAAGGAAACACCCCAACCACCAAGACAGAACCAGGGTGGGCTTCTGGGAAGCCCTGACAGAGGAGTAGAAGATCACCAGCAGGATAATTAAAATGATCACATGATCATTGAAAATAGTTCTCCTGGGCCAGCAAGGTAGCTTAGTAAAGACACCTGCCACCAAGCCTGGTGACCCAAGTTCCATTCCCAGCGCACACATGGTGGAAGAAGAGAATTGACTTCCTGAAGTTCTCTGACCTCCACACTCTAGCCATGGCACTTGGCAGCCCAGTACACACACATACACACAAATAAAATAAATGTATTTAGGAATAAAATAGCCTTCTTGTTACTGTAAACAAGGTGGGTCTGGTTGCACAAGCCTCTAATCTCGGCACTCTGGAGGTCTAAACAGGCCTGGGATAGTTCAAAACCAATCCCAGCACCAGGTTTCAATCCCTGCCCCTCAAAGCCAAAAAGCAACCACAAACCCATCTGGTGTGAGGTGTGGCTCAGTCTCAATCGGTGGAGTGCTCTGCTCAGCTACTATGTAGTCCATGAGTCTGAGCCCCTGCACAGATGACGTTATGTGGCATGTGCCTGTAACCCCAGCACCCAGGTAGTAGAAGCCTGAGGACCAGAGCCAGGAGTTCAAGCTGATTCTCACCATAGAAAACTCTGACCAGCCTGTGCTTCATGAGACCCCACCAAGCAAGACAGAACTGAAAACTGGACAATGAATTTGGGGCTGGAATGGAGCAAATCAAAAGAGCCTTGGAATTGGCAGCAGAGGGAGGGCTGTAAGAAAGCAGCCTCAGTGACTGAAGGATAAAAGGGGACAAGGAACAAAAACTGCAAGTGTCGAGAGCAGCAGATGAGTCCTTTTTTAAAGATTATTTTATGTGTGTGAGTGTTTTGCCTCCATGTATGTATGAGCACAACGTATTGAATCTGTGTACCTGGTGCCCACAGAGACCAGAAGAGGGCATTAAATCCCCTGTTACTAGAGTTACAGGTGCTTGTGATGGATGTGTTTATGAATGCTGGGGACCAAACCCCAGTCCTTTGCCAGAAGTGCTCCTCGTTTTTTGACATTGGCTGTCCTGAAACTCAACATGGGAACAAAGCTGCCTTCAAATTTACAGAGGGGAGCCGGGCGGTGGTGGCGCACGCCTTTAATCCCAGCACTTGGGAGGCAGAAGCAGGCGGATCTTTGCGAGTTCAAGGCCAGCCTGGTCTACAAAGCGAGTCCAGGACAGCCAGAGCTGTTAAACATAGAAACCCTGTCTCGAAAAACCAAAAAAAAAAAAATTTACAGAGGGGGCTGGAGAGGTGGCTCAGAGGTTAAGAGCACTGGCTGTTCTTCCCAGGTCCTGAGTTCAATTCCCAGCAACCACATGGTGGCTCACAGCCATCTACATTGAGATCTGCCTGGGCATATATGTAGAGCAAATACTGTATACATAATAAATAAATAAAAAATATTTGTAAAAAAATTTACAGAGGATTAGCCGGGCGTGGTAGCGCGCGCCTTTAATCCCAGCACTTGGGAGGCAGAGGCAGGTGGATCATTGTGAGTTCGAGGCCAGCCTGGTCTACAAAGCGAGTCCAGGACAGCCAGAGCTGTTACACAGAGAAACCCTATCTCGAAAAACCAAAAAAAAAAAAATACTTACAGAGGGCTGCCTGCCTCTGCCTTCAGGGTGCTGGGGTTAAGTGGGTGCACCACCACACCCAGCCCACAGATAATTTCATGATTAGATATTCGGGTAATTAGATATTGTCGAAGTCAGGTCCACTGTCACCATTCTGTTGTCTCTCTGACTTAATC
>CAJQZJ010000569.1:68419-85565 GCA_907164525.1 Lophiomys imhausi
CTTTATCTTGCCTTGAAGATTATCGGCTTGTCTTCCCTAGAACTCCCACCCCCACCCTTCTGGCTCCCTACCAGCACCTGGTTTGTGCTTGTAAACAGCACTAAGTAGCAAGAGGTCATGGTTGGGCAGAAAGCACAGATCACTAAAGGATGTACTTACTCAGCACACATGAGTCATGTCCTGCTGCAGATGCTGGGAAGGTACAAGATGGAACGGACCCTGGCTCTGTCAGAGGTCACCACAGAGTAACGGTCTGTGGGTGTTCGGCGCTGTGGCTGTGACACTTGCTCACTTGTTTTGGACTACTGCTCAGATGGGCTCAGTGAGCCAGGCCTCGAATCCCTGCTAATGGAAAGGCTGAGCCTGAAGATCATGATGGGTGTCTGCAGTGACCCAGGCCTCAAATCCCTGCTAATGGAAAGGCTGAGGCCTGAAGATCATGATGGGTGTCTGGCCAGCCCGGGCTACAAAAACGAGGCCTCCAAAAAAGAAAAGATTAGGCACAGCAGTGTCCTCTCTTAACCCTAGCACTCAAGAGACAGATGCAGGCAGATCCCTGTGAGTTTGAGATCGCCTGGTCTACACCGAAAGTTCCAGGCCCGCCAAGACTACACAGTGAGACCCTGAGGGGATGGGGGAGGAGGAACAAGCAGAGTCCGGCTGCGCAGCAGAGGCTCTTAGGTGCCTAGCTAGGGTCTGCTGGCGAGTTAAATCTGGTCAAATTGGCAGTCTCCAGGTTCAGTGGCAGACCCTGTGTCAAAAAACAGAATGGAGAGCTACCGAGGATGATGTAGACTCCTGGTCTTGGAGTGTAAGCCTGCACATTCACACACAGTCAAAACAGTGTGATTTCCTCGTTAGAATTATGGAGAACTTGATTAACGGCTGTTTACTTCTGGTTACTTTAAGGACTGGCTCACTATCATTTCAGTGAAAACTGGCCTATTTGGAAAAGTTAGCTGTTAGCTTTGGCAAGCTGATTTCTCCAAGGAGGGAAATGCACTGGTGTGCGGAGGCTCAGCCTGAGTAAGTAGAGCTTTGTTGGGGCTGAACCTCTAGGCCTTTATGTGTTCGTGTGCGTGCACATGTACATGTCGGTGGAGGCCAGAAGTCAATATCTGGTGTTTTCTTCCATCCACTTCCAGCTTATATTTTGAAACAAGGTCTCTCACTGAACTTACAGTTTGCTGATTCTGGTAGACCAGTTGGCCCATGGGTCTATAACTGTTAACTCTCTAACCATCCAGAACTGTTGTTAAAGGCAGGCACCTCTATACTTCTTTTAAGATTTATTTTTATTTTGCATTTATGTGTATCAGCATTCATCCGAATGTATATACATGTTCCATGTGTGTGCGTGGTGCCCTTGTAGGTCAGAAGAGGATGTTAGATCCCCTGAAACCAGCATTACAGGTGATTGTGAGTCCCCATGTAGGTGCTGGAAACAGAGTCCTGTGCAAGAGCAGTCATCTCTCCATCCCCTGTGTCAGGCTAACATGTAGGGGTTAGGGATCTAAACTCAGGTCCTCATGTTTGCAGGGGCAAGCACTGCCTGGCTCCTCAGTCCAGTGTGTCCCCTCTCTGCCTGCGCCCAAGGTGCACAACTCCAACCAGCCTTTGCGACAGTCCTGGCTGAGAATCAGACAGTAGTAAAGCAAATGAGTAAATCTTATGTATGCCTTGAGAAAGTGTCCGTGTGCAGAGCGAGCTCAGGTATAGAACACTTGCTCAGCACCCACAAGGCTTGAGCTCACCTGTATGGTTCTCCCTGCTTCTGACCTGAGTAAGACAACCTGCAAAGCCAGGCTCTTCCCTTGTCACCCTGGGTAAGATTCCCCACCCATCCCATTTCTCCTTGTCATGTAATAAACTGTAGACACGCTGTATTTGCTGCATTTACTGTCTCCCAAATGTGAGTCCTGGGTAGATGCGCACTGTTGTGGCATGTGGAGGTCTGAAGACAGCTTACGGGAGTTGGACAGGATCAAGTCCTCAGGCTCCTCAGTCTTAGCACCAAGGCCCTTTACCAACGGAGCCCTCTCACTTTACTTAATAAATGCGATGTCCTGGAGCAAGTAAATGCACAAACGGCCAGATAAGTGAGTGAATGTGTGAGTGGGGTTCACTAAATGGAGGTGCAAGAATGAGGTGCAGTTCAGATTGCTTAGCATTCTTGAGGTCCCAGGGTCAGTTTCTCGATCACCTTCTAGGAAACAGAAAAAAGAAAGAAAAGGAGTTGGATATGGAGGCTCAGGTCTGAAATCACATCACTTAGGAGGTGGAGGCAGGAAGTTAGGAGTTCAAGGCTAGGCATGGCTAATTGAGACCCTGTTTTAAAACCTTGGGCCCCTCTTATACAGAGAAACTTCAGGGAGAACCCCCCCTGCCACTCCCCCTGTCGCCGCTTGCAGCGAAGTCCTGGGTCCCCTGCAGCACTCTCCGCTGCCACCAGAGGGCGCACAGGACAGACCCCCCCCCCAGGGTGCTCCGGGACCCCGCCCGGGGATGCGCACCCCACAGCGCTCCGAGCTGGGGCCCCCGCCCCATCTACACCCTCCAGGAACTCCAGCTTGAAGCCTGCACATTAGCCTGCCCGCCTCTGCAGGAAGGGAAACTGAGGCCGGGAGGCCGGAGCGGGGCGGGTCCCAGAGAGCGAGCCCCCGCCCCCGGCGGCCCCGCCCCGGACCGTAAGAGCCCCGAGCGCGAGGCAGGGCGCTAAGTGGGGACGGCGGGCGGCGCCGCGATGGCAGCGCAGCGGCTGGGCAAGCGCGTGCTGAGCAAGCTGCAGTCCCCGTCGCGGGCCCGTGGCCCAGGGGGCAGCCCCAGCGGGCTGCAGAAGCGGCACGCGCGCGTCACCGTCAAGTACGACCGGCGGGAGCTGCAGCGGCGGCTGGACGTGGAGAAGTGGATCGACGGACGCTTGGAGGAGCTGTACCGCGGCAGGGTGAGACCCAGAGGGGCCGGGGCTGGGGGACGGAGGTGGCCTGAGACCCTGGGACCTCGGTGACCCTGGTACATGTTCGGTGGTGCACCGGCAGCGGCCTTTGCTAGGAGGACACATGGCCTAAGGCCCTGGTCTCTGTGCTCAGAGGCATCCAGCTTGTGGACACTCACAGACACGCATGCATCCAGGGTCCCCAGACATGTATGCATCACGACCCCTGGGAAGGCCCTATGCGGGAGATGAGAAAGCATACGGAGCCCGAACCAACATATTGAGAGAGCGGATAGGGAGAGGGGATGTCCTTAAGCCAAACATAGCCGTGGGTGACAACAGAGATAGGACAACAGAGACTCTCAGCAGAGGAAGCAACAGTATACACAGATGACGGAAGTCACACTCATAGATACAGCACCAGGAGTGAGCCACACACAAACTCACGGGCGCACAAGCAGATCAATTTAAGGGACAGCATGGCCGGCCACGGACACTATCACGTGCGTTCACACAGCACAACTGCCCTCAGTGCCAGATACACATCGGTTTGAGCTGTAGCACTCCCAGCTCCCATAGCTATCCCGGGGACACAAAGTGACTCAAATTACACAGGACCGTCCATTATCTGCTGACAAAAAAAAAAAAAAAAGGTAGAGCAGCCTAGAAACTGAAGGACAGATGTCACAGCCCTGGAGTCATGCGCTTCTGTGGAAACTGTAGTTAGTTACACAGAAGTGCTTAAGGGAATACAGACCTTAGGAACCAAGCTGGGCACGGTGGCTAATGTGTATGATCTCAGCACTTGGGAGGTGAAGGCAGGAGGATTAGGAGTTCAAGGCCAACCTTGGATAAGGAGACTCCGTCTGAAAAGTCCAAAACAAACCTGAGGTGGTGGCACACACCTTTTAGACCCAGTACTCGGGAGGCGGGGGCAGGCAGGCCTCTGTGAGTTTGAGGCCATCCTGGTCTACAGAGTGAGTTCCAGGCCATTGGGGGCTACATAGAAAGACCCTATTTTGTTTTATTTTTTTAAATTCGATAAACAAATAAGTAAAGATGTTCTCTACAGCTCACCATGTCTGCCATGAGATAGCCATCCCCGAGTGGCAGCCACACTGGATACACTCACTCTGGTCATGCAGTGTCCTCTCCGAAGAAAGCCACTTTCATGCGGCCCCTCAGTCTCCCACCCAGCACATTTAGATGCCAGAGGTCTCATTTCCCACACTGGACAGCACCCTTACTTTCCAGCTGGGCAGCAGTACTTACTTTAATCTGGGAAACTAGAGGTTTAGGCCAAGGGGACTCTTGGACAAGCTGACTCTTGTCCCCAACATGACCAGACATCTTTTATACCACTGCAGCATGAGGTCTCAACGGCCCCCCCTCAGAGACAACTCTTGTTCCCAGCCCACCAGGTGGAGCCTAAGTGGTCTCTCCCCTGACCGGGCAGCCTACAATGTGGCCCAGGGAGGATTGGATGGCCCTAAGCCCAGAAGCCCTTCCAGTCCCCAGGGGAAGGGGCCCGCCCCAGCTGGCTCCCCTCCCCCACAGCACTGCTAAGACTTTCCCTTGAAAGGGCAGAAGCCAACCCCTCCTGAATCCTAGAATCTGACATTCCGAGACTGGACCGGGCCTGCTTTGCCTCGTAGAAACTGCAGCCAAGGAGAGAGTCCTGTGCCAGCCCCAAGGCCCCCGGGGCTCAGCCAAGGGTGCAGGCATGGGGCTGGTACGGGGGGCCTGGGCCTCCTTCCACCCATCTGTCACCCCCCTCCCCTCCCAGATGTCCGCCTCAGTGGTGCTGTCCCTGCCTGCCACATTATTGCTGCAGGCCCGGCCAGCTGGGCCTGGGGTTGATGGGGTGCCTCCAGAGCCCTGGACAAAAGGCTGTGGAGGGAAGGCAGGGGACTCTGACCATCAGGCTCTCCCTGGCCTTAGGAGTCAGCTATGCCAGATGAGGTCAACATTGATGAGCTGTTAGAATTGGACAGCGAAGATGAAAGAAGCAGGAAAATCCAGGTAGGTGGGGAGAAAGGAGAAATCCGCCCCTTCCCCCAACGCCAACATTTTACAGGGCCCTAAACCGAATAGCAGAGTTGACATGTTTATTAAACACTTCCTATGCCAGACACTAAATCCTCCACAAAACACTGTAAAGTAAGCACATTTACTACCATATGGAAAATGAGGCCCAGAGAGGTTAAAACTACTTGCCCAGGGTCACACAGCTCTGAGTCAAACTCAGACTGCCCAGCCACCACGTCCTTCCCTAGAGGCTTGGCTTCCCACCTTCTGTATCTGGTGACTCAGCCCTGCCTCTGATCACTCTCAGGTCCTGGGTCTGGGTCATGAAGCCACATGGGCAGTACACCCCCGGTTTGACACTCTTTTCTCCCTTGGGGAAGGGGGGGCCTCTTCAGGAATAGGTGTCAGTCATTTACAGTTTGGCTTTTTTTTTTTTTGTTTCCACCTCCCCACCCCCACCTCCCCATAGGGACTCTTGGAGTCCTGCGAGAATCCTACAGAGGTGAGTTTCTGTCCTTACAGGAGTGGTCCCCTCGCCTTTATGGGGGATGGGGAGGCTGGTCATAGTCAGGATGAATGGGACAGGCCTAGGGAACTCTAGGGAGCCCCCTTCTCAGTCCTGTCTTTGTCATAAGTCTTCCTCCTCCTCCTGCCGCCCATCTGCCACCAGGATCCACAGGCTGCAGCTGCCTCAGAGACCCCCCCCCACCCCGTGTGGCTCCTGTTTCTGTCCATATGGTGCCTGTCTGGGGGGGGGGCTCACCCTCTCTCCATCTCACTCCCCTGTGACTGTCCCATTCTGGGGTTCCCCATCTACCTCTTGGGGGGCCCCCATCCTGCAGGTTCTGGAGCTGGGCAATGCAACCACTCCCACTTCCTTCCCTGCTTTAAAAGGGAAAATATTCATGGTTCTCCCCTTAGCTCCTAGCTGCCTGAGGGACACACGTCACTGCCTGTCAGTCTGCCTAGAGCTGGAACCAGCTCAGCCCTGGTCTCTGGGGACAGTTTCTCAGCCTGAGAAACGTCTCCCTTTTCCCTCTGAGCCTGTGTCTGTCTATAATTCTCTCTCAGGTCTGGGTCTTTCACTGTCTCTCTCCATCTATCTCTATATTATTTTATTTCATTTTGTGTGTGTATGTGTTTTGTCTGCATATATGTCCGCACCTTGTGCATCCCTGGTGCCCATGGAGGCCAGAAGAGGGCGTCAAATGCCCTGGACTGGAGTCACAGAGAGTTGTGAGCTGGTATGTGGGTGCTGGGAACTGAACCCAGATCCTCTGGAAGAGCAACCACTGTTCTTGACCACTGAGCCATCTTTCCATACCCCCTCCCCCTTGAGATAGAGTCTCAGTGTGTAAACGCATGGCCTTCTGCCTCAGATGGGATTACTGACCCAGGAAGTAATTTCAGCTTCCCAGGAATCTCTCCACCTGCCCCTCCCACTCCAATCCTGTCTATTTTAGGCTCCGCCCCCTCCCTGCTTAGCCCCCAACTCTGGCTTTGAACAAGCTGTTGCCCGAAGAGGTATAGGCTTAGTGGGGGAGGCCTCTCCCCTGCTCTGTTCTCAACCCTACTCTGTCCCCAGGACTTCATCCAGGAGCTGCTGGCCAAGCTTCGGGGCCTGCACAAGCAGCCGGGCTTCCCTCAGTCCAGCCCCTCAGATGACCCCAGCCTGAGCCCCCGCCAGGACCGGGCCCACACTGCCCCACCCTGACTGCCGGCCACCTGCCTTTGTTCTTCACCCCAAAAGCCCAGATTGTTTCTAAGTTGTATTTAATGGTTCTGTAACTGCCTCCAGTGTCTGGATTTTCCTCTCCCCACCACCCTGGCCTTCTGCATCCCCTGCCCTTGGTCCCCAAGCTACAGCTGGCCCTGACAGATGGAGAAGCATTCCTCCTGGTCACAGAGCCTGAGAACATACCCTGCTGACCCTAAGGCGTCCTGGAGACTCGCATCCTGTCCCCACCTCCCCCATATGGACCCAGTCCCAGCTCCTGTGGGGAAAGCCAGGGCCAGATCCCTGGGCCATGGGGGTAGGTATGTGGACATTCAAGCATGACCCACTGTGACCCCTGCCATCTCCCCATAGAGCATCAGGCAGCAATGAGGTCATTAGTCCACTCCTTGGAGACTGCGAGGTGTGGCTGTTGGACTTGAAGCCACAGACCCTGATATTGAAGTGGGAAAGAAGAGCCTAGGTCAGTAAGGGAAGGTGATCAAGAGATGTGCACAGTGGGTTTAGGTACCAAGGGTGAGAGGAACCATTCATTGCCCTTTGGGATGGAGAAGCAGAAAAATAGGAAATAGAGGGATTACCTAGAAGCCACCAAGGGGCTAGGGTTGTGGGTCAACAGAGCACCTACTTAACTCAAGCAAGATAATGAAGCCGGGCGTGGTGGTACACACCTTTAATCCCAGCACTTGGGAGGCAGAGGCAGGTGGATCTCTGTGAGTTCGAGGCCAGCCTGGTCTACAAAGTGAGTCCAGGACAGCCAGGGTTACACAGAGAAACCCTGTCTCGAAAAACCAAAAAAAAAAAAAAGATAATGGCTCCGGCCCCAGCAATGCAAAACTCTGGGGTGACTTCCTGGAAGAAGCATCATCAAGCCAAGAACATCAGACTGAACTTGGAAGCAGAGGAGTTGGTTTTGGAGTTCTGTTGGGGATAGTTACCAGCTGTCGGTCAGAATGGACATCCAGACAGGGAAGTCTACTGACCAGGGGATTATTGATGCCTCGAGTTATAGGTGATCTATCTGGGGGGGTCTCAGAAGAGGATAGTTACTATTTAACAACAGCCTGCATGTAACAAGTTGGAGAGAGCTGCCACCTTTGGGGCCCTGACCGCAAAGTTGGGGTGTCTAGGAAAACAACTCACCCATCTTAGTGAGACCTCCCACCCTGCATGCCACCCAGCTGCCTTTCCGGGATCAGTGCTCCATACTGGGGATCTGAGCCATAGGCCAGCAAGGAGAGACCAGTTAACACCTGGCTTACCCTGGCTGTCCAGTCCTGCTGCTGGCCCAGCTGTCCCCACACAGGCTTCTCAGCCTCCTCCCTCAGTGCAAAGGATTGAGGGGGGGGGCATCTCAAGTGGCTTCCATCAGCTGGGCTCATGTCCCACAACACCTGGTGACGTGAGCCGAGGAGCCCTCTACTTCCCTTTCACAGAACCTGTTTTTGGTTCCTCATGGTGGTAGAGGTGACAAACCCCAGTTCAAGTCCTGGGTGTCCACTGCTTCATATCTCTCAGTTTCCTATAGAAAACACGAACATCACAGATAAGGAATCAGAGGCCCAGATCACCAGTGCCATTATGGCTGGGCTGGGACATGGTGGCCCTGGCCTTCAATCATAGACATGAAGTCGAGGCTCAGCTATTTAGTTCTATACTGCATGTGGCACCCCTACAAAGTATTGCTGGATCATTTTCAGTGTTGGGAAGAGATTGGCTAATTCTTACTAAGGTGTTGGTGACTGCTCACAGTTCTAGGAGTTGCTCCCATGAGAAGGCACTGAGATTACTTGAGTGCAAGACCACAGCAAAAGCACCAGGAAACTTCGTGCCTTTGGGTTAAAAGCCTAAAATGAGCTAGGCAGTGGCGGCGGTGTGCACCCTTAATCCCAGCACTGGGGAGGCAGAGGCAGGAGGATCTCTGTGAGTTCAATAGCCTGGTCTACAGAGTGAGTCCAGGACAATCAGGGCTACACAGAGAAATCCGGTCTCAGAAAAAAAAAAAAAAAAAAAAGCTTGGCTGGTAGAGATGCTTGCTGCTAAGCCAGAGGACTTGAATTCAGTCCCGGGGACCCACACGATGGAAGAACCAACTCCCACAGGCTGTCCCTCGGACCCCACTCATGTGTGCGGCATGGCATGCAGGAATTTGAGACCATCCTAGTCTACCTGGGGAGTTCTAGGCTAGCTATGGCTACATAATGAGACCTTTTCTCAAATAAGGAGAAGGGGGCCTGGAGAGATAGTCCTGCAGCTAAGAGCACCGGCTGCTCTTCCAGAGGACCCGTGTTCAATTCCCAGCACCCACAAAGCAGCTCTCAACTGTCTGTAACTCCAGTTCCCTGGGATCTGATGCCATTTTCTAGCCTTTGTGAGGTACCACACATGCAGGCAAAACACTCATACACATGGATACATTTTAGGAAGGAGATAATAGTTTGAGGGCACTCTCAGATGAACGCTTGTCTGGCACAGTCGGATCTAAGCCCGGTCTTAGACTCCAACCCCAGCAGTGCAACAGACCAAAAATGTCTGCCTGAGTTCAGAAGATGATTAGAGCAGTACCTGCTCCCAAGGGTTGTGAGGTTTCAGGAAGAGGTAAGGTGTGTGTACACATGGCGAGCGAGCCCTGTCACGGTGGAAAGGGGCCAACCACCCGCCCAGGGTGACATTCTGCATCACGCGCCCTGTGGTCTGATGTCCCCCAAGGTTGACCCAGCTCACCACCCTCTCTCACTGTGGACGTGCCTCCCTGGGAACCTTCCACCCCCCACAGACAAATGACGCTTTTCTCAACGTCCTCTTCCAGTCTCCTCCCACCCTGTTCCTTGTTCCCCTTTCCTCCAAAGTCGCCTCACCCCAACTTTGGTAAGAATCCTTTTCTGCAGCTGTTGAGTTGTCTCCGTGAAACCCAGCCAACAAGTTCCATCTTAGTCCCCACATGGTGGGAGGAGAGGCCGCTACAGCTTGTCCTCTGACCTCCACATGGGACTCCCAAGTAAATATTTTTCAAAAGGTCAAGTTTTGGTAATGTCCCCATCTGTCAGACTTTCATTCTTTCTTTGCTTTGTTCTCAATCCGAGCATGAGTGTGTGCTTTTGTTTTGTTTTCTGAGACAGGGTTTTCTCTGGGTAGCCCTGGCTGTACTGGAACTCCATCTGCAGACCAAACTGGCCTCGAACTCTGCCTCCCGAGTGCTGGGAGTAAAAGTGTGTGTGGGATTAGTCTTTTGAAATGTTTATGTGCCTGAATATTTTGCCTGCATGTATGAATATGGAGCACGTGTGCCTGGAACCTAAGGACCCCAGAAAGAGGGTGTCAGGTCTCCAGAACCAGAGTTGCAGATGTTTGAGAGCGGCCATGTGGGTGCTGGAAATGGAACCTGGGTCCTCTGGAAGAGCAGCCAGGACTCTTAATGTCTCTCTCTCTCTAGCCCCCAAATAGATTTTTTTTTTTTTGAGACAGGGTTTCTCTGTGTAGCCCTGTGGCTGTCCTGGGCTCACTTTGTAGACCAGGCTGGCCTCAAACTCAGAGATCCACCTGCCTCTGCCTCCCGAGTGCTGGGATTAAAGGCGTGCACCACCACACCCAGCTTTAAGTTTGTTTTGTTTGGTTGGTTTTTTTTTTTCCGAGACAGGGTTTCTTTGTGTATCTCTGGCTGTCCTGGACTCACTTTGTAGACCAGGCTGGCCTCGAACTCACAGAAATCCACCTGCCTCTGCCTCCCAAGTGCTGGGATTAAAGGCTTGCGCCACCAAAGCCCGGCACTTGGTTGGTTTTTTTGTTTGTTTTTTTTGAGACAGGGTTTCTCTGTGTAACATCCCTGGCTGTCCTAGACTCGTTTTGTAGACCAGGCTGGCCTGGAAATCACAGAGATTCACCTGGCTCTGCCTCACGAGTGCTGGGATTAAAGGCGTGCGCCACCATGCCCAGCTTTAACAAATATTTTTAAAGTAGTTTTTTATCTTCACACTCCACTCAGTTCTCGTGATCCTCTACTGGAGTCATCCACACGCCCTGGCTTCTTTTCCATAGGACAGACCACCATGCTTTTCTGAGTCCCAAATCCTCCTGTCACTGATGCCAGGAAACACCTGTTGTTGGAATTAACCTGATTAATTTCTTTCACAGAATTTAGTGGGACAACCCCCCCGCCCCCACCCTGGGCCACCAAAGGACGTGTGTGAGTTTAATTGTCTCCAGGCTCATTGCATTCCTGGCTCCAAGAGAGCCTGTCCGTTAGAAGTTGCTTGCTACCAGTGCCTCCTAGTGGGCGTGTTCCCATAACTGCAGCCCGGGCAGCCGTGAGGTCTCCCCTTTCCTTCCTATTTCCTTCCAATCTTTTTTCTTGTCTGGGTCCCATGTTGCCCAGGCTGACCTCAAAATTCCTGTTTAGCAGAGGATGACCCTGAACGCGCCTGATTCTCCTGCATCCACCTCCTGAACGCTGAGAGTATTGACCTGTAGCAGCTTGCCTGGCTGTGTGAGTTCCTTTTAAAATATATTCCAAAGTCAGTTTTGGCCAATCCCAGAACTCTAGAGGCTGAGACAAGAGCTCAAACGCATATAGCCTGAGGTATATCAAGAGACAGAAAACCAAGTGCTAAAGGTGTTTCAGTCCCAGCTTCGACCTTTGGCACTGGAAAAAAAATTTTTTATTTTGACTCAGATTCCAAAGTTTTGTTTCAAGCCTGGGTGGTTCTGCTCTCTATTGCTCTGGGCCTGAGGTGAGACAGGGCATCTTGCAGAGGGTGCATGAGCCAGAGGAGGATACTCCCCTCCCCTCCTGATGTCTCTGAAGCAACGTAAGATGGGAAAGGACCAGGAATAAGACATCATCCTTTAAGGTCCTGTCTTCAGTGACCTGGTGCCTCCAACCAGGCCAGCCTCCTGATAGCCCATCCAGGTATTAAGCTGTCACTGGGCTAACTCAGTGAAGAAGGGAGTGTCCTGCTGAACAGGGGGTGGGAACAGGGACCAAGAACACTAGCACATCCCCCAGCTGTAGCCTAGATCATCAACATGGCCTCTCATGGGCCATGGAGGGCTTCAGGGCAGCTCGATCCAGAACACGGACTGTTCTCCGTGGTGGTCTCAGACATCCTGTCATTGCTCTGAGCCAGGGTGATCATGTGGCTGGGCAGTGTGTTGGGGGACAGAGCCTATGCTAGCTCCTGGCTGCTGCATAACACCTTGCCGGCCCACACAACATCAATATGCTTCCCATTCATTCATTGTACCCTTGTAACCGACCTTTTAAGTTATTATTTAACACTTATTTATTACTAAATTCACTTATAACAAACATCAACAATTTCTTAACTATTAATCCTATAAATTCCTACAACCCCTTTAACCTATCCACTAAACCTATTGATAATCATAACAACTACTTTCATACCCTTTTAGAATGATACAGTCTCTGGGGCAGGTCCTCAGTCGTCAGGAAACCAGTCTCGGGGGTAGACTCTTTAACGCACTTAGCAGTCCTTTTTCTGGAATAGCTCAGACGCAGATTCGTCAGGGTAAATTGGCTATCGAAGTCTCACTTTAAATAAGGCTTGAGGCTTTCTTCTCTCCGGGAGACCTCAGCGTCTGTAGGCCACCTTACTTCCTTCGTATCAGCAACTCTGCCGTTCTGCCTCAGTCTTTAAAGCTGGCCACAGTTCCGTTCAGGCCACTGTTCGGACAGGTCAAACCCCTCTAGGCAAAAGCTGAGCCACAGGGTTTAGTCCTTGGCCTTTTGCTGTCTTGCCGAGGCTTTCTCTGCTCACCAGCTTCCTTCTGCCTCAGGGAGATCTGGCCATTGGTCTACCAGAACTTTCTCCAGCAGGACTCTCGGAGCTCTCTCATATCGGGGGGCCCTTAGCACGCACCTCTCTGGGCTCATCCACTTGTCCTTAAATAGGATCACTCCTTGTTCCACCTGCTTCAGCTTAATTTGGGCTCTGCCCACTTAGCAGTTGAAAGCAATGCCAGGTCATAAAGTCTTTCCTTGTTTCACCTGGCTTCAACCTTGTTTTTCAGTCCAAAGAGACTCCCCTCATTTCACCTGACTTCATCCATAAGCTGATAAGCTAATTGCTCACAGCAGTTGATCTTCATGCCCCGAATTAAGAGACTGTATCAGAAACTTAGGTATTCACTAAATCTAACTTATATTAACCTATCAGCCCCTACATACCCTCCTCCCTCACCTGTCACCACAGTGCAGTGTCTCTAGTTCCCACTCTCTCCACCACACACCGCACGCACCACATGTTCCTCCATCTTTCCCACCTCTCCTTCCAATATTTGTTCCTTAAAGTTGCATCAGCTGGGTGGTGGTGGCGCACGCCTTTAATCCCAGCACTTGGGAGGCAGAGAGGCAGGCGGATCTTTGTGAGTTCGAGGCCAGCCTGGTCTACAAAGCGAGTCCAGGACAGCCAGAGATATTCAGAGAAACCCTGTCTCGAAAAACCAAAAAAAAAAAAAAAAAAAAGTCGCATCACATACTGCAATTTCCGATAATATAAAACACACACACACTTTTCCCCCCAGACAGCTTTACATACAAATACTTATTGGAATGAGTCTTTGGGGCTAGTCAGGGTGTCCTGGGGTGTGATCCGCACCTCACACCTCCTTGTTTTAGATGTTAACCACCATGAGGCTCTGGCATGACCCGTGTGTTTGTAGCCTTCTGGTTGACCCCACTCTCTCCTCTCCCAGCATGGCAAGCAGCAGCTTAATGCTGCAGGCAGGTGCATGGGCTGAGGACTGGCTACTTTCATTGTTATTATTATTATTTTGGTTTGTCTAGACAGGGTTTCTCTGTGAAACAAGCCCTGACTGACCTGGACTCACTTGGTAGACCAGGCTGGCCTCGAACTCACAGAGATCCACCAGCCACTGCCTCCTGTGTGCTGGGATTAAAGGCGTGCGCCACCACCATCCCAGTTTGCCTTTGCCTCTTAAGTGCTGGAGTTGCAGGTGTGAGCCATCATGCCTGACTCTTGTTTATCTTGAGACCTGGTCTCATTATATCCCAGGCTGGCATCTAGCTTGAAATCCCCTGCCTCAGCATTTCCTGGTACTGGAGTTACTCTGCACCCAGCTCCTCGGGGCTCTGTTTCTCTGCTGCACTTTGCAAAACAGAAACACATAGCTCTCTCTTCCACTCTTCCAGCCACAGGTTTGCATTTCCTACCTTCCCTCTGCATGAGTGTCAGGGTCTCCGGGGTGCTAGACTGTAGCCACACCTGGAGCCCATAGCCTGGGAATGCTGTGCAGGCTCTACCATGGAGCTGCACCCCAGGATTTCTCCCCCTTTCCTCCAGACACTCAGCCACACCCTCTGATAGTCCTTTCTGTCCTGTCATTGCTTCCTCCTGTGTCTCCACCTATCTGTCAGGTGACTGCCAATCCAGGTAGGTCTCCAGTCTCCTTTCTAGGTCTGCTTGTCTTGTCAGTTCTGACTTCCTAGTTGTCTTCTGTTTCCTACCTCCAGACCATCCGCTACTGTCATACCCGGAACCCAACAAACTTAACACACCACATATTGTACAACATGGCCTCTCCCACATGGGCTCGCAGCTAGAGAATCACACCTCAGTCCCTCCAGTTGCACCAGACACAGACCTGAGCCGTCTTTGTCATTCCAAAGACTTGTTCTCTTTGCATGAACCCTGTTCTCTATGCACAAACCTTGCCCATTCTGCAGAGCAGGCTGAGTGACAGTCCCAGCAGCCATTAGACACTAGTCTCACAGAAGGAACTAGGGTCTCTCTGCACATGTGAATGGGCAAATAATTTTGTAGCTTAGTCTGGTTTCCGAATTGTTAGGTTGCTATGTCCCAGCTGAGACTTGGCCTGACTGGAGTGGTAAGGGGGTGAAGAAAGGGCAGACACTTAGATACATGTGGAGAAAAGCTGGGGCCAGGTGGGCTGTGCCCAGTCTGAGAGAGGGCCTTTACTCTTCAACACCCTAGAACCTCAGCACTTTATTAAATGTCGCAAAGGCAGATGGGTTGGCCGGTCTCAGTGGGAGCTCTCTGTAGGTGAGGTGAGCTGTCTCTCAGGTTGCAGTCGTGGGAAGAAGCCACAGTGGCTAGTTCTAGCACACACTGTCAACGGTCCCATTTGGAGCAAAGAAAGGCTTTTGCCCAGCCCTCTGGGCTTCACCCTTGGGGAAAGCTTTGTCACTGGCATGGGTCTGAGGTATTGGGGACCGTGATATGGCCGTGCCTATGTTGAACAACACACAGAAGTTGACTCCGGACTTCATCCTCTCTACACACTCTCTATGCAAGGCTCCTTCAGCTCCCACAATAGTATGGAGGATGATCTTGAACTCCTGCTCCTCAAATCTCTACCTCCCAAGGCCTGGGTTTAAGATCTTCAGCTTTCTATTGACCTACCTCTGTTGATCGTTGATCGTAGGTACGAACCACTGTACCTAGCGGTGTGCACAGGAGCCTATGATGCCGTGTGTGTGTGTGTGTGTGTGTGTGTGTGTGTGTGTGTGTGAGATTCGGGGAGGGAGAGCAGACCTGGTGCCCAGGCCCTGAGTAGGGTCTGAGGTTCAGAACTGAGTCTGTATCTCCCTGGCAGGCCCCAAGATTTGGAATGTAGCTTCTCCATCCCAGGACACAAGAACCCGCTCTGCCGGACAAAGACTGACCTATAATGCCCTCTAGTGGAAAGTGCTCTCGGTCCCTGATTGAAGAGAAATGACCAAGGGTTTAAAATACCCTCGCTGAAGGAGTGTTGGGGGGCAGAGACAGGTGGATCCCTGAGTTTGATGCCAGCCTGGATCTACACATCTAGTTTCAGGACAGCCAGGACTACACGGAGAAATCCTGTCTTGAAAAACCAAAATAATAGTAATAAAAATGATGATGATTAAAAAAAAAAGCACTGGAGCCGGGCGGTGGTGGCGCACGCCTTTAATCCCAGCACTTGGGAGGCAGAGGCAGGTGGACCTTTGCGAGTTCGAGGCCAGCCTGGTCTACAAAGTGAGTCCAGGACAGCCAGGGCTACACAGAGAAACCCTGTCTCGAAAAAACCAAAAAAAAAAAAAAAAAAAAAGCATTGGTCCCTAGCACTTGAGGGACAGGATGATCAGGTGACAAGGATGAAAGGGGTCAGAACACAGGGACCTTGCCCAGTGATCAGGATCAGGGGGACGAGCCTCAAAAGTATTCACACACAGGTCAGCCAGAAACACTGAAACACATCACCTCCAGGCAGCGGGGTCGGAAGCTCCTTAGGTGGGGGTCCCATAGTACTCTGGGAATAAATAGATGTACCTATTCATATTCTGCATTCCCACCAGGGATCCCTTTCTCCAACTTGCTATTCAGCCAAAGCAGGTCTTGAATTCCTGATTCTTCTACGCCAGCCTCCCGAGAGCTAAGATTGCCATGCCAAACCTTTCCCTTCTCCCTGCCCTGAGGCTATAGCTTGGGACTCTCCATTGGGTGATGTCCCTAATACAGCATCCCCCAACCCAAGCTGACCCAGGTGTGTGACATAGCACAGCTGCCACCTACTACTGCCTGCTGGGTTTGTCCTCAGAGATGCCCAGGGGAGAGGAGAGGAGAGCATAGACTAACTGAGAATTTTATTCAAATTCATTCAGGCATCTAGGACAGAGCTATGAATGGGACAACAAACCCTTTGGAGCCAACATTCTTTTCTCTTTCTTTCTTCTTTTCTTTTCTTTTTTCTTTTTTTTTTTTGGTTTTTCGAGACAGGGTTTCTCTGTGTAACAGCCCTGGCTGTCCTGGACTTGCTTTGTAGACCAGGCTGGCCTCGAACTCACAGAGATCCGCCTGCCTCTGCCTCCCAAGTGCTGGGATTAAAGGCGTGCGCCACAACGCCCGGCTCTTTCTTCTTTTCTTTTTGAGACAGGATTTCTCTGTGTAGCCCTGACTGTCCTGGAACTTGCTCTGTAGACCAGGCTGGCCTCGAACTCAGAGGTCTCCCAAGTGGTGAAATTAAAGGCATGCACCATCACCTCTGAGAACCAGCATTCTAATGAGTGGAAGCAGACAATGGACAAAATGATGAAATATATATGTAATATATCAGGTATAAATGTTCTGAAGAAAAGGTATTAGGTTGGCCTTGTAACACAGACCTGTAATCATACAGGCACAGAGATGAACAGTAAATTCAAAGTCTGCTTATGCTACAAGAGTGAGTTCAAGTCTAGCCTGGTCAACTTAGTGAGACCCTATAACAAATAAAAGATAAAAAGAGGGCTAGAGAGATGGCCCAGTGGGTAAAAAGTATTTACTACTAACCCTGACGACTTGAGTTCTGTCAAGTCCCATGGTAGGAGAGAACCTCCTCCAGTAAGTTGTCCTCTGACCTTCACAGGGACACCATGGACTGAAGCAGGAGTGCTGAGTGGGCACAGACATACATACACACACACACACACACACACACACACACACACA
>CAJQZJ010000569.1:87136-108253 GCA_907164525.1 Lophiomys imhausi
CTCTGGGGATCTCAGGGTAGAGTCTGGGGTTACAATGGGAGAGAAAAGGAGACAAGGCTCCGGTAGGGATAGATGATAGGCTTCCGAATCCTATCTCCAGACAGCAGTCAGGGGCTGAGGACAGGTAAGGTTTCCTCTCAAGATCTCAAAGTCCGAGTCTGGAAAATGAGGGTAGTAACGGTTTAGTCTGGAGAGAGCTGTGTTCAGCCCACGGTGGGTGTTAAGTATTAACTCAACAAATATCTACTTGAACACCTATTAAGGCAGGTATTATTCTACAGTGTCTCCACTTTATGTTTTGGTACATATCAGATCCTCTTTGTAGATATCTTCTTTGTGGAATGAATGGATTTATTGGTACCCGCAGGGAATGCTTTCTTCATTTGGGACTGGGTTGAATCCCAGGGTTCTTAAATACTTCCTTTTGCCAAAACTGAACCTCAAAGCCCTGCTTGAAAACACTTTACTGTAGCTAATTAAAGGCGTCGCACACCTTTAATTCCAGCACTCGGGAGAGGCAGAGGCAGGAGAATTGGAGTTCGAGGCCAGTTTCAGCTGAACAGCAAGATCCATCCCTAAAACAGTCACTTATCCTGTTACTATCGTAATCTTCAGTCGGTTGAGCTATTGTAACTATTTTCTGAAGGAGGAAACAGGCCCAGAAAGGTTAAGTCATGCCTTCCGAGTCCTACCAGAGAGGATTTGAGCCCAGTTCTTTTGACAGCAGTTCTGTAGTCCTGCGGAGGAGTGGACTGGAGTCAGCCCTGGGAGACGATTGGTTCTCTAGAGTTTGGAGGGCCAGGTGGCGTCTGTCATGCTGGTGACACCGTTGGGTGGGCACCTGGCGAGGTCTGCGCGCCTGAGACTGGGCTTTCGTGAAGGTGTGTGAGTGGGGTGTGTGAGAGTCTGCGAGTGTAGGGTGAGGGTGTGTAAGCTGCCATGTGCGCGTGTGTGAGTCCATGCGTCTGTGCACGTGGGACTGGGTAGTGCGTGTGAGTGAGCGTGTAGGAACGACGACGTGATCCTCCATCCTCCCCACCTCCTCCCCGGGTCGCCGGACCCGCTAGGGACTACCACTCCCGGCATGGCCTGGGAGGCCCGCCCCGCGCTCCTTATTGGCTGAGATCCTCGTGCTCCCGCCCCCCGGGAATGAATGGATGGGCGGCCTCAGCGCCCGCCCGACCGCTGGGAGGACCGACCCGGCAGGGACCTGCTGGGGGCAGGACCCGGGGAGCAAGATGGCCACGGTCATCCCCGGCCCCCTGAGGTGGTGCGGGCGGGCGCGAGGCGGGGGAGTTCGCGCGGGCGGGTCTGCGCGGCCGCGCGCGCGCGCGTGGATGTGTGTGGCCGCTGGGGGTGGGGCTGGTGGGGTGTCAGGGGGCTGTCACCGTGTGCGGGGGTGCGAGTGTATGTGGCTGTGGGTGTCTGGCAAGAATGATGTCCGACGCGTTGCTCCTGGACTGGTGGAGGACGTGGGGGAGGGGTCTCCCAGGGTTTTTAGGGGAAGGGGGTCATGTCCGTCCCCCCCCAGGGATGTCAGGGTTTGAGGGACGGGAAATGGTTTTAGGGAAGCAGTTGGTCTGGGTACACTCGAGTCGAATCCACGCTACCTTTGTCTTAGGGGTGTGGAGTGTGTTGTGCGACTTGTACACTGCTTTTTGTTTTCTGGCTAAATGTGTGGGTATGTATATGGTTTCTTTTATTCTGCACTACCTATGCGAGTATTTGGGTCTCTGAGTGTGTGCACACGTCTGGTTAAGCTGCACCATTTATTCTGTGTTTATGGATAGGGAGGTGTGTGGATATGTCTACATTTTTGTGTGAACATGGGCAGACCTGACAGTCCCTCTATTTCCAAGGCTTGTACCCTGTGTTTGGGAATGTATTTTAAATTTGGATTCTGTTTTTTTCCGGGTGTGAATATGTATATGTGTGCCTGTGTAAATCTCTGTGGTTTCTTTGTATTGTGTGTTTGGCTAGAGTGTCTTTGGGTGCATGTGTAAGCGCATATGTAAATGCTTCTGGAGTCCCCTGTCTTTTGACATCGTGTGGCTGACTGCTGGGATGTGTGAGTGTGTTTCTGTGTTGTTGGTCTTTGTGGATAATTTGTTTATCTTGTGGTCTCTGGATACATGGCATGCATAGGTAGTTCTATGGCCTTTTTTTTTAAAACTTGGAATATTTGTGTTCTGCAACTCTCTCCCTCTCTCTCTCTCTCTCTCTCTCTCTCTCTCCTCTCTCTCTCCCTGTGTGTGCGTGTGTGTGACACAGATTTTGTTTGCTTCTCCTTTGTGAATATTGGGAGATGCTCCTCTTTGTGTGTGAATCCCGTGTGGCCATGTGCGATTTGTTTGTGTTGGGTGTTCGGCTGCGTCCATGTGTGGATGGGTCCCGGTGTGTTCTGATCTGTTTCTATATTGTCTGTGAACACTCCTCAACCTGAGACGTGATCAAGCTCTAGGTAGCTGTGTCCCCGCCAGCACCCTGCCCCGCCCCCGGGTCCGGAGAGGTGGGAGGAGTGGGGGGAGGTGGAGGTGGACCGGGCAGGCTTGCCCTTTGCGGACCGGCGGGAACGGGCGGCCAGGGGAGGGGGCTGGGCCTCCCGGGGCCAGCCCTTGCTGACAGCCGCCCGCCCGCTGTTCGCCTGCCCCCGCAGCCTCGGCGAGGACTTCTACCGGGAGGCCATCGAGCACTGCCGCAGCTACAACGCGCGCCTGTGCGCCGAGCGCAGCCTGCGCCTGCCCTTCCTCGACTCGCAGACCGGTGTGGCGCAGAACAACTGCTACATCTGGATGGAGAAGACCCACCGCGGGCCTGGTACCCGCCGCGAGGCTGGGGCGGGGCGGGGACTGCGTCCAGGGACTTCGTTCTCACAGCCTCTCTCCTCTAGGTTTGGCCCCGGGACAGATCTACACCTACCCCGCCCGCTGTTGGAGGAAGAAACGGAGACTCAACATCCTGGAGGACCCCAGGCTCCGGCCCTGCGAGTACAAGATCGGTGGGTGGAGCTGTGTCCCCTGCGCCCGCCGTGGCCCCTATGCGGGTCCCCATCCCCACTGCTGCCGGGCTGAACACCGCCTTTATGTCCCCGAGCGTCTGCACAGCGGGCTATCTGCCCCCGGATGTCTTGAATTACTTTCTTTGACTTACTGAGCTTCTAGCCGTACCTGCTATGTGGGTCATGGCGAGGAGGACACGGTGTTATCTGTGTCTAGATTTACCAAGTCTGACTGTATCTGCTGGGATCCACCAGTGCTGGCTATGTTTCTTTCGGTGGGTGCTTGAGGGCGTCTGGCTATCTCCCTGTGTGTTTGTAAGAGTTAGCAGTGGTTCACAACCCGTGGATCCCCACCCCACGTAACAGATGTTTACATTACAATTCTTAACTGTAGCAAAATTACAGTTATGAAGTAGCAACGAGATAATCTTATGCTGGGGGGGGGGTCACCGCTGAGTTAGAGTGTCTACTTTGTAACTATTTGTTGCTGAGTGTATTAGAATGCCTGTTTCTTTCTAGGTGTTCCCAAGTGAGGGTATGTATCAGAAAGTATGGGTTTGATTGTGTCTGTGTGCATCTAGCTCTTCTGGAGGTCTGTCTGAGTCCATCAGACAGCTGGGGTACTAATGCTGTGGAGTGTGAATGAGAGTCCTTCTTTTGGAGTTAGTACGTTTTCATTGTGTTCAGGAAAGGTAAACACTGGTTTCTTCTTTTCCTCTGTCCAAGTGTGTGTGAAGCTCGGCTTGTGTCAGGAGCACTGGAGTAATGGCTGGCTGGTCTTTCTGTGTGTGGGCACACTTGAATGCTTCTCCCTGGGGATGTCTGTGAGTGTCCAGGTGTATCATAGGACCTGCCTGTGTCTTCCTAATTAATGTGGGTCCAGATTTATCTGTGCTTCTGGCCATCTCCTTCGGAGTAATTCTGTATCCCAGGGCTTACTTGTATCTCTTCTGTGTATCCAAGCTGTATTCAAAGGTCTGGTTGTGTCCCTTTGTGTGGCTGGCCGTTATGTGCATGTCTCATGTACTTGTCTGGGTGTACTCTATTCAAATGTCCAAGTTTCTTTGGGTGAATGTGAGGGTCTAGCTGGCCTTTCACCTTACAGGTGTTTGTGAGGGTCTATACTGTTCCTGAGGATTTCTAGTGTATTCAGGGGTCTGGGTCAGTGTCTCCACAGAGTCTGGGTAAACTTTCCAGGGCTTTCGGTTTAATCCTTATGTCTGCTGTTGACTGAGCATGGGAGAGCCTGTCGTCCCTGCTATGCTCTCATCTCCCCACCCCCTAACCTGGGTACTTTACCACAGCCTCCTCAACTGACACTAGTTTCCCTGCGGACTGTCCCCAGATTGTGAGGCACCCCTGAAGAAGGAGGGTGGCCTCCCGGAAGGTCCAGTCCTTGAGGCTCTGTTGTGCGCTGAGACTGGAGAGAAGAAAGTAGAGTTGAAGGAAGAGGAGGCCATTATGGACTGCCAGGTAGGAGCCCCGTCCCCCACCCTGGCTTCAGGTCCACTCTCACCCTGTCACCTGTTGCCACTTTGCCTTCCTGCTCTGAAACGCCTGGCTCCACAGGGCCTCTGGTTACCCCACGTCTCCATCCTCCCAGAACACCCCTGCTTGTAGAAGGCTCCCTGACTTGCTCTCCCACCCTACCTGCAGCACATCAGTGCCCCCACCTTCTTGACCCCCCCAATCTCCCTTCTACTGGGCCCAGAAACAGCAGTTGCTGGAGTTTCCGCATGATCTCGAGGTAGAAGACTTGGAGGAAGACATTCCCAGGCGGAAGAACAGGGCCAAAGGAAAGGTATCTTCCAGAAGCCTCCCCCTACCACTCCTCCCTAGAGCTATGTGAAGGAGTAGAGGGTTTTATACTCATTTTTTATGGATGAGGAAATCGGAACTCAGTGGATTATAAACATTTTCAAAATTGGAGCTTGTGGATCAAAACTCTCTGCAGAGCTGGATGTGGCAGTCCACCCTTAGAAACCCAGTACCTGGGAGGCTGAGGCAAGAGAATTGCTTCAAGTTTGAGACAAGTGAGTTCCAGGCTATTCTGAACTACATAAAGACACCCTGTGCAAAAAAAAAAAAAGTTAAAAAATCCTAAATCAAACTCCAGACAAGAACAACAACACACACACATAAACACATACAAACACACACACAAATACATATGCACACACATAATTACACAAACATACACTCA
Organism: Lophiomys imhausi; assembly: GCA_907164525.1. NCBI lineage: Eukaryota > Metazoa > Chordata > Mammalia > Rodentia > Muridae > Lophiomys > Lophiomys imhausi. The sequence continues at coordinate 92,338 of CAJQZJ010000569.1, forward strand.
TGCACATACACACACACAGGCACATAAAAAAAAACCTCCATTAAAAGCAATAAAAAGGTGTTAGAACACACCTTTAACTCCAGCGCTAGAGAGGCTGGGGCAAGAGGATCTCTGAGTTCAAGGCCAGCCTGATCTATATAGTGAGTTTTAGGACAGCAAGGACTATGTGGTGAACCCCTGTCTCAAAACAACAAAAATAGCAAAAATAATTATCTTTATAGATGTACTGAGAGAAGTTCGAAGGCTTACAGCTAAGGAGTCCCCAGTTTCATGGGGAGATTTTACTATTGTGTGGTCCTGGGTGGAACCCAGAGTCTCATATACTCACATGACACTTGCTCTGTCACTGAGCCACACCCCTGTACTGAAAAGAAAATTTTTAATTTTTTTTTCAGTTTGACTTTCAAGTCTAAATGAAGAAGCCCATTAAGATGGTAGCACATGCCCATAATCCAGAGACAGAAGGATCAGTGCATGTTTTAGGCCAGCCTCTTCTACATAGGAGTTCCAGGCCAGCCAGGGCTACATAATGCCTGTCTCAAACAACAACGACAACAACGACAACGACAAACAAACTCTAAAGCCCCAATAATGATGAGCCTTTTCCTGGTTTTCTGGCTCCTTACTCCTAACCCTCCTCCCCACAGGCATATGGCATTGGAGGTCTCAGAAAACGCCAAGACACTGCATCCCTGGAGGACCGGGACAAGCCGTACGTCTGTGATAGTGAGTTCTGCTGAGGGGAAAGAGAGAGGGGTGTGGGACCCAGACCTCTCCCCTTATGGCCCTTGGCAGAGCAGGTGGTGTGATCCTGGAGGCCAGGGTGGAGGAGGTGGCCCTGGCTTCTGACAACCACCCACTCATTTATCCTCCAGTCTGTGGGAAGAGGTATAAGAACCGGCCTGGGCTCAGCTACCACTACACCCACACCCACCTGGCTGAGGAGGAGGGGGAGGAGCACACTGAGCGCCACGCCCTGCCTTTCCACCGGAAAAACAACCATAAACGTGAGTTGGAGGGTCAGGACTGGTGGGTGAGATGCCAGGGGTGGGGTGTGGGCAGTGGAGCTTGGCAGTGGCTGGGGAAGGGGAGGGGGCACACTTTAGACATTTCTGGAAAATCTCCAGCCTAACGGTTCCCTCCCCCACCGACCATAGGGATGCTGGCTCTGGGGTTGCCATGACAACCAGCCATCTCTCTCTCTCTCTCTCTCTCTCTCTCTCTCTCTCTCTCTCTCTCTCCTCTCTCTCTTTCCCTCACTCCCTGCCTGGGCATAATATTTCTGGGTCTGATTTATTGTTTCAATTAGAGCTTGGAGAGGGGGGTGATAGATATGTCATCTCCCCTCCCTCTCTCGGCCTCCCTCGTTCCCTTCTCCGTTATGCTAGGGTCCAGGGGCAAGGTTGGTGGTTCCTAGGGACCTTGACACCCACTCACACCCGGTCCATGCCATGACAGCTGAGCCATGGGGGAAGGGAGCTGTATCCCTCATGTCCCTCTGATTAAGTTTACATTAGATGTGTAACTCAGGTCAGACCCAGAACCTTCTATGCTCCAAAAGTGTCTTTCTCGTTAGTTTTCCATACCAGGTCTGGCAGAACTGCCTGCTAACTGTTGACCTGGGCAAGCTTACACGGGGATGCAAACACATGTGGCAAGGGCAGTCATGGGCTTTTGCTAAGGTTACACCTATTTTCCACACTTTACCCAAATAAAGAGAACATTTACTTATCCCAAGAGTTAAGGTTCTGGTGAGAATTATTTGCCCCTCCCCCAGCTCTTTTTGCTACTCTCCAGTGCCTGAGCCAAGGGTTTGCCCCGGGGCTGAGGCTGGGGACAGATGGGACCTTGCCTATGGTAAGAACCCCTTTCTGTCCCCCTACCCCCAGAGTTTTACAAAGAATTGGCCTGGGTCCCTGAGGCACAGAGGAAACACACAGGTAGGGACACCTCCCTCCACCCTACTTCTGCAGCAGTCTTTGTCAGGGTTGCCTCACCTGTCCTCTGCCCACCGCTGCCTGCTGTCTTTCAGCCAAGAAAGCACCAGATGGCACTGTCATCCCCAATGGCTACTGTGACTTTTGCCTGGGGGGCTCCAAGAAGACTGGGTGTCCTGAGGACCTCATCTCCTGTGCAGACTGTGGGAGATCAGGTGAAACTCTCCCCACATACTACCGGAAGATGGGGGGAAGAGGACATCTCAGAAACCGGATTTGGGGAATGGGAGGCAAGGGAGCAAGGGCTATACCCAGCCTGTCCTGGGCGCACAGTGGCTTAGCAGAGCAGAGCCTCGGAGCTGCCTCCACCGTTGAGGACTGTGGGAAACTGAGTGGGCTCACTGGTGCAGTAGGAACAGTGTCGGGTGCCATGGCTTTGTGCTTTCCTGGGATGGAGAGGACAGAGAAGCTAGGGAGGCATCGAGGGTACGGGGTTGAGGTTTGGGAGTAATGAATTGGCCCACCTAGGGGTTGTGACTAACAGGACTCTGTGTTGTAGAACTGTGGTTAATATAATGTAGTTCTCCATGGAGTTCACTTCATCAGTGTAGGGAATGGATTGTGGTTGTTACAGTATGGGTTGTCTTGGCAATTTAATACAATGGAATGTGATTGTCATGGCGTGGTGGACTGTGGCCGTGAGATCCATAAGTAGAGGCAGTGGCTAGGAAGTGCTGTGGCTGCTGGCCGCTGGGGACTGTGGGCGGTATCTGTGACTGTCAGGCAGTGTGGGCTGTTGGTGTCTGGCTTGGTGGGAATTAGTTGTAACTTTTGGGCGTTGTGGGCGGTGGCAGTTGAATGGTATGGGTAGTGGCTGTCAGGCTCTGTGACAAGTGCCATCCATGGGCAAGTGGCTACAGGTGTCTTTGTGCTGTGGGAGAATGACTGAGCAAGTTTATCATCAGTGGAAGTTTGTTTGCCGGTGCCTTGTGTGGCCTTTGGTTTCAGGGAAGCAAGGTGTGGGGACCCTGTTGTGAAAGTGGTGCTACAGCATCCTGGCTGGGAGAAGGCGGCTGCCACGTTGCTGTGGTTAGCATGAGGGCCGGCCGTTCTGCTGTGGGCATTGGAATGTGGCCGCCGAGTGCGGTGCTTAACAGACTGTGGTTGCCACAGTGTTGTGGGTGGTAGAACGTGGTTGCCACAGCACTGTGGGTAATGGAATGCGGTTGCCATGGTATTCTGGGGAGCAGAGTGTGGTTGTCATGGTGGCTGAGTAGGAGACTGTGGTGGACAGCATACAGCTGCTTGCCGGCAGTCCAGCTTCCGGATGTCTGTCTCAGGGGTAAGATCCCACCGCAAAGCTCATCTTGGCCTCTGAATCAGGGCTGGGGATAGAGCTATGACTTCCCCAGGGTTCAGTAGCCACCAGGGGGGATGATGACTAACTGCATCCCCGCCCCTTGGCCCCCAGGACATCCCTCGTGTTTACAGTTCACGGTGAACATGACAGCGGCTGTGAGGACCTATCGCTGGCAGTGCATCGAATGCAAGTCCTGCAGCCTGTGCGGCACCTCGGAGAATGACGTGAGTGCCCATCCCCTCTCCTGGGCACATCCCCAGCTGCCCTGCCAGCCTGGCTCTGCTGCTTTTGCCCATGATGCCTAAAGCCTTCCCTGCTCATAACTCTGGGGTGACCAGCAGTAACGTGCAGTATTGTTGTCACCAGTGTCCCTTGATTTGAACCTATCCCTTTAATATTCCTTCCCCGTGTCACAGAAGATGCTGAGCTCAGAGAGGGAGAACAATGCCCGAGGTCACCAAGCTGAGAAAAATCGCAGGGCCAGGATCTGAACCTATCTATATTCATTGCTCCTGAGTTAGTATCTGGCCAGCTGAATTTCAGTATTCTATAGCTACAAAATCCAGACCACCACGCTCTGGGAGTGGACAAGCAAGGCCAGTAGACACCACAGTACAGTACAGACTGCAGAGCCAGCTCTCTCAGAAGGGCCCCTGGGACCTAGCCCCTGCCCCAGCCCCCCCACCCCGGTTTCTGGTGCCCGTGCCCCCAGGGTGCCAGCTGGGCGGGTCTCACCCCCCAGGACCAGCTGCTGTTCTGTGATGACTGTGATCGAGGTTACCACATGTACTGCCTGAACCCTCCCATGGCGGAGCCCCCGGAAGGTGAGGGAAGAGGTGGGCAAGGCATGGGGTGGCTGTGTGGGTTGGAATGTTGTCTTCCTGGTGGCAGAGACCATGTGCTCTGGGTGGGGACAGGTGGAGGGGGCGCACTTCTTCAGCTTGAGTCTAATTTTGTCTTGTGGCTTCCCCCGCAGGGAGCTGGAGTTGCCACCTCTGTCTTCGGCACTTGAAAGAGAAGGCCTCTGCTTACATCACCCTCACTTAGGCCTGGCTGTGCTTCTCCAGGACATTTGGGTGGTGCTAACTTCTGCCTCTTGGAGCTCCTGGCTCTTCCCACCCGGTGTCCCCTGAGGGAGGGATTGGGTGAAGCCCAGAGGGGGCCAAAGTGTTCTCCCTCTGCAAATGGAATGTTACCCTGTGGGTGGGTGGGTCCAGCAGGGCCCTTCTTGCCTCCCCCTTCATCCCTTGATAAATGGGCACCAGTGGCTCTGCTCCCCTCAAAGCCATAACCCGCCTCTGGGCGGGCATAGAGGGGTAGCAGATGCCAGCCAGGGGCACAGAAAGAGCCTTTTTCTAAAGAAAAAGACAAAATGTGAAAAAAAAAAGGAAAAAAAAAAGAAAAAAAGAAATTAATATATACAAAGAGTCCTATAAAACCTGGCTGGGTGGAGGGGGCACTGCTGAGTGTTTGCTGGGGACCCAGACTTTACCAGTTTCCTGAGTGGTGTCTCCCCACCCCATTTCTGGAGTTGCAATTGTCTCAGCTCCTCATCTGAGGTGGGTGCCATTCCTTCCTCACACCCAGGCCAGGTGGGCACGGTGCCCGCCCACTGCCCCCTCCCAGTACCCACTGTGGATACTGCATGATGTGAACCATGGTTTTGAACTCTTCCTGCCTCTCCTTGACAGCCCCGCCCTGCACCCACCCGGTGCCTGCCAGGCCTGGGGCGTGCAGCTGGGGCCGGCGGGGCGAGGCCGGCGGGCAGCCAGCCCGCTGCAGCGAGAAGCACAGATTGCAATGGACTCTTTTTTTTCCCTCCCTTCCCAGCCCATTCCCTACCCGGCCAGGCCGGGCTGCCTCCTGCCCACCTCGCTAGCCATTTTGGGGGTGGTGAGGGAGTGTGGTTGTTTCTCGTGGTTGTGTGTGTTTGTTGTTCGGGTTTTAAAAAAGGGAAATTGAGACTGCAAGTGGGGGAGGTGGAGGGTCTGGGGGAGTCTGCCCCCAATCCAGGAGTACCCCCCATTGCCACCAAGTCTCCTTTATTGCCTGCCTCTGCTGTGAATTAACTTGTTTCTGTGTATTAAACTGGGCCTGACCCCTCTGCCCACGACTGCCTCTTTCTCTAACCTCTTTTGGGGTGTCACCGAGATGGAAAGCCAAGGGGCCTCTCTGGGGTAGAAACCACTGTGGCCGGCCCCCACCTCCTTGCCCCTTATACCATGCCTCCCTCTGGCTTTGTCCCAGCTCCTCCCTGTCTTGCTGGAGAGGAGAAGAGGGGGGATGGGGTGGAGGGGCTCCCACCCAGCCAGCTGTGGTTGCCCTAGCAACGGGCTGCTGCAGCTGCAGCGGAGGTAGCTCAAAGAGGGAGGTGGGAGCGAGGGCTCGGGGGGAAGGGAGGGCTGGAGAAACCAGAAGGCAGCCCCCTCCCAGGTTAGGGTGGGAAGATGGGACCTCAGCATGGTTGGCAGTCACCTGGGATTCCTGGATTGAAGGAGACAGGGTGGGGTGGGGGTGGTAGGAGTGGAGAACCGGGGCACTGATCAGGAAGGATTCTGAGGTCACAAATTTACTGAATGAAAAGAGGACAAAGCCAGGCAAGATACACCGAGAGCCCCAGGAATTCGAGAGAAGGGAACAGGGATAGGGTGGAGGACTAGTCCAGGAAATAGTAGTTAAAAAAAAAAAAAAAAGCCGGGCGTTGGTGGCGCACGCCTTTAATCCCAGCACTTGGGAGGCAGAGGTAGGCGGATCTCTGTGAGTTCGAGGCCAGCCTGGTCTACAAAGTGAGTCTAGGACAGCCAGAGCTGTTATACAGAGAAACCCTGTCTCGAAAAACCAAAAAAAAAAAAAAAAAAAGCCAGGCTCTGGCAAGACCAGGGGAGGGAGAAATGAGTATCAGTTTGGAGAGAGAAGCAGAAAATTTACAAAGTCAGAAGGGAGAAAACGGAATAAAAGGACAGGCAAAGCCCCTAGACAAAATACACAGGATGAAGAAGTAAGAGGGTGGTTTTTGGCTGGAAGGCAATAAAGAATTTAAGGAGACACCATCCAGGATGATAACACATCATGTGGTTCAGAATCCCAACACTGGAGGCTGAGGCAGGAGGATGGCGAGTTACAGGCCATCCTGGGCTACATTGTGAGTGAGCCCTTCTCAAAAAAGGGGGGCCGGGGGTAGGATGGACAACAGAAATCTGGAGAGTGCTAGCCAGATGAGGCCAAAGAGATTGAGTGGCAGGTGGAGTAGAGGTGGGGGAGGGAGAGCGACAAGAATAACGGGCAAGAAGGGGAAGGGACTTCAGGGAGGAGTGCAGGAGCCATCAGAGCTTGGCATGCGGGCGCGCGCGCGCGCGTGAGTTGTGGGGTGCTGGGAGATGGTGGTGTGTCTCCCGTGCCGCGGGAGGATTTGGGAACAGTTTGTTCCCAGGTTCCCTCCCCTCCTTGGCCCGGGTTGGTGGTGGTGGGGGGGCTGGGCTGGAAGGGGCCCGGAGGAGGGTGTCTGAGTAGCTGGAAATCCTTGCAAGGGCTGATTCTCCACTCTATAGGCAAACACCTTTGAGAAGACTTTTTTTTTTGGGGGGGGGGGTAGGGATGAGGGTAGGGTGCGGAAGAGGATCAGAGTTGAACTCAGACACCAAGAACGCAAGCCTAGCTAAGGGCAAGGGGGCGGGGGCAGTCGTGGGTAGACAGGCGGACTTCCCACGCAAGGCAGGTCCTTGGGATCTTCCCGTGGAATCCCTGCGTCCGAAGTCAGTTTTCCTCCTGCCCAGCCCACCCGTGGATGTACACAGGTCGGCCAGACGCAGACCCAGGGTTCCAAGTTTCAAGCTGCCCCGACCTCCCCTCCTGCCTAGGGGACCATAGAGAACCCGGTCCCGGCTGAGGCTTCAGGAGTGTGTCTGAGGCACTTAACTGTGGAGCAGAGGGAGACAGGTCACTCTTCCTACCTCTGGCCCCCAGGGGCCCTGGCTGCTAACCACTGCAATCCACTCCCTGGACTTGTTGGCTGTGGGAGGTCGACGCCACAGTGGGACCCAGTGGAGAGATGGAGGACAGCAGGTGGGGCACTGTATACAAAGGAGGTGGGCATGGGGAAGGGTGTGGCTTGGGGGCGGGTGGAGGCCCTAGGGGCAGAGGCTTCACATTGAGTTTTGAGTCCTTATTTTACCTGCAGTCTCCTTTGTTTTTTTGAGACAGGGTTTCTCTGTGTAACAGCTCTGGCTGTCCTGGACTCGCTTTGTAGACCAGGGTGGCCTCAAACTCACAGAGATCCACCTGCCTCTGCCTCCACGCCTTATTTGTTTTTTCCCCCAACAACTTAAAAAATACCAGGAGAGCCGGGCGTGATGGCGCACGCCTTTAATCCCAGCAAATGGGAAGCAGAGGCAGGTGGATCTCTGAGTTCTAGGCCAGCCTGGTCTACAGAGTGAGTTCCAGGACAGCCAGGGCTACACAGAGAAACTGTGTCTCAAAAAACGAAAACAAAACAAAACCAGAAAAGGGCCTTGGGTCCATTGGATCTGCAGTCAGACAGCTGTGAGCTGCCATGTGGGTACTGGCCATTGACCTGGGGGGTCCACTGTAATTGCAGCCAGTACTCTTAATGACAGAGACACTTCTATCCTGGAAGTCTTTTTTTTTTTTAAGATTTATTTATTTTATGCATATGAGTGCTCTATCTGCATGTACACCTGCATTCCAGAAGAGGGCACCAGATCACATTGTGGATGGTTGTGAGCCACCATGTGGTTGCTGGGAATTGAACTCAGGACCTTTGGAAGAGCACTAGGCAGTGCTCTTAACCGCTGAGCCATCTCTCCAGCCCCAGTCTTCTTCTTCTTCTTTTTTTTTTTTTTAAGGGCTTTATTACCACTTATCTTGGGGACTGCACAGGCTGGCCACAAGCTTGCTATGTAGCTGATGACCTTGAACTTCAGATGCCCCTTCACCTCCCAAGGCTGAGATTACAGATGTATGCCAACACAACTGGCCCTTTCTGTTTTTGGGAGAGCCAGGCTCTTGCTGGGGTGCCCATGTGGGCCTTGAGCGCTCAGGGGTTCTCCTGCGCCATCCTCAGAATGCTGACATTACAAGCATGAACCATCACACCTGGCAGAAGTAGACCATCTCCACCCCCTTTAAGACAGGGTCTCACGGTGCTCCCCTAGCTAGCTTGGAACTTTTATTTTAAATGCAGAGATCCATCCATCTTGCCTCATGATTAAAGGAGGGTTTAAAGGCTTGTTTTTTTTTTTTTTTTTTTGGTTTTTCGAGACAGGGTTTCTCTGTGTATCCTTGGCTGTCCTGGACTCACTTTGTAGACCAGGCTGGCCTTGAACTCACAAAGATCCGCCTGCCTCTGCCTCCCAAGTGCTGGGATTAAAGGCGTGCGCCACCACCGCCCGGCCTAAAGGCTTGTTTTTACCATGCCTACCCTGTAGACCTAGCTTCTTTTTAACTTCAGCCCATTCTACATCCCAAGGGTCAGATTTTGTTGTCTGGATGCTGAGGCCAAGTTTCAAAGCTGGCAAGTGTACTATGTTGTGTGGCAAGGGTGTGGTATGAGCTTAGGACCCACCCCACACTGACTTCCAGGTAGCTAGCTGCCTGAGAGCACACCAACCATTTCTATGAAATGTTTATTTCCTTTGAAACCTCCTGAAACATGCCAGAAATCTCAAGACAAGGATGGGAAGAGGAGAAGAAAAATACAATAAATGAGAAAAAAAAAATCCAAATGGAACAAATCAACATGAAAAAAATAAAAAAAGCCTGCTGCTATCTCCAGCCATCAGACTGAACATCAACCTCAAATTAAATAGATTCTTTTTTTGAAGAAATTCTTACAAAAATAATAGATCAAAAACCAAAAATTATAATTTACAATTGTCAATATACATGATTAGGTCCCCAAAATGATTTGAATGATCTAAGATATGAGGAGACACATTAAAAAAAGAAATGAAGGAAGGGAGAGAGGTAAGGAAGGAAGGATGGGCAGGCTCCAGGTTGGGGTCTGAGAGATGAGGGAGTGGGGAGGGCACAGGGGCTGGAGAACCCTTCAGAAAGGGGATCAGGAGAGGGACATCACAGTAGTTGGCCAGGGCTGAGGATGCTGGGTTGCCTGGTGTTCCTTGGTGGGACATTCCATTGTAGGCGGAGGACACTGCAGGCTGCTCCCTCACAACCCAGGGTTCCCCAGGGCCAGAGGTGGGTCATAAGGAGCTGTGGGTACCTTTTCCTCAAGCCCTGCCCTCCAGCCTGGCCGGTCTGGAGCAGAGAGCCTGTTGTGTGGTCTCAGAGCCCTTCTGGAGAGGTCATGGGTCCCAAGAGAAGGTGATGGGTCCTGGGCTGAGGGCTGGGCCATGTAGCCATGGCTCTGGGTCCAATCTATGTTGCCAACTGCTCCCTGCCTGCTGCCCCCCATATCCCTCTGGGTCCTCACACTGACCCCCTCCTCCCAGCCCATGGGGACATGTCTTGACCCTGGAGTTGAGGATATACAGACTGTGGCCATTCAAACTTGTTCCGGCACAACTCTACATGAAAAAATAAATATATATATATTCTTTTCTGTTTGTTTTTAAAGAAGGAAAAAAAAGGGGGGGGGGATTTGTATTTCCTGGGTGAGCAGCCCCTTATTGCCTTCAGAGAATCAGGGTCTCTGGGGGCTGTACTGTGAGTTCTCCCTGGAAGCACAGTGAGTGTGTCTGGTGGCCGCCAGGGGCTGGAGTGTGGCCAGGGAGACTTGTAAAAGAAAAGAGGACCAGACAGGAGGTGAAGGCTGGGCCTCAGCCCTGTCACCAGGCTCCTTGTGGCCTCTGGAGTGGGAGGCATGGCCTAGTTGTGCTAGGGGAGGAGCCCATGGCTGGCCAGATCAGTAGCTCGAAGGCAGAGAGGGGCCTGTGGCATCTGGAGAGGAGCTGGTAGAAAAGGATTGTATAAACAGTCCTAACTGTACAAACGGTTTCTCAAAGGAGTGGATCTGGATGCTAGTGGTTCCTGTCCGTTCTGGGGCCCCAGGAAAATAATTTAAATCTATGAAAGTGCTCCTGGCTGCTGTATGGAAGGGGGACTCAGAGGGTCATATGTCCATGCTGCCTGGAGCCAGCACACTGGGGACAGAGGAGCCCTGGACCATCAGGGGCTGGGGGAAGAAAGGGCTCATTTCGTTCCATAGTTTTCATGCAGGGGCTTCCTGGGCCCTCACCATCACAGCTCCAGGCAGCTGGGTCCTAGGAACAGGTTCCATGGTCTGCAGGCCACAGGGAGCAGCTGAGAGGGGCCCAAGACAGGAGCTGAGCTAGCTCATAGCGCCTGGAGTTCCCAAGTCCGTAAGGAAGGTTGTGGGGCAGTGGGTTCGGGGCCATGGCTAGATGACCTGTCAACCCTGCAACCAGAAGCCCCCTGCCTGCCAGTCAGGGAGGCCCAGGGGTTAGCCCAGGGTGCCTCAGAGTTCCTTCTTCTCCCTGCTGAAGAGCTCGGCGAACTTGCGCAGCTGCTCGCTGGCTGCCTGCGATTCCTCCTGCAACCGTTGATTGTTCTGCCGAAGGCTGGCTACCTCTGACTGCAGAACCACCTTGTCCTGCTTCTCCTGGGAGGGCAGAAGGGCTGAGTTAGGTACAGTGGCCAAAGTGCTCCGGGTAGTGCACAGAACAGGAGCAGACCACAGCTACTGGGGCCTGAGAGGCTTGGGTGCAAGGGTTCAAAGCCCAGTTCTGCTTCTCCAGAGGAATCAACAGCCCTGGGCAAGTTACTTCATGCCCTGGCCTCAGTTTGACAGGTGGTTTGGAAAGCCCTTGGGGTAATTTGACCCCCGCCCCCCCCAAGACAGGGTTTCTCTGTGTAACACAGCCCTGGCTCTCCTGGACTCACTTTGCAGACCAGGCTGGGCCTTGAACTCACAGAGATCTGCCTGCCTCTGCCTCCTGAGTGCTGGGATTAAGGCGTGTGCCACCATGCCCTGCTTGACCATTTTCTTAGATATGGCTGACCTTTTCTCAGACTCCCTAGTGCTGGGATCACAGGTGTGCACCGCCACTCACAGTTTGAAGCAACCATTCAATAGCCATTATTGAATAATTACAGTATCAAATACCATCCCACCCCACCCTGACAGCCACCCAAACCTGGAAGAAAAAGGCAAGCAGCTCCGCAGCAAGGCTGCCCGGGCAGGCTCTGCTCTTCTGAGGTGACATCACATCCTAAGGCGGGGAATGCTAAGGCTGTACAGAATTAAGTACTGGGGTGGGGATCTGAGCTTGGGTCCCTGATTTCTGAGTTGAGAACTTACTGCTGAGGTGCTGCTGTTTCCCCGCCTTGCATCACCCCAACTAGGAAGGCTGCCCCCAATCCTGTTTCTCCTCATCCCTCTACACCCTGAGATGGGTGTACAGATGCAACAGATATGACGGGAATGTTGAGTATTACATGTCCTTCCACACAGGACTATCTTTTTAAGTTTTAATTTATTTCTTGGTCTTTTCAAGACAGGGTTTCTCTGCGTAGTCCTGGCTGTCCTGGAACTTGCTTTGTAGACCAGGCTGGCCTCAGGCTCCGAGAGATCTGTCTGTCTTTGCCTCCCAGCAATGGGGAGGCTGAGGCCAGCATGGACTATTTCTTACTAAATTATTGGCTTTGTCTTGCATGCTAGTCAATGGGTGAGCCTATTATTTTTTCATCCAGTTTAACTTATTTTCTTATGCTCTGGTGTGCAGGTGTGTGTGGGTGCACATGTCCGAGGAGGGTGCTGTCCTCCTCTACCCATCACCTGTTTCTTTCAGGCAGGGTCTCTCTCAACCTGTGCCTGGCTTATTACACAGACACCATGAGGCTTGACGATGGTTCTTATTTTTTTATTATTTATTTTTTTTTAAATTTATGTTTTGTATTTATTTTATGCATATGAGTGCTCTATCTGCATGTACACCTGCATTCCAGAAGAGGGCACCAGATCACATTGTGGATGGTTGTAAGCCACCATGTGGTTGCTGGGAATTGAACTCAGGACCTTTGGAAGAGCACTAGGCAGTGCTCTTAACCGCTGAGCCATCTCTCCAGCCCGATGGTTCTTATTTTAATTGGCTGCAGGTTCTGCTTGAATGAGTGTCCTGTAATCTATACCAGACAAGCAAGCGCTCTACCTACTGACCTAGAAGCTCACTTTCTCTGTCCTTGCTAGACTTCCATCTCCCTGTGACCGTGCATCAGAGCAGAGGGGGAGGGGCGGGGGAGACAGGGGCCACCCAGTGCCTGGGGGCCGGGGGTCAGGCAGGAGGTGCCTCACCTTCTGCAGGTCGGTGTGCAGCTGCTTCAGCATCACCTCCAGCTGGTACACCTTGCCTGTCAGGTCCAGGGGTGGCTCCTCACTGGAGAGACAAGGGGTGGGGGTCAATCCTGAGGCCTGCCACTTTGGAGGAGGACTCTTACGATTGGGGAGACTTGGGGTACAGGCCCACTGATCTCTGGTGAGTCCTCACCTTCCTGAAAGCCCACAGGGTGCAAGGCGTGGGTGAGTAGCTCTGGGGGGAAGCCAGTCAGTCCCTCCCGGCCCTTAGACCCAGGCTCCCTGCGGATGGAGACTGAGGAAGTACTAGGCCAGACTCAGGCTACAAGGGTGCGGCTTGAAATAGGCTTCTGCCCCCGAGAAGGTGTGTGTGCACACACGTGTGTGACTTTGGGGAAAACCTTCTTTGTGTACTCATAAGGTACAAAGAACTCACTCAACCTGTATCTAGTGAGGCCATCCCCAGCCCAGAAAGTCCACGGTGGGCCAAAGGACAACAGCACCATCAAATGGTGAAGCACTTTGCTCCAGCATGGCCAGTCTAACAGACCCTCCAGCTCTCTCGGCTGAAGCAGAGGATGCTGTCCACCCAAGGGCTGGGCCTGGACCCCCTGCCTGGGTCCCAGCTGTGGACACTCTCCCAGTCCTAGGTCTGTCTGGCAGTTTGGAAGCAAGCAGCTCCCCTTTGCATGGAGCTGAGGCTGAAGAGATGCCTCAGGCTCTTATACTTGAAGGGGTTTCGGGGAAGGGCTGAGGTGAGGCCGCTGGGTCCTCCTGGCTCTCTTCCTCTTTTCCTCCCCTTCCTGGTCCTCATCTCGGGGAGCTGCAGGTATGGAGGCAGGTGGGAGGGTAAAATCGAGGAGTGGGGCCAAGGGCCACAAGCCCCCAGAGCCTTTTGAACCGGAACGCCTGTTTTCTATAACTACAGAGGTCAACACTTCTGATGGGAGTCAAGATCTATGACCAACTAGGGTGTTAAGGAAAACAATATATCCCAAATTTCCTCCGAAAAGGCTCCTGGTAACCAGCAAGCGCTGCGCAGGCCTGTGGCAAGCAGACCTTGTGGGGAGCATGTGGGGACGCTGTGAGTGCTTTGTTAAATCCCCTGTAGGCCATGTGGCCCTTGAAGCTTTGTCTGCCTGTCCTTCTCTTTCTGCTGAGTATGCCCACTCAGATTCACTGCATTTAACTGGAGGAGCCAGGGGTGACAAAGTGGACCCCGTCTCCTTGTCCTCCCTCCTGAGGGGGGAGCTTCACCTAAGTGTCCATGGGATGCTGAGACGGTCTGTATATGTTCAGCAGAGTGGAGATGTTGGAATGTGATGTGAGGGGGCAAGTCTGCATCATCAGGGGATCCACCAAGGAGGGGATCAAGCAACAGATAGATGGAGAGGATCATCGGGGGACGCTACTGGGCATGGCTCCAAGTTTGGAAGTATGATGGTTCTGTTCACCCAATGGCCATCTGTGAGGGGAGGGGCAAAGTCTGCCTGGCTACTGCTGGCCCCCAGGGCACAACTGGCTTAACAACAACTCTAGCTATGAGGTGAGGGACTGCCTGCCCTGGGGGCCCGGCCTGCAGTGGCAGGCCTATTCCCTTCTTGTTCTGCCTGCTGAATTCTGGGGTGATGGGCCTCAATGTTTCCAGGGAAACTTACCTCATGGTAGGGGTGGTTCTAGGAGTCTGCGGGCCGCGCTCCAGGCTCAGATGGACAGGACTATGTGCGGGAGGGATATCTGGGCTCAGGGCTGGGTCGTTTAGAGAGAAGAGTGAGACTGCTCTTTGCACTGCCAAGGAGAAAGAGAAGGGAACTGAGTTTCTCTGGGTGGGGCAGGCGAGGCCTGGGCTCTTCTGAGGTCTCTCCCTCTCAGTCCCTATCTCCATCCCATGCTCTCCCACCAACTCCTCTGAGTCAGGTCTCATTTTGCTGCCCTGGCTGGCCTTTCCCAATGATTCTCAGAATAATTCACAGCCTCTCCTGCCTCAGCCTGTTGGATGTTTGGATTATGGACATGAGCCACCTTTTTTTTTTTTTTTTTTTTTTTTTGAGGCAAGGTGTCACTCTGTAGCTCAGGCTGGCCTTAAACCCTGGAAATCCTCCTGTCTCAGCCTTCTTAGTGCTGTAATTATAGGCATGTACCACCAAATCTGGTTTCTTAAAATTATTTGTGTTGTCCTAATGTTTTTCTTTTCTTTCTTTTTTGTTCCTCTTTTCTTTTCTTTTCCCTTCTTCCCTTCCTTTTCTTTTTCGAGACAGGGTTCCTCTGTGTAGCCTTGACTATGCTGGAACTCACTCTATAGACCATGCTGGCCTTGAATTTAGAGATCTGCCTGCCTCTGCCTCCCAAATGCTGGGATTAAAGGTGTGTACCACCACCATCCCATCCAGCTCTCTCTCTCTCTCTCTCTCTCTCTCTCTCTCGGGTTTTTTTTTTTTTTTTGGTTTTTCGAGACAGGGTTTCTCTGTGTATCCTTGGCTGTCCTGGACTCACTTTGTAGACCAGGCTGGCCTCGAACTCACAAAGATCCGCCTGCCTCTGCCTCCCAAGTGCTGGGATTAAAGGCGTGCGCCACCACTGCCCGGCTTCTCTCTCGGTTTTTTGAGACAGGGTTTCTCTGTGTAGCTCTGGCTCACCTGGAACTTGCTCTGTAAACCAGGATGGTCTCAAACTCAGAGATCTGCCTGCCTCTGCCTCCCAAGTGCTGGGATTAAAGGCGGGTGTCACCACTGCCTGGCCACTTTTCTTTCTTTTTAAAATTTATTTTTATTTCTATGCATATGTGTGTCTGTGTGAGTATATGCTACATGTGTGTGGGTGCCTGTGGAAGCCAGAAGAGAGTATCATATTTCCCTGGAGGTATTATTACATGTGGATATGAGCTGTCCAGTGTGGGTGCTGGGAACCAAATTCGGGTCCTCTGAAGAGCAGCAAGTTTTCTTAATCAGTAAGCCATTTCTTCAGCTTAGAATCTGAAGATTTTAAACAGGATCTTGGTTTGTAGCTCAGGCATAGACTTCTGTGTTTTTCTGGGTCTCAGTGGCTGAATAAACAAAATTCTTCAGAAACTCACAAGAACTATTGAGGCTTATAC
Source organism: Lophiomys imhausi (assembly GCA_907164525.1). Taxonomy (NCBI): domain Eukaryota; kingdom Metazoa; phylum Chordata; class Mammalia; order Rodentia; family Muridae; genus Lophiomys; species Lophiomys imhausi. The sequence goes on from CAJQZJ010000569.1 coordinate 108,018, forward strand.
TACAGTATGAACATATCATATCTATTCCAGGCAGGGACTCCACCACAACACAGTCCTCACTGGTGGATTCTAGGCAGGGGCTCTCCCACTGAGCCACACCCTCAGCCCCTCACTGGGGGATTCTAGGCAGGTGCTCTACCACTGAGCCACAACCCCAGCCCCTCACTGGGGGATTCTAGGCAGGGGCTCTACCACTGAGCCACGCCCCCAGCCCCTCACTGGGGGATTCTAGGCAG
>CAJQZJ010000569.1:115325-141705 GCA_907164525.1 Lophiomys imhausi
CCCCACAGGCTCGTGTTTTTGTCTGTAGTTGGTGACACTACTTTTTTTGGGGGGAGAAGGAGGGTCTACTAACTTCACTAGGTGGGACCTAACCAGAAGAAAGGTCACTGGGTATGCCTCTGATGGTTTTACCTGGTCTCCAATTTCATTTCCCCTTTCTTTTTTTTTTTTTTGTTTTGGTTTTTTTTGAGACAGGGTTTCCCTGTGTAGCCCTGGCTATCCTAGAACTCATTTTGTAGACAAGGCTAGCCTTGCATTCACAGAGATCCGCCTGCTTCTGCCTTCCAAGTGCTGGGATTAAAGGCATGCGCCACCATGCCCAGCCATTAAAGACAGTGTTTAACTGCCATGTGGGTGCTGGGATTTGAACCTGGGTCCCTTGGAAGAGCAGCCAGTGCTCTTAACCGTTGAGCCATCTCTCCAGCTCCACTTCCCCTTTCTCTTCCCTGTCTACCATGGGGTGAACAAGCTCTATGACATGTGATGTCCTGTGCACACTGGGGTCTTGTCATTATGGACTGAATCCAAAGTAAACCTTACCTCCTTTTAAGCAGTTCTTTTAGTCATTCTGGGCACAAAGCTAAACAAAAGTAACTCCCCAGTCCCCAGTCTCCTGGGTACAACCTACAGTGGAAGTGGAGGCTCATTCGCCCTTCCTCTAGAGATCACCACAGCTGACAGTCTGCTCTGTTTTCCTTTTCTGGGCAGCAGGAACACATGCACCCTGGTGTACAGCAGTGAATGACTTCAATCATAGCACCAGGGAGGCAGAGGCAGGCTGATCGATCTCTACAAGTTCCAGGCCAGCCTAGTTCACATAGTGAGTGCCAGGGCAAAACAAAAAGTCCCCAAACACCACACATGTCCACAACTGGGAAAAGGGACATTTTTGAAGGGAAGTTATGGGAGGATTATGTTTTTATGTTAATGGGACCATGTGAGTTATTCTGCAACTTTTCAGTTTTTGTTTCTTTTTGGCTCTCCTGGACTGACTCACTCTGTAGACCATGCTGGCCTCAGATCTCAGAGACCCACCTGTCTCTGCCTCCTGAGTGCTGGGATCAAAGGTGTGTGCCACCACACCCAACACAATTTTTTTTTTCTTAAGAAAAATAATTTATTCTTTGCTGGGTGGTGGTAGGGCATGCCTTTAATCCTAGCACTCAGGAGGCAGAGGCAGGTGGGTCTCGGAGTTTGAGGTCAGCCCAGTCAACAGAGCAAGTTCCAGGACAGCCAGACTACACAGAGAAACCTTGTCTGGAGGGGGGGGATATATATAATTTTAAAAATTTGTGTGTGTCAGTATGTGTGTTCCTACATGAGTCCTGGTGCCTGAGGCAGCCAGAAAAGGGTCCTGGATTGGACTCACTAGACCTGGAATTATAGGCAGCCAATCGACTTGGTGCTGGGAACTGAATTTGAGTCCTTTGTAAGAGCAGTTTGTGCTTCTCCAGCTCCATTCAAGCATTTAAAAAACACCCAAACACCAAAATGTCATTCTATCTAGCTGATCTAAAACAACTACATATTCTAAAAAAGAAAGAAAGAAAGAAAAGAAAAATTGAGACAATGTCTTACTATGTAGATCAGGCTGCTCTGGAATTCAGAGATCAGCCTAATTTCTGGGATTAAAGGCGTGTGCCACCAGGACTTTTAAATTTGTTTTGTTTTCTGAGATAGAGTTTCTCTGTGCAGCCCTGGCTGTCCTGGGCTCACTTTGTAGACCAGGCTGGTGTCAAACTCAGAGATCCACCTGCCTCTGTCTCCCCAGAGCTGGGATTAAAGGTGTGCACCACCACTGCCTGGCTACAACTTTTAATTTTTTTTTAAGTTATTTTATTTTATTTTAAAGATTTACTTATGTATATGTGTGCTCTATTTGCATGCACACCTGCAGCCAGAAGAGCGCATCAGATCACATTATAGATGGTTGTGAGCTACCATGTGGTTGCTGGGAACTGAACTCAGGACCTCCGGAAGAGCAGCCAGTGCTCTAACACCGATGAGCCATCTCTCCAGCCCCGGCTTCTAATTTTTTTTAACTTAATCTATTTATTATTGTTTTCACTGTGGTGGGAGCACATGGAGGGCAGTTTTGTGGAGCTGGTTCTCTCCTTCCACTTTTTACACCGGTTTTTGGACTTGAACTCAGGCTGTCAGATTTACGTAGCAGGTGTGTCTTTACCCACTGAGCTGTTACAAGAACTTCCTGCTATCAGCTGCAGCCAAACTTTGGGAAGCCAACTGTGCCAGCAGACCAACTCTTTCTCCTTGTGGCTTGCTTTTTGAGACAAGGTCTCACACTAGCTCCTAGGGTGGCCTGGAACTCATGGCAATCTTCTTGCCTCAACTTTCCAAGGGATTATAGGGATTATAACAGAGATTACAGGCATGTGCCACCATGCCTAACTGCAAATTAACTTAAGACACTTTTTAAAGATAGGAGCTAAGAGCAGTTAGGTGTGCTTCCTGCTCCTCCAGTGGACCTGAATTTGATTCCCCACAATCGCCTGTAACCCCAGCTCTAAAGAGCTCCCATAGCTCTGGCCTCCACGAGAACCTGTAGTCACATGTAATGCTGACATGCAGACATACATGCTTAAAAACAAATCCTTAACATTTTTTTTCCCTTAAAGCTTAAGATTCTAAAGGTTAGTTCTAGTTAGGTGTAGTGTCTCATGCCTGTAGTCCCAGCACTTGAGAGGCATCTCAGGCTAAATACCTAAGGTTTTGGCTAGCCTGAACTACATCAGACCCTGTATCAAAACAAAACCAACCAAGCAAACCCAAAGCAAAACAGAATGCCAGTGTAAAACACATAAAGGATGAATGTTTCATTAAACTCAATTCCAGGTGCCCACTGTATTACATGTAACACGCTTTCAAAGCCCTTCAATGAACTAGATTGGACACGTTAGAAGAAGTGGTGGTGCACACCTTTAATCCCAGCACTCGGGAGGCAGAGGCAGGTGGATCTCTGTGAGTTCAAGGCCAGCCTGGTCTACAAAGTGAATCCAGGACAGCCAGGGCTACACAGAGAAACCTTGTCTCGAAAAAAACTAAAGAAGAAGAAGAAGAAGAGGAGGAGGAGGAGGAGGAGGGGGAGGGGGAGGGGGATGGGCAGGGGAAGGGGGAGGAGGAGGAGGCTCTAGAGCTGTGTACAGGAGCTAGTTCTACAGCTGGTAATGATGGGAATTTGTGGAGGCAGGAAGTGAAGTTAAACCATATACAGAGGGTTCCAAGTAAAAAGGAAGTGTCCATATGACACCTCAGTTGCTGAGGTGATCACAGTAGACCTGTCAACGTGGTATTTATGCAGATGTGAGGCCTGTGGATAAAGACCTCGACTTTGCTTAGAGGTGGGCAAAGCTTCAAGCCTGTATGTCCCATGTGCACACTAGCTTTGTCCCTTCCCATTAGTGAGCCTGCTTTCTCTTGAGAAGTGAGCCACTAATGGTGAATCCTGAGCTGCAAGGGTATGGGGGGTGGCCTGCCCAGGGGATATGAGTCCCTGCCCCAGCTAAGACAGGACAGGAGGGTGGGGACCTGCATCCTCCACTGTTGTCCCCTGCTTTAGCCACAGGCTGGGTGGACACAGCCCATTGGCTTTGTGAGTCTGTGCAATGTTACTGCTCCATCCAGGCTCTGAAGGGGCTGGTAGGTGGCCCTGGATGAATGATGGTACAAAGAAGAAAGCTGCAGCCTTGCCTTTGGAGTGAGAGCAGTATCGGCCTGACTGACAATGACATGGCTGACCGCAAGGATCTCGGACACAGTCAGGCCTGGTTTTAGACATTTCCCACACGTCACCACTTCCTGCTGCAGGGGCTACCACTGTCGTGTTTCAGGTGGGTGTACTGAGGCTGGGAGAGCCTAAATAACTTGCCTGTAGTGATGTATGGGATGGAGGTGGGACACCAGCCTCACACTTTCTCCTGTATTCTCAGGGATGAAGGCTTGATAAACAGATATAAAGCTGAGCAGCAGCTGGTCTTTCTGAGCTCAGCTATGCATGGTGCCCCTGTGCTGAGTGCTTTAAATCCATGGCCTCGCTTTGTCCATATGACCTTAGACCCCAGCTCTGTCACTTTTTTTTTTTTTTTTTTTTTTTGCGACAGGGCTTCTTTGTGTAGCCCTGGCTGGCCTCGAACTAACAGAGATCCGCCTGCCTTTGCCTCCCGAGTGCTGGGATTAAAGGCATGTGCCTCTAATTACTCTGCTACTGTTAACAAATTTCTACAGGATCTCATGTACCCCATGCTGGCCTCCAACTTTGTATGTAGCAGAGGATGACCCTAACCTCTGGATCTTCTTGCTTCTACCTCCTGAGTGCTAACATTACAAGTGTGTACCACCACGCCCAGCCTGGGCACTCGTTATTCCACCTGATGGATGGGAGGTTGGGCCTCAGAGACCAAGGGCCCGAAGGAGTTAAAAAGTGGTGGAGCTGTCATTTGGACACACATAGCGTAAGGCAGTCAGGCAGTAGCACCATGCCCACACAGCCCAGGGGGACAGGCTGCTCCCCACCTGGCTTACCTGCTGAATCCATCTTTCCCCCCACTCCACTTGCCCTGTGTTTGCCATGACCTGAGGGTCTGATATGATTATATTCTATGATTCTGTGGCAGGATCTCAACAGTGGCCACACTCACCCTGCAGCCTCTTCAGGGGAGACAGAAAGGATCTGGGGTAAGGACTTCACTTAAATCCTATGCCCAACACTGTTTGCCACCTCCACCAAGTGCCACCTGCCAGGATCACCACCGTTGTCTCTTCCTATGACCTCAGTTTCTCCACTTGATGGTGACTCCCTGAGCAAATCTATATCATGTGTGGCCCTAGTCTCCTGACACAGGCAGGCAGGGTGGGCCCCAGAAGACCCCCAGATTACCTTTCTTTCAGGGCTGTGCCCGAGAGGTGGATCCCCAGATAGATACCGAGACAGCTAGCACAGCCAGGGAAGCAAAGCCATGTGCTTCCTGCCTGCTGGGAACGCCCAGCTGCGTCAGCTCCACGTGGAGCCGAGTCTCTGATCCCCTAGCTCTGACTGACAAATTGCTCGGAAACCTAAAGATTTTGGCATGTGTGCTGCTTCGGGGCCAGGTCTGGGCTTGCTGGGCCATTTTTAGGCGTCCATGACAGGCGCCAGCCCATGGGAGGGGGCTCGGCAGTTGGGCTCCCATGACTGATGGATGTCTGGGGTGGGGTGGGGTACTATTTGTGAAGTTGCTGAAGTCATGGACCTGTACAAGCAGCTACAGGCTGTGTGGGCTTTGAGGAGCTGGGGCCAGGAAAGTGGGTGGGGTCTCTCTGAGTGTAGCTAGGCCCATCTCTTCCTGGCAGCTTTCAAATTCTGTTCTCTATCCTCCCTTCCCTTAAACAGTCTGTTTTTCCCAGAAGACTGGAGTGTCCTCCCCACCTTTAAAATTAAAGACTGAGTTTCATTGTCTAGCCCAGGGTGGCCTCCAGCTCACCATCTTCTTGCCTTGGATTACAGGCCTGCACCTACAGTGATATTATCTATCTATCTATCCATCCATCCATCTCTATCTATCAGATTATGGGCTCAGACACCTTCTGTGGCTCCCATGACCCCCAGGATCAAATCTTAGCAGCTAATCACAGTAATGAACCTGCTAGAGCAGAATTGCTGCCCCCTGTGCTAATCTGACCTCCTGCCATGCTTCCTTTGGCTATCTGCCCCAACCTCCTGGCCACCTGACATTCTCAGAGTACTACCGCAAGACAGGCCAGTTAGGTCCTGCCTGGCATTTGCTGTCTGGCTGCCAGGACCCTTTTCTGTGACAAATCAAGACACTGCCTGCCTCTCCATTTCTCTCCTGAGCCTTGATTGCTTTCTGTACATCACTTGGCTGCTGTCTGTCTGTCTATCTGTTTCCTCTCTGCAGCAGAGTGTCAGCTCCACAAAGGAGGACTGGACTCTGTTTCCAGAGCACCGATGTGTCTAGAACAATGCCAAGGAGAGCTGGGCTGGGCTGGCTGGAGATCCTCCTCCAGCCAGAGTGGCCAGTGCAGCTAGCAAGAGAGCTCACCCTTTGCACCTCTGCTGCAGGTCTGCACCCTCTTCAAATTAGCCTCACCCTCCCTGAGACTCTAGCTCCTGTCCTACCCCAAACACCCCTTTTCAAAGCCCAGATCTGGAGTCAGGGAGCTGGTTCAGCAGATAAAGAAAGGCACTTGCCATGCAAGCCTGGTGGCCTGAATTTGATTCCTGCAACCCAAGTCAAGGTGGAAAGAAATAACCGGCTTCATCACACCACCCTCTGGCGTCCTTATGCACACCAGGGTGCATCGCGGGCACAAACACACAGAAGCAGCACAGATCTGCCTGTCTCCTGCTGAAACCTTTCCTAGCTGTCCTTGGCCCTTAGGATAATCTTGATGATCTCCTTAGCCCATCAGACCTGTGATCAGAGACATACAAGCTCCACCCTCTTCCCCTGCTCTAGCCCTTTATACCTGCTGTTCCTTCTCCTGAGAAACCTCTCTACAGATCCACCCTTCCCTGCTTTTTACATTTGAGGCAAAGTCTCACTATGTAGCCTAGGCTGGCCTGGAAGTGACAATACCTCTGCACCAGACTCTGCAATGCTGTGATTAGCAGCACCTGGGCCACTAGACCTGGTTGGGCTTTTTTTTTTTTTTTTTTGTGCCTGTCAACATCCCCAGCCAGGGGTGTGGGGCTTAGCTTGTGCAAGGCCCTGGGCTTGATTCTCTCTCTCTTTTTTTTTTTTTTTAAAGATTTATTTATTATGTATACAGTGTTCTGTCTGCAGGTATATCTATAGGCCAGAAGAGGGCACCAGATTTCATTATGGATGGTTGTGAGCCACCATGTGGTTGCTGGGAATTGAACTCATGACCTCTGGAAGAGCAGCCAGTGCTCTTAACCGCTGAGCCATCTCTCCAGCCCCGCTTGATTCTCAAGTACACCCCAGACTCAAAACATCTAGCCAGCCTCTTCTGCTGAGGCTGCCGACTAGTGCAGTTCAACTATGGCTTTGTTTCCGTTTGCCTGTTCTCTCCCTGGGACTGGCCAGCACCTGGCCTTGCACATACATTCTTGCTCATGAATAAATGTCAAGTTCTGGACTACAGAGTGTGTGGAGGGTGAGACGAGCATGGAACTCTCTGGACAGGCCTGTTCAGACAAGAGCACCACCTGTCTCCTGGGTGCTGGGTTCAAGTACCATGTCGCCTGCTATTCCCAAGGACCAGGCCCACAAGAGTAGATGTAGCAGGGCTGTGGTCAGCAGGCGGCAGAGGTGCCAGTGATCTCCTGAGATGAGGGCTGGCCCGAGCTCATGACCAGTGACTCTCTAGGGGAATATGTAAGTGTCCATGGAGATGTGAAGACCAGGAGCGCAGTGGGGACTCTGACAATTTGTTGCGCTGTCTGGAACACCACCTTTGCTTGTGTGTGTGTGTGTGTGTGTGTGTGTAAGAGAGACAGAGAAAGAGAGAGAGAGAGAAAGAGAGAGAGAGAGAGAGAGAGAGAGAGAGAGAGAGAGAGATGCCCTTGTCATTTGGCCTAGGTTGGTTTGAATCTCACAATCCTCCTGTCTCAGCCCTCCTTGTGCTGGGATGACAGGTGTGTACACCTGTCGGAATATGTTTCTTTAGATCATCTCATTTCTAACATGGTCCTTCCAGTACCTCAGAGGCAGAGGCAGGAGGATTACCACAAGTTTGAGTCTAGTCTGGTCTACATAGTTGAGTTCTAGGCCAGCCAGGGCTACAGAGTAAGGTTTAGTCTCAAAAACAGATACACCATCATCACCCCATGTCCCCCCCAAAAGAGGAGAAAGCAAGCAAGCTGTTTTATCTCATTGTCTATAACTGGTCCAGGGCAGTGTCTGTAAGATCAGGGGGAAGGCTGGAAGCACCGCTGCCTCATAAGGAAACGTATATCCATGTAAGAGACAACATCTCCCTCCTCTTACCACCCAGATCACCTCAGGCACCCCATTTTGGGAAATGCTGTTCCACACTAAAACCCGTTGCCTAGGAGAAAACTTCAGGAAGCAGCTTTAATGAGTAGATAAGAATGATTTGCAATTAGCTTCAATTGTCTATATGCAAATTAACGCTCCTTAAGCACCAAGGCCACTTGTACAGTGGGGCTCCCCTCCTCTCCTCACTCCCTCCACTTCTGGGTTGAGCAAATACTTCTTTCAGACACAGGGTAATTTGTTCCCACCGTCCTGCCTCACCCGCCATCCACGCCTGGCGGCACTACTGCCTTTATAGCATGGATTTCAAGACCTTACCAGAATTCTCTTTTCAGTGCTAGGGGCAGAACCCAGGGCAGCTCAACAGCAAGGCGAACACTCAGCTACACCTTCAGCCCACGTTTCACTTGTTGCTGCTGTGTTTGTTCTGAAACAGGGTCTCATTCACAGGCTGGCTTTGAACCTGTGGTCATCCTGCCTCAGTCTCTCAAGTAGCTGAGATTACAGGTCTGTGCTACCAGGTCCAGCTCCTACTGACGTGCCAAGAACAGGGACCACATCAGGCTGGACATGCCCTCTTGCCTCCACATCCCTGCAATGCTTAGTAGGCACAGTTCTACTTTGTTCTGAGTGATGAATGGACTGTGTGTCATCATCCTTGGGGAGAGGCAGGCCAGCGTTACCTGGGCCAGCACAGATCTATATGAAATATATGTCGAATGAATGAATGAATGAAGTAAAACAGTCAGTGAGGTAGGTGGTCCAAGAGAGCATCCTCACTCTGTCTTTTTCTCTGTCTCCATGGCAACCTTCCTGGGCTCCCAGAGTCAAGGGCTCCTCAAATCAGGGAAGCTGAGGACTCAGGCACTCCTAACCTGCCGCTTTTCTTTTCTCTCGTTCCTGACTCTCCTGTTTCTTGGTGCAGTTCTGGGATTTGAACTCAGGGACTGACTCGCAAATAGTAGGCAAACACTGTACTACTATGCTACATCCTCAGTCCAACCATGATGGCTTTCAAATCTGTTAGAGACCCTTGGGGGAATCATGAACTCCCTCTAGCTATGTGCCACAGTTTATGGCTAGAGCAGATCAAGGTGTGCTGCTAAAGACAGTCACTGTCTGGGGCACAATGATCTCAACACAGCAACACACCTGTTTCTCTCCACTTGTGCTCTCAGAGCGTGGTCCTGAGAGTGCACCCGTCGACAGCTTAGAGCTGGAGAGATGGCGCAGTGGTTAAGAGCACTGACTGCTCTTCCGGAGGTCCCGGGTTCAATTTCGAGAACCCACACTGTGGCTCACAACCATCTGCAACTCTAGTTCCAAGAGATCTGATGCCCTCTTCTGGTGTCCTTAGATACCAGGCACACATGTGGTGCATAGACACACACAGGCAAAACACCACAACACATTAAAAAGAAAAAGAAAAAAAGAAAAGAAAGAGAAAAAAGGAAAAAAAGAGAGCCAGATATGGCGGCAAACACCTTTAATCCTGGCACTCACAAGGCAGAGGATCGCTGTGAGTTCAAAGTCTACATGGGGAGTTCCAGACCAGTTAGAGCTATATAGGTAGAGTCTGTCTCAAAATAAATAAATTAAAAAAGAAAAGAAACAAAGGCATGGAATTATACAGTGAATTATGGGGTCCACAGGGTTACAGGCAAAGGTGCCAGGAAGCTTTTAATCCCAGGAAGCCCTGAGTTCTGCTGAAGGTCCTCAGTTCAGGCCATCAGGGAAGGGAGGCTGCGGCCCTTGACAAGCATGTTAGAGGGGCACCTGGATGGGACCATGGTGTAGTCTCCACCGAACACTCTGCCTCCCTTTCTCTGGCAGACCAGTCATGGTGGTCCCAGAAGCACACGAGTGTGGGTTCAGACTCTCATCAGTCTCCCACTTGCCTCTCTAACTTGTGCTTCTCAGAGCGTGGTCCAGAGGCCACACCCACCGACAGCTAAGAGCTTTAAAACAATGTGTGTTCTTGTACCCCACCCAGCCCACGGAGGCGGAACTCAGGGTTGGGGGCTACAGTTCACAGCCAGAGGCTGGAAGGCCAAACTGTGCCCTTGTGGACCTGGGTTGCAGCTGGGATAGTCACAGGACACCACCAGCTGGGGGTGGCTTTGGGGAAGCATTTGCTCTCTCTGCACAGAGGGGGATGGCAGAGGTGCCGCAACTCCCCTTTCGTTCTCTGACCCATCTTGAGAGCAGATGCAGCCAGCATGGTAAGAAGTACAGGAAGGTAGAGGTCAGTCCTCGGGGCCTCCAAGCTGCACGTCGGGCTACTCTACCCTACTGGACGTTGTGCCAGGAGACTGGCAAGCCCCTACTTATGTGACCCACAAACACACCTGTGACAGATCAGATCCCACTTGTCATAGATAACACAGAGAGGGGAAGACAGAGGGTCAGAGAGAACCAGAGACAGATGAAGATGGACACAGTTAGGGGTTCCTCTCTCGCTGGATACTTAGAGGCTGATAGGATTGCAGCATGTGCCCTCCAACCCAACTCTGCAAGCAAGCACAGTTATCAGCAAGCATGTTTTAGGGGAAGAACCTCACATTAGGGCTGTGGGGTCAGTGATGGGTGGTCTCCCAGAAAACTTGAAGCTGGTGTGGGTTCTCACCTGGGTTGCCTTGGTGGGTCTCGGCTGCCCCCCACCAGGCCTGGGGGTGTACTGGGGCCTGAGGAGTACAGTTTTGGCCGGTAGCCCTTGTTCTGGCCAGCCACCACAGGTGCGGGAGAGACTTCCCGCCGTCGGTCTGCAGGGTGGGATCTCCCGGCCATCTCTCGGCCCCCGCCGCAAAGGCCTATGCTTCCGGGAGGCTTATGTGGCTTGGTGGGTCTAGGTGCTTTGGCCAGAGACATACAGCTCGGGCTGGAGGTGTAGAGCGTGGTATCGATGCCACTGTCACTCGAGCCGCCCTTGGAGAAGGGGTCCTGCTCTGGCTCCAGGGGGTCCAGAGGGTCAAACCATCGGTCATCACTGTGGCTGCTGGAGGCGTTGCTGGAGAGGGTATTGCTGCTAGAATGGCTTGAGTACTGAGGTTCACCCTGGAAGCAAAGCAGGTGTGTCACCCTGACTGTAGAGATGGGAGCCTCTGTCCGCAGTGGCACCCTGGAGCCAGACACATCCACATCCTGGCTCCTCCCCTATTGGTACGGTTACCCTGCACAAGGGATTTACTTTCTCCCTGCCTCAGTTTATACATTTGTAAAATAGGTGTATGATTAAAAGCCCCAACTCATTTGGTGCTTGGATCAACATATCTCAAACTGAGGTCTGCCCCTCCCAACCCTAGCCCCCTTCTTTCTTCTTCACAATGGTACCTCCATCTTTTCAGCACCCAGCCTGTAAACCTGCTGCCGGTGTCTTCAGACACATATACAATTGTCATGTTGACATCCTGGGTCCTGCCTGCCACTGTCATACCCTCCTCTCCATCTCCCCATGTCAGATTTGCTCCCAGCACGTGGAAGGGGGGGGGGCTGTTTGCCTCTGTATGGAATCACATCCCTCCCTGCCTGCATGAAAGTCTGCTGTGGCAGTTTCTGGGCACAGTTCACGAGGCCTTGGTGGTCTGACTCATGTCCTGGTGTCTAACACCACCTCCCTGCCTCCCTAGATCACTGCTCCAGCCACCAATCTCCTCGCTGTTCTCCGAATGTGCCAGGCACAAGCCTCAGGGCCTGTCACACTGGCTCCTCCCTCTGTCTGTGACATTTTTCTCTCAATTCTTTGTATGGCTCTGTCCTAACTTCATTCAAAGTCATCCCCTGCATGTGCTGGCTAGTTTTCTGTCAACTTGACACAAGCTGGAGTTATTAGAGAGGATGGAACCTCACCTGTAAGATCAGGCTAAAGGTAAGTCTGTAGGACATTTTCTTAATTAGTGATTAATGGGAGAGGGCCCAGCCCCATGAACTGTACAATCCCTGGGCTGGTGGTCCTGGGTTCTATAAGAAAGCAGGCTGAGGGGCTGGAGAGATGGCTCAGCACTTAAGCGCACTGACTGCTCTTCCAAAGGACCCAGGTTCAAATCCCAGCACCCACATGACAGTTCACAGCTGTCTGTAACTGCTGGGCCTGGTGGTGCACGTGGGAGACAGAGGCAGGCGGATCTCTGTGAGTTCAAGGCCAGCCTGGTCTACAAAAGTGAGTCCAGGACAGTCAAGTACACACAGAGAAACCCTGTCTTTAAAAACTTAAAAAGAAAGCCGGGTGGTGGTGGCGCACGCCTTTAATCCCAGCACTTGGGAGGCAGAGGCAGGCGGATCTTTGCGAGTTCGAGGCCAGCCTGGTCTATAAAGCGAGTCCAGGACAGCCAGAGCTGTTAAACAGAGAAACCCTGTCTCGAAAAAAACAAAACAAAACAAAAAAACAAAAAAAAAACAAAAAAAAACCAACAACAATAACAAAAAAAAATTAAAAAGAAAGAAAGAACGAAAGAAAGCAGGCTGAGCAAGCCATGAGGAGCAAGCCAGTAAGCAGCACCCCTCCATGGCCTCTGCACCAGCTCCTGTCTCCAGGTTTCTGCCCTGTTTAAGTCCTACCCTGACTTCACTTGTTGATGAACAGGGCTGTGGAAGTGTAAGCTGAATAAACCCTTTCCTCCCCGAGTTGCTTTGGTCACGGTATTTAAGCACGGCCATGCTAAGACACCTCCCCCAGGGCTTTGCTGAGTGTATTAGCTAAGGCAGCACACTGTCAGTCCGTACCTGGGCTTTCTAAGCAAGTTATTATGCTTCTGGCCACTTAGGGCTTGCTACCCACATGGGGACGTCAGCATCCTGAGGACAGTGGCTTCTCTGTCCTCTTCTTTACTATGGTCCCCGTGCTCAGCAGAGTCCCCAGTGGACCGAGATTGCCAAGTCCAAACTAGATACACAGGACTCCATTTCCCAGCCTTCTTTGCAGGGATGGAGTCCAAGCCACTGCAATATGGGTGGCAGTGACTCACGCCATCTCTGGCCTGGGTTGAGAAAATCTGCCCCTCAAACCTCTCTCCTTTCTACCCTACTGCTGGGAATAATGCAGGTCCCAGGGAGGGACCCAGTAGCGGGCTTGCGGGCCCTGAGGGACAGGAAGTGACAAAAGAGAGCAGGAGTCCCTGACTCACCCTGCACCACACTGCCCACTGAAGACCTGCATTGTATCCTTCCAGGGAGAGACTGACCCTCTATGCTGAAGGTCTCTCTGAAATGCAGGGCCGCAGGCACAGTACTTGCCTATGGGAAGGATTAGTGCAAAGAGGAAGGGAAGGGTTTGTCAAAAGTTACTCGGCTGAGGGTTGGAGCCAGAATGCTGTTTAGCCACCTATAGGGGGGACGGTGGCTATGGCTGAGGATAAGCCCCCCAGAGGCCACACCCAGAGAAAGCTGCCCAGCCCTCAGCAGCCCTGTGCCCAGGAAAGCTGTCAGCCGCTGCAGGCCTTGCTCTCTGGATGGGGCAGGGAAGGGTAGCAGGACAGTGACTCACTTTGGAATGCCTGTTGGGAGAATCTTTGCCAGCTGCGTCTTGCCTGGAGAGATGCTTGCTGCTGCTGCTGCTTCCAGTCATGGCTGAGAGCCGGGCCGGGGCCGGCATGTGCCACAGAGGCTCTGCAGGAGAAGAGGAGACATACTGGCGGTTAGGGGTGATGCATGCCAGGGCCTGAGAATCTACTCTAAACGATGGCTGCGTGGTCCTTCTCTTTGGCTAATGTGGCTGCTCTTCAGGCTCTACCAATGCATGGCATGGGTTACACCAGCACTCAGCAGGAGATATTTACTGAGCATGTACTATGTGCCAGAAAGCATTCTTTGAGTTTTATGTGGCTAACTCTGGGAAGCATATGGCCTTCCATCATTGTCCCCCAAGGAGGCTGACCACATCTGCCATGTACTGGCCAGCTACAGCATCTCTTTGTAAAGGATGTGTACATCTCCTTCCTGGTATTCTAGGAGAGTCTTTAATCTTACTGATGAACTGGAAGGTCTTTAAATTTTATTTAACTTATTTATTTCATCTCTGTGTGTGTGTGTGTGTGTGTGTGTGTGTGTGTGTGTGTGAGCGCTTGAGTGTCATGGCACATGTGTGGAGGGCAAGAGCAGCTTTTGGGGGTTGGTTCTCTCCTGTCATTTTGTTAACATGGGTGTTTCTTTTCTCTCTCTCTCTCTCTCTCTCTCTGGTTTTTTCAGACAGGGTTTCTCTGTATTTCCCTGGCTGTCCTGGAATCGCTTCATAGACCAGGCTGGCCTCGAACTCAGAAAACCGCCTGCTTCTGCCTCCCAAGTGCTGGGATTAAAGTGTGCGCCACCACAGCTCGGCAGATGTGGGTGTCTCTTGTTCTTTCTGCTGCTTCACTCCAAGCTAGCTGGCTATAGATTACAGGAGATTCTCCTGGCGCTGTCTTCTACCTCGCTGAAGGAATGCTGGGGTTACAAGTGCATACTACTACCACATCTGGAATACAGATGCTCATTACCACATCTGGAGTACACATGCTCATTTTCATGTCTGGACTACAGATGCACACCACCAGATCTGGCCTTTTATGTGAGGCCTTCAGGCTTGTGTGGCAACTGCTTTTATTCATCGAGTCAACACCCTAACCACCCTAACCCTATATTTATTTATTAGAATTTTTTATTACACTATTCATTTGTGTGTATCCACATGTCCGTAGGGATTGAATTTAGGTCTTCAGGCTTGGTGGCAAGTGCCATCTTGCCAGCCCCTTACTTTTGTTTTCGAGACAATGTCTCACTGTACAGCCCAGGCTGGCCTGGGACTCATTTTGATCTTCTTATTTCAGTCTTCCCAATGTTGGGATTCTAGTTGTGCACCACGATGCCTGCCTGGATATGTCGGTTTGCTGGACAGGTCCCGGTACTACTGAAGTGGGTATTGGGATCGTCATGAGTAGAAGGGTACCATGAAAGGTCAGAGAGGTTAAGTAACTGGCTCGAGGTCACAGTCAGAAATGGTCAGGCAGGAAGTGGAGGTCAGAGTCTATGCCACCAAGTCTCCCACCTTTCAGGGGTTCCCTGCCTGGCAGCAACAACTAGCAGTAACCTCAAGGGCTTGGAAAGTATCCTAAGGACAGGCAGTCCTGGGGTCTGGTAGGCATGACTCAGTAGACCTTCAGCCTTCCTTGAAGGAGAGATGCTTATTTTCTGCCAGGGGTTGGGGTCACTGCAGAGGGCAGCCAGGGTACTGCAGGACTTACGTTCCTGCTGAAGAAGATGAGCCTGGGTCTTAAGCCTTAGAGACAGGAAAAAAGTGGTTGTATCCACACTCTGTGGTAGTGGGGTGACCGAACAGGTTTCAGTTCAAATTCCAAGTGAGCCACTCATCAGCAGCAACCTTGGGCAAGTAACAACCCTTCCATGCCTCACCTGCCGCGTATCTGTACTAGGGCAGCCACGGCACTGTGGCTGTGACTCAGCTGAAAGGAACGTGGGGCACCTAGTACAATACCAGGCATAGGGTGCTTATACAAAACCAGGGTGCAGGTATCATGACTGCGCATTGCATGGAGTCTGGGCAAAGCCCTGTGTGTGCTGCCACTTCGGGTCCTTGCCATCCCACGGAACTCTTCGTGAATTTCCCTTTCTCTGGGTCTTCCACATGTGCTAAACTTCTTAATGACTTCTCAGCACAGGTCTTCTGGGTGTACGTGTATGTATGTCTGGGAAGGAGTTAGTCTCCATATACTAAGGTCCCAGAGAAGGAAGAGGGGGCTGGGACTCTAGGGGACAGAAGGGAGAACAGTGGGGTCTTATGTCCCCCATTTGGGGCCCCTGTTGGAAGTCTCCTCATTTTGTACTTTGCTGTGATTAAAGAGCCAGGCAATATCCCTCTCCTTTTCTGAATGGAGTGGGACAATAAAAAAACAGACACAAACCTGTCTTGGAAACAGACCACAGACCCACGAGCAGCACTAGGCAGGACCAGCCCACTGAGGAGGAACAAAATGATGCTTGTAAGCTCTTGAGGCAGCAGAGAGATGAAGAGCCAGGGCAAGCTAATCTCCCTGCCTGGGGCTGACCCACTGTCCCTGGTTCAGGACACCCACACACTATACCGAGTCTTCCCTGCTGCTAATCCTGGACACGTGGCTGAGGTTGCCCTTCCCAGATGCCTGGGAACCCTCAATATCTCCTGGGAGGCTGTCTGCCTCTCTGCCTCTCCTTTCTAACACTTAGGCATCTTCCTTTGGAACCCACCTGACTGTTCATCAGAAGTCCTTATGCTTCAAAGGGGTTACAAGAGATTATGTTTAAAGTATTCATCTAAATGCTACAGGTACATGATTCATAATTCTCTCTCTCTCTCTCTCTGTTGCTCAATTCCATCAGTCAGAAAAATAGAAATTGAATTGGATGGTGTGGTCATACATGCCTGTAATCCCAGCACTTATGAGGTACGGATGAAGATTAGGAATCTAGGCCACGCAGTGAGTGTGAGGTCAGCCTGGGCTATATAACAAGACTCCCCCTTTTAAATAAATGAATGAATATTTAAGTTCAATAGAATTGAAGTAAAAGAAGGATGCAAAGAAAACCACACCATAATAGCACTATACGTCCACCCCAGTAGCCCAAACAGAAAGGTTGTTTATCACAGTCACAGAGCACTTCTATGTCACTGGTGGGAGTGGGGATGGGTCCATACTCTGGAGTGTAGTTTGGCGGTCTCTGATAAGATCAAATACACAATCCAGCTGTTGAAAGCCTAGGAACACATGCTCACAGAGAGACAGATGAAGATGTTTCTAAGCTGCCTCAAGCTGGTCCTCTCAGTATCCCTCAAACATTGGAGTGAGGTCTACATAGACAACAGAACACTAAACACAGAAATCCCACACTAAATTCAGTCATGGGGCTGCCTGGCACTAGTATGACACTGAGCCACAGAATGCAGAAGCACATGAGCAAAGCCAGCCAAGAAGAAGGGAGATCCACCTGTGAGACCATCAGGGAGCTCTTGGGGAGGGGGCAGGTGGTGGTGGGGCCCAGAACATCTTACCTGGTTTTGAGCGCTCCATGGTGCTCTCATGGCTGGTCAGGCCACCTGAAGAGGAGTCACCACTGGACATCCCATCGTGGATAAAGTGAGGGTCGA
Source organism: Lophiomys imhausi (assembly GCA_907164525.1). NCBI lineage: Eukaryota > Metazoa > Chordata > Mammalia > Rodentia > Muridae > Lophiomys > Lophiomys imhausi. Next base: position 132,411 of record CAJQZJ010000569.1, read on the forward strand.
ATGACAGTAGCGGGTGTGGGGCGGCTGTGTACCTGTAAGGTAGAGAGGGAGCACAAGGTGAAGTCCCGGAATGACCGCACCAGATGAGCCTGTGGCTGGCCAGTGGCTTCTTAACACTCAGGAGGCTCTGCTGTGGATTGGGGCAATGAGCTGCTGGCAAGGCTGGTGAGACAGCCTAGTTATGTGCTATTAACTGGAGCTCAGCAAAGAGGCTCGCCTGGGACGCCTGCCAGGGAGGTGGTGGCAACACGGAGCGCGGGGCACGGCAGGCTTCTCGAGGAGGGAAGGCACACAGCCACTTGGGCGACTGCCCTGCTTATTAAGGGTTCTGCCTCTTGGCTGTAGAACGGGGTTTAACCTAGCCTTCCTGGGAGCATCCAGTCCCGCTGACGGCTCCCTTTTATACTGAGCTAGGCCAACCAGACAGCATTTGGTGGGGTACAGCAGTCCCAGGCTGGAGAGTATGAGTTTCGTATCTTACTGTTGTCTTCTGCCTAGCCAGCTATAATCAATTCCTAGGCTGGAGCCTCAGTTTCCCTAGCTGTTGAGAGGTGATCACAATAGGCCCTCCCTTATAGCACTTATCTTGTGTCTGACGCTTGACGTACAGGGAGTTGATGCATTGGTCCATATGCTATGACAGTGTTCCTTTGTTGCTGGAGGAAGATACCATGGCAGATAAGGCCCATGGGTTCCTGGCCTGAGAGCAAGGCAGATCTGGGCTCCAACCCCAGCCCTCAGTCAGGCAAGAGCTTTGACTGAGTTATGGTTGTTCTTTGTTTTGTTTTGAGGTTAGTGACTAACTCTTTGACACTCATATCTTTGATCACATTTATTTATGTGTGTGCACACGTGCCTGCACCACGTATGTAGAGATCAGAGGACAGCATGCAGGAATCTGTTCTCTCCTTCTAGGGACCGAACTCAGGTTGTCAGGTTTGGCAGCAGGTGCCTTGCCCACTCAGACCTCGCTGCTGCCTTTTTGTTTGTTTGCATCTTGTTTTGAGATAGCATCTCACGTAGCCCACACTGGCCTGGACTGGTTACTGTAGCCAAAGATTACCTTGAACACCCAGGCCTCCTCCCATCTCTCCTGGTGCTAGGGTTATCAGTGTGTGCCACTGGACTGGGATGAACTGTATGTAGTCTTTGTGTTTGAAAATCATGCCCAAGGTTGGGGAGTGGAAAAATAGCAAAGATGCTTCTAGACAGCACCGCATACCACAGGCAAAGGCCAGAATTCAAGGGAGGTTGTTGTGGAGGGCCGGGCGTTTTCTCACTGTGGGGGCTCTTACAGATATGGCTTGTTTAGGCTTGAATCTCAAATGATGCCTCCCACCCCCAGTCCATGTTTTAGAAGCTTGATTTTTCCCCAATTGGTGGTGCTACTTTGGAAGGTTATAGGACCTTAGGGAGGTAAGGTCTATCTTGAAGAAATAGGCCACTTGTAGGTTCATACTGTCCTTGGTCAGTTCTTGCCCTGCTGTGATAGGAACAGTTATCTTCCTCCACACACTCCTACGAGCACATGGGGTCAATCAGCTATGGGTCAACTCCCCTTGAAACCATAAATAAATTCTCCTAAGTTGTTTTTGCCAGATGCTTGGGTCACAGTGACACAGAAGTTAACTGTGTCCCCTTCAGTCGGAACATGGTCCAAAAATGGAGCCGTGTAAGGGGAATTCTAAGCACTTGTGGGAAAACTTCCAGAAAACCAGACAAGAGTCTTGCAACCTCCATTTCTTCAAAAACACAGGACTGTTCTTGGATTGTGCTTCCATGCCCCTCCCAGGTGTGGCAGATTGGAGTGAGTTTACCTCAGATCATTCATTACAACTGTCTACTGTTATCTGTTTATATGCCTCTGTGGAAACATGTTTTTGCCATGTGCAGCTTGTCCTTGGATTGGACGCTTTATTCATGTGACTCGTCTTAATGTTCAGAGTGTAAGTTGTCTGATGCTCTGAATAAAGTTAGCTATTGCATGGACTCCAGTCTGCCTCACTCACTGGCACCATTCTCCCAGGTCCCACTGCCTCTAGAGTGGTGGACACCTCTCACTGCTCCACAGCCATCTACCTTTTCTATCTGAGGCTGGGTCAGGGACAGGTACATGGTACTTTTGGCTAAATGGAGGTTTGTAAGATTATTAAGATTTCTATAAAATATTTGTGGTTTTCCATTTCTACCATGTTGTGGGTCAGATTTCCTGGCCCCTGTGATTGACTGGGTGTCGATTACTAGTTGTCACCAATGAGCTGGAAGGGAAGTGGTGGAGGTGGGGTGGGGGTGGGGGGAGAAATAGTTGCTAGGACAATCTAGGTCTTTTGAAGTCCTCTGTTAATCAACAGTACAACTTCAGAGTAGGTAAGGGACTTTGTTATTTTGGAGGACAGGGTTTCATAGCTCAGGTTAGCCTTAAAATCACTATACTTGAGGGTTAATGAAAACTCCCAATCCTTCCCCTCCCACGACCTCTAACCCTGAGTGCTAGAATTACAGGTGAGTGCCCATTTAGGAATCTGGGCTCCTTGCATGCTAGGCACGAATCAACTGAGCTATATCTCCAACCCTCTTTTTCCTTTTAGGCTTTGGTACTAGGATTGAACTGAGACTCTTGTACATACAGTCTACCAATGCACTATATATCCTCAGACCTCAAATAAACCTTTGCTAACTTAAGTTTCAGAGATTTGCCAGCATAACCTGACTTAAGTGGGAGGACCAGACCTTAGGGGCTTCTGGCAAACGTCTCCATCTCCTGGCTCCTAAGAAAGAAATGAAAAGGTACTGGAGAGATGGCTCAGCGGTTAAGAGCACTGACTGTTCTTCCAAAGGACCTGGGCTCAAATCCCAGAACCCACATGGCAGTTCATAGCTGTCTGTAATTGCCGAGCGTGGTGGTGCACGCCTTTAATCCCAGCACTCGGGAGGCAGAGGCAGGCGGATCTCTGTGAGTTCAAGGCCAGCCTGGTCTACAAAGTGACAGGACAGTCAAGGATTCACAGAGAAACCCTGTCTCAAAAAACCAAAAAAAAAAAAAAAAGAATGAAAAGATGGCCTCTGTGGGTAATGGCACTTGCTGCCATGTCTGATGACTTGAGTCCAATCACTGGGATCCACATGATAGAGGGAAAGAACCAAATCCTGCAAATTATCCTCTGAGCTCCATATGTGTGCATGAAGCATGTGCACATGCTTGTGGACACACACACACACATTAAAAAAAAAAAAAGACAGTGTGGTGGCTTGATCGGGATGTCCCCCATAGTCTTGGGCATCTGAATACTTGGTCCCCAATTGGTGGTGCGGTTTGGGCAGGCTCAGGAAGTGTGGCCTTGTTAGAGGAAGTATGTCAATGGAGGTGGGCTTTGAGAGTATAAAGGCTGGAGCCATTCTGAGTTTGCTCATTCTGTTTTGCGCTTGCAGTTCAAGATGTGAGCCTTTATCTGCTGTTCTAGCTGCCAGGTCTGCTCCTGCTGCCTCTGCTGCACCATCATGGCCTCTAAGCCGAATAAACCCTTTCTTCTGTATGTTGCCATGGGGACGGTGTCTTACCACAGTTATAGAAAAGCACTAATGCAGATGGCCTCTCATCACTTCAGGTCTGGCTTGGCCTGGAATCAGACAGAACACCATGATAGCGCCTGCTTACTTGCTATCAGCCTGAAGCCGAGGCCATTGCTGAGGGAACTACAGATGTGATGAGGCCAATGCTGGACCATATGACGAGTGCTCCCTGAGCACGCCCTTTCTGGGTTGTCTCTGCTACGCAGAACACACTCCCGTGGCTCCGTCCACTTTTCGTGTCTCTGGTCGGGTGACCCAGTGACACGGGTCTTGGACACTGAGGGAGTGCTGAGCCCCTGTAGCTGATGAACGATGCTCCTCTCCTCTCTGCCCTTTACCTGGGGAGGGGTGGCAGGATGGAGACATAAACTAAGACCCTGGACTCTCAACAGAGGAGCTGGGTGACGTCTCTAGAGTCACCACCAGCTTGAAGATACGTTAGGGCCATGTCCATGAAGACCCTGCTCTAACCACTAAGTTCAGATCCTGACAACACTGGGCTTTCTGTAAACTCAACTCCATACCCTGTCAAGAAAAGACAGACCACCCTTCCTTCAACCACACATCTTGGTCTTTAAGTTTTCCCAAAGGAAGGAAGGGCACTAGAGGCAACAAGGGTCCATTTTGTTTCTTTTTAAGACAAGGTTTCTTCATATATAGCCCTGGCCATCCTGGAACTGGCTCTGTAGACCAGGCTGGCCTTGAACTCACAGAGATCTGCCTGCCTCTGCCTCCTGAGTGCTGGGATTAAAGGCGTGTGCCACTGCCACCTGGCTTAAGAGTCTATGTTCCTTCTGTCTTTGTTTGTTAAGGGGTTGTACCAAGGCAGTCTTGACTCCAGCCAACCTTAACTTCACTGGCTGCCCTCACACACGGCCAGCTGCCTTGGGAAACATGCTCCACTACGGCTGGACACAGAAGCGCTAATTAGTTTATTCAGCCTCCCACAAGGTCAGTGCTAAATCCTGAGCACTGGAGGGAATCGTCAGTAGAAGCTGGGCCCAGCCAGGGGAGAGAGGAGAACACCAATGGCCAATTGGTGCTAACTGGCATAACAGGCTGCTGCCCGGTGTCTGCTCTCACAGCCTCCTTGGTAAGAACAGCCCTCCTGGACTTTCCCACACTTCCCTGGCTCCCTTGCAGTTTTGGCCAATGAAGTAACAGAGAAAGTATGTAAGACATCTGGCTGGGAAGTCTCCTGGGAGGTGGGCAGGGGGATGGCAAGTTCAAGGCCAGCCTAGGCAACTTAGTGAGACTAAATCTCCATATTAAAAGGTGCAAGGCAGCTGGGGAGTGGACACAGCTCAGCAGCAGGGTGCTGGCCTAGCACGTGAGAAACCTTGACTGGAGTCCCCAGTACTGAAAAACACAAAACTAAAACCAAAGCTGGGCTGGCGACACCTCACCAGCTCAGTGGGTAAAGGCGCCTGCCTCCGAGCCTGACTACTTGAACTGGATCACCGGGACGCAGCTCACTTTAAGTTGGCCTCTGACCTCCATGCTTGTGCTTGGAATGCATGCACCCACAAATAGACACACACGCACAGACTAACTAAAAATGTGAAAGATTAAAAAAAAAAAAAACAAAACCCATCCAAATCCAAAATGAAGCTCAGGGTCTCTAACTACGTGGGAAGAAAGAAACTGCTGAGCGGCCATTTCTGTGTTTCCCCGGCTAAACGTACAACTGGAGGGTGTCTCTAGGGGGCTTCCTTTCTCAGCTACTCCTCCCATTTGAGACAAACTACACTGTATCCAGCCACCTCACAGTTGTTTGGGGACAAGTTCTCCCATATCTCAGACTAGCCTCAAACTCAGTATGTAGCCAAAGAAGACCTTGAACTTCTGACCTTCTTGACTCCACGACTGGAGTGCTAGGCCTACAGGCACCGTGCCAGCTTGCTGGAGTGCTGGAGATACAACACAGGGCCTTACACAAGCTGGCCACAGAGTGAGCTACAGTCCAAGCGCCCCTGTCTGAGTGTGTATGTAGGTGTGTTGTGTAGGCAAGACGGTAATCTTGTGTCCTTCAGGAGCCATCCACCTTGGCTTTTGAGACAGGGTCTCTCGTTGGGGCCTGGGGTTAACTAATTAGGAGCCTAGACACCCAGCAAGGGGTTTGCCCTGTCTCTGCCTCCCCAGTACTGGAATCACAAACATATCCCATATTCACTTCTGTGTATGTGCTTATGTGCACATGCGAGTGTGTGGTTTGTTCCTCTGTGATCTTTTACCTTATTTGGGTCTTTTTTTTTTTTTTTCTTTTCTTTGTTTTTCTAATCTGTACCTAGGGCTCACCAATTAGCTGGCTAGCCAATTGAGATCTGAGTCAGCCTGACTCTGACTCCCCAGGACTGAGGTTACAGATGCATGCAGCCAAGGCTGGAGTACTCATGTGAGGGCTAGGGATTGAACTCAGGTCTCTTGCTTATATGCAGCAGGTGTGTTACTGACTGAGCCATCTTCCAGCCTCTGCCACTGTCTTTCTGAATAGGACTTCTTATCTCTTTTTTCTGTTTCTGTGACCATTCTTTGGAAGGCTGGGGTGTCCCATATGCGGCCATTTTTAACACTTGCAAATTTTGGTCAACCTCACTGAAATGAAGACAGCTCTTTATCTTGCCGTATATGCAGAGTTCTGGGCAAACATCCCTGGAAGAAGAGTGGGCCGAATGGCTGTCTTCCATCTCGTCTGAGAGGTGGTAATTACTCTGTGTTTTCTTGAAAAATAAAGGAATCAATTTCCAGATGAAGGGGTTGAGGTTCAGATGAAGGGCTGAGAAGCTGTGGTTCTGGGGTGGTAAGGCAGAAGCTGGGTGTACTCTGAGGAGCATGGGGGGAAGGTGTCAAAAGGTCATCAAGACCTCGCTACTAGGAGGGTGGCTTGAGCCTGACACTCAGCACCAGAGAGAAAGAACCAGGGTGGAGAGGAACATGGGCAGCTATGGCATGAGAGTGCAAAGCAAGCGTGCACCTCTCTCCTTACTCCACTGATGGGAGAATGGATGAGTGATTAGAGGATGGGGGACAGAAGGAGTGATGGGTGATACAGCCACTGTCAGCTGTCACCCCCAACCATCACCTTCTCCAACCATCACCTTCTCTGTCTGTTGGTGGAGCTGAGATGCTGCAACGGGGGCCATCCCTCTGTCACATGACTTACGTAAGTCCTGATGGCCTGACAGACAGCTCTAGGTGTCATGTGACTTTGCCAGAAGCTCACTGTGGGGTGCAAGACCTAGTTCTATCGGTCTAGCTTTATTTTGAGACTGGGTCTCACTATGTAGTCCAAGCTGGCCTTGAACTCCTGATCCTCCTGTATCAGCCTCTGGAATGCTGGGATTACAGGTGTGTATCACCACTGTACCTGGCAAGCTCTTTCATTCTTTTTTTTTTTTTTTGGTTTTTCAAGGCAGGGTTTCTCTGTGTAGCCCTGGCTGTCCTGGAACTCACTCTGTAGACCAGACTGGCCTTGAACTCAAGTTCTTTCACTCTTAAAATACACACACATATATATACATGTATGTATGTATATATATTATATATAATATATATTTCTATTTTTAAATTTTATGTCTATGAGTATTTTGCCTGCATGTATATATGTTTACCATATGTGTGCCTGGTGCCCATAGAGGTTAGAAGATGACATTAGGTTCCATGGAACTGGAGTTACACAATGCTGTGGCTACCAGGTGGGAGGCCAGGAACAAACCTGGGTCATCTCAAGAGGACAAAGTGCTCTTAACTACTGAGCCATCTCACCACCCCCTAAAGATTCATTTATTTATTTTTAATTTATGCATATAAATGCCTTGCCTGTATGTGTGTGCATGTATATGATCCAATTGAGTTCAGTGCTTAAGGAGCTCAGAAGAGGGTGGTGGATCTCCTGGAACTGGGGTTACAGATGGCTGTGAGCCTCTACGTGTGTGTGAGGAACTGAACCATAGCTCTCTGCAAAAGCAGCCAGTTCTCCTAACTGCTGAGCCATTTCTCCACCCTAACTGTGTTCATTTGTTTGTTCTTTCTTCTATCACCCTCCTCTTTCTACTACTACTTAAAAAGAGAGAGCTAGAGCTAGCTAGCTAGGGACATAGTATGTAGCTCTGGCTGGCCTGGAATTTTCTATGTCAGGTTCTTCTATTTTTAAAACAAAAAGGAGTTTTCAGGTTTGGGGATGTAGTTCAGCTGGCACAGTGCTTGCTAGCACACACAAAGCCTTGGACTTGATCACCCTAGCACCATGTAAACCCGTGTGATGTCACATACTTGTAATCTCAGCATTCAAAAGGCTGAGGCAGGAGCTCTGGATTATCCTTGGCAATGTCATAGGTTTGAAGCCAGCCTGGATTAACTGAAACCCTGAGATGAGGGGGTGAGGATATGGGTGGGACTATGAGTAAGTCGAGTACTAGCGTTGTCTCTTCCTCATCAGGACTGACTATCAATTCAACACTCAACCAAAGGAAGCCCTTCTTCCCTGAAGCAGCTTCCTGTCAGCTGTGTGTTCACACCAACAATACAAGTAACCAGTGTGCCGTGATAGTTAAATCTGGGTGGCTTAGGGTCTGTGTGTGCTAGGAACACCTGGCCAATGTCAGCTAGAGGGAGAGATAGAAATGCTGAGCCATGAGTTGGACAGGTCCGGGCTTGGCATCACTGAAATCCCGAGAAGAGAGGTGTTGTTGTGGAAGAGCTAGAATCCTAGGAGAAAGCCCTAGGGAGGCTGCTATGCACCTAAAAGCCGTAAGCCGTAAGTGTGACTGCGCACAGTGTCTCCAGGGGACCATGCATGTGTGATGATCTGGAAGAGAAGCTCAGAGTTCTAGGGGCAGGAGATGATCAGGGCCAGCCTGAGCCAGTCTCAGGCCTGATTCCTGTCCAGACTGCCTCCTGGCATAGACATGTTAACCAAGGGGATTCACTTTGCGGAGGCCCAGTTTTACTTCTACAAAATGGGGATAATCAATTTACCTCATGATGCTGCTGGGAGGGCTCCCTAAGATCAGGCATAAGACTTATGGGACTGACTAGAGAACCCAGAAAAAGATGCATACAGATGTATCTAGTTCCTCCCATTAATTTTGCCTTAAGTAGTAAAAGCAATGCAGAGGAGAAAGACTGGCTTTTCAATAAGCTACTGAAGCAATCAGACATCCAAAAATGGAAACAACCTAAACCTCTCCCCTAAACAAAAGCCAAAATAATCAAGGACTGGCACCTGCAGTTTTTTTTTCTTTTTACTTTTTGTGAGGCTGAGGCAGGAGGATCTCACTGTAAAGCTCTGCCTGGGATAGAGTTAGGCAATTTAATGAAGTCCTGTATCAATATAAAATATGAAGTAAAAAAAAAAAAAAAAAAAGGATAGAGACACAGCTCAGTGGTAGAGACACTGCCTAGAATCCCCCAGTGAGAGGCTGGGAGTGTGGCTCAGTGTTAGAGCACCTGCCTAGAATCCACCAGTGAGGGGCTGGGGTGTGGCTCAGTGTTAGAGCACCTGCCTAGAATCCCCCAGTGAGGGGCTGGGGGCGTGGCTCAGTGGTAGAGCGCCTGCCTAGAATCCCCCAGGGAGGGGCTGAGGGCGTGGCTCAGTGGTAGAGCCACTGCCTAGAATCCCCCAGTGAGGGGCTGGGGGCGTGGCCCAGTGGTAGAACCCCTGCCTAGCATCCCCCAGTGAGGGGCTGGGGGCGTGGCTCAGTGGTAGAGCCCCTGCCTAGAATCC